>JAQPZY010001699.1:15890000-15985000 GCA_029931535.1 Margaritifera margaritifera | reverse complement strand
TAGGTACCTTATGACTTTATACAATAATTGGTCTTGTCGTAGAAGAGGCATCGAGAATTACTTAATGTCCCTAGCCTAGTAAAACCTTATTTACAATGGAAACATAACCTGGTTTTTATTCTCCATTTCTAAGACAAGGTTTACATGGCTTTAATATCAATGTAAAGAAACTACAGAGAGTATTTCGAGATCAAACCTGTACATTTTGTGCATCTAAACCTATATTCATCTACTCACGCATAGCTAATTTTTCTGTATTTCATTACATCATAGGGAACTGGCATATTAATTGAGTGTATGCTCTGTTTCTATAATGAAAAATCCCGCTTTTCCTACCAATTTCTATCGTATCTCTCGTCCCAGTGATTCCCATGCGCCGCACGAATAATCCTAAGAGAATATGTTAATCACACTACATGACCCGTTGGCGTGATTCATTGAGTGTCGTGGCTCCTAATCAGTGACGAATTAATTCTAGAACACTTTTTATCATCTGAATCTACTCTGTTCTAGAGAGGGTATTTTTTCTGTTTGGTTTATGGTTCACTCTCTACATTTACTCCTCAAACTCATCTGCTGAGTGAGATTTCCCACGCGGAGGCACCATTTAGGTCGTGCTAGTTTGTATATAAGGTTTAATGTTTGTTTTCTATAGTTATTTCTCGTGTCTAACTTCGTGGTGTACGACATCCTGCTAGAAGATGCCATTAAATTCTCATTTAATCAGCCATTTCGAAACCACACACACACACACACACACACACACACAATAAAACTAGGGTATGTGCTATTTGTATTTACGTCTCCGTTTATAGCTTTGTTACATATTAGTGATTATTTGTTTGGTTATGGGGAGTAGGTGTTGGGAAGATATTTCTCAAACCGAGTAATTAGCTAATTTCTAGGACCAGACGTCATAATGTACAGTATTTATGCAGGATGGATTAGATTCGTAAAATGGACCCTCCCTAATTTCCTAACATCCGGAATTCTCTGGATATTTTTTAGATATATGTGCTTAGTAATTTGAGATAGGAATACTTCTTTGTATTTGGTGTTTGGGTCGTGTTCGTGTTTCATGGCGCGAAGTATTAATATTCGGCTTGGAAAGACTTACCGGTGAGTCATACAAATGTGAAACAAGAAAACCATGCAAGTGTAAAATTATTAGAGTTTCGTGATGTGTGGTCATTAGGTGATTAGAGGAACATTATTGTAGCATTTGCGTGTTTAATAACCATTCAGTTGACAACGACTGTTGTCTCGTGGCTCTTTGAAATAGGAGAAACATGGACTTCAAGCCACGCTCACTCAGGTGTTTGATTCGATCGGTATGAGACCCCTTGCGTGCAGGTAAGAGTGCTCACCAGTCACTTTTTACAGCCGTATCCAAGCATTACGAGTCATTAGATCATGGGATTGTTATACAGAGCTATTGCAGAGCATATTCCTCGTTGAACAACAAGGAAGATTCAACAAGAACTTTTAAGGTCGTATATTCCTGAAAGGAAGTACTCCTTGTTAGAGATTTATTGGCAAGGGTTGCTAGTATTGGCCAGTACGATAGTGTTAGCGCAACGGTAACAGGGTAGTCAGGCCCGTCAAAGGTTTCTATCCGGCCCGCCAACCTTTCATAACTTGTGCCGACTGGTAGTGAAAAACATAGGCCAAGTTTATATACGGCCCCGTGAGTGAGAAATAAAAATGCAATGTGGCCGTCAAGCAAAAAGGTTGGACACTCCTGTATTAGTCAGTGTGCTAGTTTTGGCACCTCGGTAATACGGTAGTGCGCCGGGTAATATTGGCCAGTATGGTAGTATTCGCGCCACGATACTATAGTAGTGCGCGGGTACAAGGTAACAGTATTGGCACAACGGTACGTCGAGTAATTGTGTGACCGTAGTAGTAATTGTGACTCAGAAACACGTCATGTTAAGAACATGCGGCGTGAAGTAACACTTGGCAGTGTTTAGCAGCGTATACTTGCATGACTGGGCTACGCTCTCTCTGGATATAATGGCTGGGGCTTTTATACATAAAACGTTTTCATCTGCATTCAATACATGTATTAAATTGAAATCTGAGGGGTTTATTTTATTTTTTGTGCATATTTGTTAATATCCAGAGCCATATAACTGTGGAGCGAGACAAGACTAGAGTGTACTCCATTGACAATTATCGAACCCTAGATAGCCATTTTGTCACTCTACCGATATTCAGTTACAAATTATGGTGGCAGCAGTGGGATAGGCAAAGGTATAGAATGGTAAATATGGAAGAAACAAACCCTCTTCGGCGTCAGCTTCCATACATCGAGGCACGTGACACCGATCCACAAATCGATAGTGAATGCCTTATCCTGTGAACACGAGAGTCAGAAATGGGGTTGCGGAATCACGCAGGAGAGATTAAAGGATGCCCAGGATGTTGATCCTGACATTGACGGAGCAAAATGATGATTGACCAAACAAAATCTGCCTTCATGTAGTGCAATTCGAGATATGAGCCATACCCTGAATCTCTATGGTCACAGTGTAATTGCCTGGAGCTTTATCAAGATTTGTTGTTCTAAAAAAAACACTACGCAGAAGAATAGGTAAGCAATTGTGCCTCGTCAGTTGCACAAAATAGTACTACAGAATTGCCACAACAACCGTACCAGTGGACATCTGGGGGTCAGAAAAACTTTAGGGAAAGTTTGCTTCGGATATTACTGGTCTGGACTTCGAGATGATGTAGAGCGGTGGGTCCTGTCATGTGAAATGTGTGCAAAATGAAACATGCCGGACCGAACGACGAGAGCACCTCTCGGGCTTGTTGGCGCTGGTTGTTCTTTGGAGCGTGTCGCCATTGACATATTGGGTGCAGATTCTGACAGAGGCAATCGATACATCCTAGTAATATGGAATTACTTTACAAAATGGAAAGAAACTGTGGTTATTCCACGTCAAGAGACAGGGACAGTGGACAAAGCATTTACAGCAGAATTTGTTACCAGATACGGAGTTCCAATGTATCTATATTCTGATCAGAGAAGGCAGTTTGAAAGTGTTATATTTCAAGATATGTGGAAATTTTGAGCATTGGGAAAACCCGTACATCACCCATTCCCACCAAGGGGAACTGCATGATTAAACGGTTTAACCGTACGCTTGAATAATCGTTGAGATCGTTCGTGAATGAGAATCATTCTGATTGAGACATACATCCACCATATGCGATGATGGCTTACAGATCTTCATTCCCTGAAACGACGGGTTTCATGCCCAATATGCTGATGTTCGGTCGCGAAGTTAGCACATCATGTTTGACTGCCCAGGTGAAAGTGATACAGAAATAGCTCCTCAATGGATCCAAAAGCTGTAGCATTCTTCGCAGAAGGCACATGCACGTGCTCGTAAAGTGAGCAGTACATCTATACGGTGGCAGAGAAGCAATCATGACACGAACATTTCATGGAAAACGTTTGGAGAAGGAGACAAAGTTTGGATATTTAACCCCTATAATCGACCTGGAAGATCTTCTTCGGGACTATTCAGGAGACAAATTGGGATAAAACGGAAGATGAATGTAGACTGGGCAGGGTTATCTCGCCACTACCCAGTGCTGGATCCGACGAGTGCATCCAGTGCTTTCTCGAAGGTGGATAATTTTGTACATTTTTGTTGTTGTGTTAGAAAGATATTAATTTCGTTATGAGATGTAACGTTTTCTACAAGAAATAATCGGTATGTTGTAAATTATGCTATTTTATTTTATTATATACAGATTCTATTTCTTTAACTCTAAAAGTAGTTACTCCATTGGGTGAGGACACCCCAAACCAGAGGCATGGGTATTGTAATGCAAACAGTTCTCATATTTAGTGGCCTACAGTCAATACCTAATCAGTTGCCACTAAACGTGATGCACGCGTTCTGCAAGAGTGCTCACCAGTCACGTGTAACAACCGTATATAAGCATCGCGAATGGTTAGATCGCCGAACACGTCGTTAATCCAACTAACGAACGAACTAGATCAGGAGACCGTTATATACAGCCATTGCAGAGCATGTACCTTGCTGTACAACAGCGAAGATTGAACAAGAAAATTTAAGTCCATGATATTCCTGAAAGGTGGTGTTCCTTGTTATTGATTTTATTGGCAATGGTGACCAGAATCCATACGCATAACTAGTAGCGCTCAGATAGGAAGGTAATGGTAGTTGCGCAGCGGTAATCCGAGTGTGGCTGGAATAATAGTTGTGACAAAGAACTATGTCATGCTAAGAACCTGTGGTGTTATGCAACGCCTGGCAGTGTTTGTTTAGCAGTGTATACTTGCGTGACTGGGCCACATAACAGTGGAGTCGGTCAGGGCTAGAGAGTACCCCATTGCCTATTATCCAATCCAATTGACAATTAAACACTCAACAGCAAACCCTGTGTGATCAGTCGACTGACTACAAAAGATATAATGATTTCATTCACCAGACTTGACAGCAAAGGGCGTCTTTTTATTTCATATTGAATGAAGATTTAATGACGAAATACCTGATAAGTTTACTCACAGTTACGCAAGTGTGTCATCTTCTTCCCATTAACAAATGGTAGAAGCTTGCGTAACGATGCCAAATACCATTCTTTGTCGTAATGTGAAAGAACGATATAGAGTACAAGGTGATTGAGATTTGCCAATAAAAAAAAAAAAAAAAAAAAAACCCAACAACTACACAGAATTGTTATGTCCTCTCACAATTGCGAGAACGATGCTTTTAGACTGGAAAATGACTCTTTACATCATGGTACAGAGAAGCAAAACTATCTAAAAGAGAAGATGTTAAAACAGAAAGAGGGAGAACAACTACAGAGAATTGCCCATATTTCACATAGAATCTAAGTATATTTAACGTGGTGACGCCGGGAAGACTAATATTGATGTTAACGATAACGCTGTATTGTTTAGCATGGCAAGTTTAACTAAGTGGTTAAGAAGCATCCAGGTCAGACCACCATTAATTTTCCTGTATCTTACATACATACATTTCTCCACGCTGAACTCAGACAAACATTCAAATCACACTAGGATTCCTAGGGGTAACAGTGCCATTTTAGACCATTACATACACCAAGACTTTACAGCACTTGCCCAGCACATTTACGTTCCATTTCGGGCTCAATCAAAACATAGTTTGTGATCATAACTCACACTGAATTTACATGTGCACGTCCACCACACTGCTTTCACAACCACAATAAAATGCATCTCAAAATAAAGAATGAGTCTTTCCCAATTATTCTCTGGTAACAATCAGTTGCTGTCATGAATATTTCACAATGAAAGGCACAACCAAACAAAACCGCTACATTTAAATATGAACTGCTTCGCTGAGTACTGACCCGGAATCATTTTATCATGATCTGACCCAATCTGGGTCACCTAAGCGCACCGCCTGTAGAAGTGCAAAATTTTCACTTTTAATTTTGCATCCCTGATATAATTTCTACTACGAGGAAAAAAGATATATAAAGGTATTACGCTGACCGCGTTTGGCGTGTATTTATAAAAGGCGGTAGATACGTTTAATCTGATTGGCTACGCTAAATAAGAGGCGTGTTTCCCAGACGAAATTTCATGTTTTAAATTTGCACATCGCAAAATTTAGTTAGTCTAAGTTTTCCTGAAAGAGGAAAAGATATCTTGACTCCGAGCAGAATAGGAGGAAATTCTCTTGTATAAACAATTATTCAAGGGACAGATGTCTGGAAAGTGGACGGACACAATTCTGGCGGTAGAAGCGGGCGAGACTTGAAAGCACAAGGTATTTGCATCAATCTCATGTAGTTTGTTGATATCAGTATAATTATTTGCTTGAATTTAATTATTTTAATTCGTACATCAGTTTCTTGATATGAGTATAACTATTTGTTTGAGTTCATTTGTCTGAATTCGTACAATAATCTTCTTTTATATGAGTTTGACGAATTGTTTGAATTTATTGTCTTGATTGTTATAGGAATCATGTATTCTAAGAATTTCATGCATTACTTTATTTGATATAAGTTGTTTTAGATGATTTCATGTATGATAAAGACTTGAGTGAGTATTCACTGAAATTAATGTAGTTAAGCCATGAAGCGAATTTCATTGATTCATTTGTATAATTAGGACGTGAACTGAAACTGTTATGTCTCGTGTGATGTCAATGTAATGAAATAGCCGTTAGAAGTACATTAATCTTCTGAAACTAGGTTTGTTTATGGTCTGCCAGGCTTGGCCTGAGCAGATCGCCGTTTGTATCTGTTTGAATTCCGATAGGACGATATCTGTCGTAACGAGAGTGGAGTAAGGTTCTATTCCCAGTAGGATATTTGACGGAAGATTTAGGTTGCTTCTCTGTTTATTTTGAAATGGTAAATAGCTCCATCCACCTACCTACCTACCCACACAAAGTTTGAGGGCCGAAAGAGGCGAGATAAGAGAGAGTGAGGAGGAAAAAACGAAAGAACAAAGAGAACAGCCACATTGAAGTTGGAGTGACCAGCGATAAGCAGGTTATGCAGTTGTACAGGGCAATGACTTCGATTGTTCACTCGATTCTATGATGAACTAATTCTATCGTTTTAAACAGATCGGCTATTTAAATAAGTATATTTGTGATTGAAATTCGGTAAATGATTTATTTCAAAAACAAGTGTATCTTCCTAATGTAATGTATTATCTCAATTTGTTTTATGTAATTGATTAAATTGTTATATTTAATGTACGGGGGCTCGTGTTATTCTATTCTATATATCTGCTCAGTTCTCTATTTATTCCATCGATAAATTTCATCTTTCCATAATTGTATCTTTAAATTTTCATTAATGAATTGTGTCATTTTCTTTTCCTTGTATCATTATTTCGCTGTGTTTCTTTGACAAGATAACAATCCATCCTCTTTAACAAAGTTAGCTTTGTTCATTGCCGAATGAGAATCAAGCCATGTACGCGCGCGTTTCCATTGCAGTAAAGTATCGTGTATTACTGCGCGGTGCTCAGGTTTCGTTCATACAATGAACGACATGTAAAATGTTCAATATAACGTTGAAATAATGTTTTGTTTCAGTTGTGTTATTCCTATAACACAGGCATCGGCACCCTTTTAGAACTGCTGTGCCAGGTCCGCTCAATTGTATAGTGCTGTGTAGAGTGCTGCGTGCCATGATGCAAGTCATATTCCAAAGACTTACCACTTTCCAAAGAGTCTGGCTTGCCACCGTTGGCACGCGTACCATAGGTTGCCGACACCTGTTAGTATAACATAACAGAACTATTAATATGCTTCTTTTGAAGTATATAATGAAAAGGTTATATCACTGCGTATTAAAAAATAGTGGGCCCTTGTTCATGTGGCGTAGAATGTCCTCGCAAGTTCGGGCATTCTGTGCCACGTGACCTCGGGCCCAATATTTTCCAATACTCAGTTAATAACCTATACTTATTATATACTTTATAAACAGTCCCATTAGTTTAACATTGTTGCTACCAGTCAATATCCAGCGGTATTGACCGTAGTTAGGTAAAAATATTCACCTCTTCCTTATATGGTAAACACGTGACCGCATTCGATGAACTACTTCTGGCAACAGCTAAATAAAAATGGCGACGGTAACTTGGAACACTGACTACGGCATAAATCTGATGTCCACCAGAGGTCGACAGTGACTGTAACCCTTCTACCTGACACCAGTGCTGGAGAATCAGTAGATCTAGCTCTCATCCAAAGAAAAATATCTATTATCCAAATTAAATAAAAAAAATCTGTATACATCCAAAGACCTATTTTGCAAGAGAAAACATATAATTTATAAATATATTGAGAATGGACGGCTGGTGATCGCTTGTTGCTGCTATTAGTACGAGAGAGAGAGAGAGAGAGAGAGAGAGAGAGAGAGAGAGAGAGAGAGAGAGAGAGAGAGAGAGAGAGAGAGAGAGTCAACTGACCTATGCAACAATGTATCAGTCAACAACTTCTCTTTCACGTAAACAGTGCACTTTTATCCACTCTCAATAGCATTGTTTTATCCTGTGCTATATATTTAATGAAACACAAGCTACTCTAAAATAAATCTATATTCTCTTTTGTTGGGGGGGGGGGGGGGTATTATCCAAGACCGATGTACCACAATACCCTGGCAACAATCATGATGCACACTGTATTTCAAATTGACCCGCCACTATGACAGTAAAAATCACAACGATAACCTTAGACGGAATTTTTCTGGCTCATCTATACATAATGGCATCTTCAATTTTCATTGATGTATTGCGTCAATTTTTCCTAATATCAATATTTCGATGTGTTTACTTGGCTACATGATATTCCATCTTCTTCAGCACACTTAATTGAGTTATGACGAAAGTTTACATGGCTACATGACATTCCATCCTCTTCAACAAACTTAGTTGAGTTATGGTGAAAGTTTATGTAGGAAGATAAGAGGTAATATTTAACTGGGAGCGGGGGGGGGGGGAAGCGGTGTCCCTTATTTGCCATTTCAGTTAACTATTGTCTATTCTCAAAGAATTTTTGGCAATAACTGTTACCAAAATAGGTACTTGGTATACTAATTTCTCTGTGTGACTACATGATATAAAGGTTAAAAGATATATGTACATTCTTAACAAGTCAAGACTGCGCTGATGAAATGGAATGCACTGTATTTTCGTAATTCTTCCCAAACTGACCCTATAATCTCCACTTAAGCTAGTCGTGCGCCCTTGATACGTCATTTCCGCATGCGTATCAGTGGTTGTTATGCCTGCTCCCACTTTAATGATGGTAACACTTTTAAGCACAATAGTTGGTAAACTATGCAATATAATTGTATAAAATCAACCAATTTTGGTTTTCGAGTAAGAATGATTTAAAAAAACTAGTAAGTGCAAACAGAAACCTCAATATTTGACCTTTAAATTGCAAGGTTTTGCATTGATTCTTTTAATGAACCAATTAAAGACCTTTGTTTGTTAAATATGAAGTTGTATTGCATCGGTCAATATGAGTTTTATTGTTCATAAAACTTCATACTCACCTAAAAAATGGTATATACTTGTACAAGTATTGCTTGCAAAGCCACGCCACTATCAAAATGACCGATTGTCATGTTCTTTGTAGACAGCTATAGCTTTTAGCCTCTTGCAGCGAACACTACCGAGTTTTGATTCTGGTTTCTTACCCTGTTTACTTAATATGCCATTTTGTAACAGAGAAGATATTTGTCAGAAAACTACAGTATCAAATAGTAGCTCAAGAGTGGAAACATACTAATTGTGGAGTTACTTTTCATAAATAGAACGAATTTATAATAATGGGAGAACAATGCATCCAAACAAAGCGTCTGGAGACAGCAAAGAAAATTATTTAGCAGTAAGCATTAGGTACATAGTGCATACTTCTAATTTATAAATATAGTATGACAAATACCCATGGCAACATAAAATACAAGCAAAACATGAATATTAAAAGTATAGACTTAAAAATGATTAGAATGCATCACCTTGATCAAACTTAAATTGTCCTTTTGCTGGCGTAATATGTCAAAACTGACTCTGATAACATGCGTCAAACTGACTCGGATAACATGCGTCAACGGATAACTGTCTTGAGATGGTAATATCGTAATTGTTTAATAATGAAATGAGATTTTGTCGTCCTTTTGCAATAAAATAATAACCAAACATTTTCACCGCTATATCATTTTATATATGCGTGTGTTCGAAAATACTGTTGCGGTTTGAATATTTCCACGTAATATCTAACCAATAACTGATGGAGTAGTTCATTGTATTGGTCACCGTATTGTTAAACTGCCATTATGGAGTAGTTCATTGTATTGGTCACCGTATTGTTAAACTGCCATTATGGAGTAGTTCATTGTATTGGTCACCGTATTGTTAAACTGCCATTATGGAGTAGTTCATTGTATTGGTCACCGTATTGTTAAACTGCCATTATTCAATAGAATATATTTTGGTTGCAATAATGCTACAGAAGCATGTGCGTAGGTACAGTTGTGGTGGCACCGCTGTAATATGAGTTTCTCTGAATACCTCAGACCTAATTGTTGTATAATGACAGCTGCTGTGGCAATACATTACAGCTGCTGTGGCAATACATTACATCTTCTGTTGCAATAATTTACAACCGTAGTTTTGATGCTGGGTTTACCTGAATTTTTGTGAATGTACGATATAGTTTAGGGTGAGTTCTTGAACAAGAATAATAATATATAAGTAGTGTATTTTCCGGGTAATGCTTTTAAACGTTAACTATTGCATTGGGAAGTGATTTACGCGGCAAACAGCCACAATAAATCCTGCAATTAACCCCAAATGTATACATGTTTTATTTGTTCAGTTTTGACTGACTTAATATTTTTGATCTCACAATAATTTTAATTTTGTCGTTTAATATTATCGATATTTTACACTGGTTGCTTCTGAAAATGTTCGTTTGCCACAGCATAACTTTCTGGTTTTGTTTCTTTTTTCTTTTTAGATATATCCGAGGACGATTCTCAGGGTAAGCTGCTATATGTTACGATAATATGACTATTGTAAAATGCTATGAACAGATTGGATGCTTCGATCTGGGTTGTTTTGAAAGAATGAATTACTTTAATATTTTTGGTCAAGAAACAATGCGGTACTTGCGTGTTTTCCTAACTGGAAAATTTTGCCTGATTACTCATGAGATTGATTTATTGCGCAAATGTATTTTGTTAACACGCAATAACATAGAGCATACACGCAATAAGTATTTTGTTTTGTTTTTCCCACGAGGCAATGTTAATATAGAGAAAAGCATCTGAATCTGTTGACATCATACTATTTTCTCTAGTCTGTTTACAGGATGCCTTGATTTGCTTATTAATATTTACGGTTATCTTGCTGCAGTACGCTAGATACTGCTTTTCCTAACATTTTCATTCTGCTTATATTTGGAAATAGGTGATATTGTAACAAATCTGATATGTGCTATTTGTATTCACGTCATCGTTTCTAGCTTTGTTAGACTTTCGTGAATATTTCTTTGATTATGGGCAGTCGATCTTGGGGAGATATTTCTTAAAGCGAGTAATTAGCCAAATACTAGGCGCCATAGTGTACAGTATTCACGAAACTTTATGGTAGCATGGATTAGTTATTTAAAATGGACTCAGTCAAATTTCTTAACATAAGGAATATTGGGGATATTCTCACGTATAAGTGTTTAGTAATTTGAGATTGAAATAAGTATGTGTATTATATATTTGGATTATGTTTTGTAGAACATAAATTCCGATCTAGGGCTTAGAAATGCGTACTGATAAATAATACGAAATGAGAAACAAGGAAAACCATACAAGTATGAAGTTAGAGTCTCATAGTTTGATTAGAGAAAAATTATTTGTTTTATTAACGTGTTTAGAAACACTTCAATTGACAACGAATGTCGTCTTGAGGGTTGAAAATAGGAGAAACATCGACTTCAGACTAGTCTAGTCTCACGCAGATATTCGACATCATTTGTTTCGATCAGTCGTGAGGTGCTTTTAAACCCCTGGTGTCTTCCAATACATGCAACCAAGCTAAAGTTACGCTGTGTCAGTGATACTCTTCCTACAAATAGTGAAGCAATAAATGTATTCTGAGTGTTATTCAGCCAACCCCATTCCAACCAAGGCAATAAATGTATCGCTGTGTTATTTAGCCCACCCCATCCCAACCAAAGTATGAAATGTATCGCTGTGTGTTATTCAGACCACCCCATCCCAACCCCGTATAGCAGCTTGCTGAACAACATTCCTTACCATGTTGCGCTACTTTTAACGTTTCTTTTTGTACCAATATACCAATTGTAAGATAACGATTTCCTCAGAGTCTTTTGTATTTTAAACAGTAGCCACGGCACTGTTATAAGCGAAACATTTGACAGAATACATGAATATAGCTTCGGCAGAATACTCTTCGTTGTATTATAACTTTCCATAACATTTTCGTTGAAAACGTGTGCAGAGGATATATATATATATTGTATAAGCTTGAATTGCATAGATTTAGATATTAGCCAAGATGCAATTTAAGCCTATACAAAAACTGTTGTAGAAAGAGAGTAATACTGTTGCGTTGCGATTGTTTCGTGACTAATGCTTCAAATTCATATCTAACTGCGAGATATTTCATTGAATAGCAGGTGATGGTCATCCTCGCAAGCCAAGGGTCGTCGATCCACTTCTCTTCACGTAGATCCTTTGCATATGTAGCAAGCCTCTACAGAATCTACCGCTCCGCTATCTGCTTAGGTGCAGCTGAAAGAGTAATTATTCAATCGGATTGCTGCTTTTATTTACCTACGAAGATAGTTGGAAATAATCACATAACTATCACGTGTAACTTCCTCTAATTTAAACCTTTCACACACACGTTTTACCTTCGAGTCCAGGCATGGAGACATCAACAAAGTCTCCATATTTGAATACTTAACAGATAATGTAACGAGCTCTCATTGGTCAGATTGATATCGCTTGCTACGGGCAGTAATTTATTCATCCGCAAGACAGGATTTGTTCAAACTCTGTTCTGGCTAGCTACATCTACCAAGGGTCAATGTGGACACAAATGGATCGACGACTCTTGGCTAGCGAGGATGGGTGATGATAGCCTTTGCAAATGATCTTCTCACATGTCATTATACATTATAGGCATTTATTCTTCAACACCGAACTTAGTTATCCTGATTTTTTTCCTAGGCTAGACCACTCATCTGTTTCGTTTGAGATGTCATTCTATGGCATCGTCGATGCACATCTTGCAACGAGCAAATCGTACATGGACCTTCAAATATTCCGTAATTTGTCGATGAAGATGGTGAATGTGATAGGCAGCAAAAAAAGAATATCCCCCACGTATGTGGACACCTGCAGAATACGGAATTCTAATTCTCGGGTAAGATTTATATCATGAACTTGGCAAGCCTTGTCCCTAATACACCTCTTATTACCTTCGTGTTAGATTTTCCTATCTTGCCCATATAGATGGGAAAGATTCTGTTAGTCTGTAGGCGATATATTACAAAATAGAGAATATGAAAAAGACGAGACTGCTACACATTCATCATACTTGGGATTACTGACAGATGTGCAATTGCGCACCACAGGGTGCGGAAAGAACCGTATCAGCGACAGGAGCCTACTCTTTCTCAAACATCAAGGTGAGTGGTGGGTGCGGGTGGAGGGACGACCACCTGCACAGAGGACCGCCTCACGATAAACATTGTTTAGCATCATACCCGAAAGCCATGGTCACCAGGCAATTACCTCTGTTTGGTATGGCTAAAGAGGTTGTTGCTCCAAGAACTACAATATCATTTAAACCTTAAGCTGCATTTTGTCTAATTGTCTCTTTAAGAATAAAATATTCCATTTATTCAATGTGCTCTTTTCTCAGAAGTAAATTACCACACTAATCAGTGTCATGGAGAAAATTTCTAGGTATTGTGAGTAAACTACCTCATTTTTCACTATAATTCCATGCCTATAATTCCATGACTATAATTCCATGCCTATAATTTCATGCCTATAATTCCATGACTATAATTCCATGCCTATAATTCCATGACTATAATTCCATGACTATAATTCCATCACTATAATTCCATGCCTATCCGATTGAATATCTTCAACAGAAAAATAACAAGCTACCGTTATTGACTAAGTTTAAGGTGATATGACACTTTGTTTGAAAGGATTCTAACCTGTCAGCCATCTTTCCACATTTTTATAACGAGGAGGATGACCGTTTATACTAAGGTTGAAACAATCATGTAACTATATTTTTATAAAAAAAAGACAGCCAAATCGGCAAAACAACGACTAAGGGTGCAAGAATCTTATGATCACAAGCACCAAACAATCATCATATCACCATATTCTTACATCAGGATATATGGAAATGGTGAATGATATTAGGACACAGTGTTTGCAAGTGTCTATTTGACGAAAATGGGGGTGCTCGTTTATTCGACATCATACTACAATTACAGGCACGCTAATGGTTAGTTGTTTGACATGTGTTTTAACGGCATTTCAACACATGAAATGTTATTTCGTGCTAAGACAATCGGAGTAAAGTGCCCTGCCCGACGACACAACAAGGCGGCCGACACGGCTTGTTCTGGGCAGGGTTCGACCCCGAATCTTTCTGGTCGCAAGTCTGAAACGTTAATATCTGAGTCACCGCGACTTGATATAAGGACACTAAATATTGAATCTGGAGTACAACAGTAGAGATCTTGGGCCACATACAGACACAGGACCATCTTATAATATTAAATCTATACCAAGAGCTCGAATGGTAGGTTTAAACGGAACGCAGCAGAAAATCTGTTACATATCAATGACAAAACATGCCCAAACAGTGGGTCTTCTCATTCTGAGGGTGAATGGCTATATCAGTGGAAGAACGCATCAGACTTCAAGATCGCAGGCAACAGAGAAACCTTCCTTGTTGCACAGTGCAAGCGTAACCATAAAAAAAATCAGAAAGCTTGTCATAATAATACTATTTAAGGTGACTCCAAAATTCAGAAATAATAAGGCCTGATCACCAATCAGGTTCTTATAGTAGCGATATCAGGCAAGGTGTTAATGCACACAATGACGTTCTTCAAATAGTGCTATCAGGCAAGGTGTTAATGCACACAGTGAGGTTCTTCAAGTAGTGCTATCAGGCAAGGTGTTAATGCACACAATGAGGTTCTTCAAGTAGTGATATCAGGCAAGGTGTTAATGCACACAATGAATTTCTTCAAATAGTACCATCAGGCAAGGTGTTAATGCACACAATGAGGTTCTTCAAGTAGTGCTATCAGGCAAGGTGTTAATGCACACAATGAGGTTCTTCAAGTAGTGCTATCAGGCAAGGTGTTAATGTACACAATGAGGTTCTTCAAGTAGTGATATCAGGCAAGGTGTTAATGCACACAATGAGGTTCTTCAAGTAGTGATATCAGGCAAGGTGTTAATGCACACAGTGAGGTTCTTCAAGTAGTGATATCAGGCAAGGTGTTAACTATACTCATGCCTAGGACCACCATATTTAATACCTTTGAAGCTAGATAGAACATTCGAGGACTTTCTAGAAAATCTAATCATAAACATGAATTAACAGAGTTGCATGAAATATTTGTCAAAAATCATATTACTAACAGAAACTTGGACATCCAAATTATCAGACACAAGTGTTAAAAAATTTGAATTATTTTCATACAACTCTCCAGAAGAAAAATAAAATTGCATAAAGGAACTCGGGGGGGGGGGGGGGGGGCTTAATCATGTGCTGTACATAATTAATTACAGATGGCTTCGAATTTCTTTATAGTGATTCTGATATTATTATTTGTGTAAATTTAAAATCAAGTTATTTCAGAATAAATAAAGATGTGTACGTATATTTATGGTATGTAGTACCAATGGAATCCAGATCTACCAACATTCCCGATTCGTACGGTAGGTTACCGATTTTGGGGTCGTTTTACCGCATACAGATTTTGTAAACTTACTATGCCCTTTTTAAAAATTATTTCAAATTATTTTACTGAGCTTATGTTTGTGATATGCTTAAGGTAGCTTATTTACTGAGTTTATGTTTGTGATATGTTTAAGGTAGCTCAGCAAGCAGTAGATCTTACTTGCACTTGCCATCTGATATTTGGCTACATACCACAATTAATTTTCCTCTATATTCTCTACATTTGTTTGTCAGTACTGAACTATCCACTGTGTCCATATCCTAATAAATCATATGCTGATGTAAAGTATCTTCAAAGATGAACTCACGGTGAAGTTCTTGTCATATGTTAACCGGCATTCTTCTGCGAGGCTGGACTGTAAACAAAGCAACCTGCAATGGGTGACAGATTTCACTTCCGGATCAACACCAATGCCTCATTACTCACTGTGCTCTGTCGCCAAATTACACACACACAACCACACCATAATGCTCATATTTTAAACAATAAACAATTTCCTTTAAATCAATACTAAGAATGCCTAAATCTAATGCATACATCACCACCAAAATGAGAGAGGAAAAAATGCTCTAAAAATATACTCGGACTACATTCATGGGTACTGAACCGGAAGTATTAATTGTGACCTGATTCCATTTAGCCCGTTTATGAAGTCCCTTGCATCATTACAAAATAAATTCATAATGCTTGGGGCGACCTTTCAAATCTAGCGATCTTACCTGACCGCTAATTGGATATCATCATAATGTCATACAAAATATATGGGGAAGGTCCCTCAGTCACCCCTTCCCCCCTCCCCCGAGGGAGGCAACCCTCCAACAGCACCCTTCCGATGCGCCATCAGCGTGTTTTGTGTGCTTCGCACACAAATTTCCTATATCTCAGTTTGCCTACTTTTGTTCTGTCTCCAGAATATTAGCAAGTATTGAGATCAAGTCGTCAAGACCTGGTTGATTTGCACGTGATTCACATATCGTATAATCATATTACTGAAATTCACATTTGGGTCGCTAGTAACTGGTATTAATCTCGCTCAACCCAGATTTCCTCCAAGACGATAAAGCTCTTTTAGTGTTAACTGGTGATTACATGAGTGATTGTGACATTCCACGTGCGACTATAGTCTCCGGGCAAGCCAATTTTGAAAATGGTTATATATATAGATTTTTGCTAAACAACAGGTTTACGAATTTTTAATAAAATATTAGGTAATGGTAAAGTTGTTGGTATACATTTATTGAATTGTGTCATTCGTAGTCAGCTTTTAGTCGCTACAATTAATCCATTCACTGTAATTAGCCCATTCACCGTAATTAGCCCATTCACCGTAATGAGCCCATTCACCGTAATTAGCCCATTCACTGTAAGACAACCGAATATTTTTTTGAGACGAATGTATTGCACATTTCATTATCTATAGCGTTTGTGTATATAATCCGGCAGTTTAAACGAAAGCCAGAGTCAGATATGTGTTGAACAGTGGTAAGTGCGAGGAATATTTGTCAAATTTTAATAGCGAACATTGAAGACAACGTTAGATAACATAATTCTCAAACTTGACAATAGTGATACATTTTGAAAAAGTGATACATGGTGTGGTCACAGAAATACCATATGTAATTGAGACAGCAGCATATTCCTTCTTTATCAAAATAATTGTAAAGAAACCATCTGTTTCTACTCCTTTGAGTAAACCACCTTGGTAGCGTCACCAGGTTGTAGGAACTAGAAAGGAATTTCTTAAAAGAGAAATTATTATAGATGTGTCCCAGCGGAGAAAAATATACTTACTATGTTAGAATCCAGATCAAAGTTCAAGATACCTTTCAGAAAATATAGCAAAGATTACCTTGACAAGAGGACTGGTAGGTTGGCAAAGGCCCCAAATAAAAACATAAAACATTATTGGAAAATGTTTAAGTTATGTGCTTTTGCAAACATTCTAAAATTTCTGCTGATGAATTCGCAAACTTGTTAAAATCAGTAAATCATCCGAAACATCCTTTATTAATTTTACCCGATAAAATCCAGACTTATAGCGATTATATTCTTGAAGAAAGATAAATTTTATTTCATGAGCTTAATAGACGTTAAGGAATTAAAACCTTGGAAAAGTGCTGGTACAGAATAGAACAGAACTTTATTGCCAACTTAGGTCTAACAATAGACACACGGGAATAAGTACAAATACACATTATTAATGATGGTTGTATAGCGAATAAAGAAAGGTTGAAAAGAGAAGGATGGAAAGAGGTATATTCTGATAAATATATTGGATATACATAACCCATGTTAAGAAAACATTATAATAGACATAACTAATACAAGGGAACAGATTGATTTAAATAGTTCGATAACTTTACTTAATCTAAAAAGCACGTTAACATTTGTGTTATATAGCAACTCACTAAATTTATATGTATTAACATTTTTAGATTCTTCTTCCTTACATATTTCTTTTATTTTATTTTAGCAAAATGTTGACATTGAAAAAGATAGTGAAATTCATCAGCTATGTCTTGTGAGGCGAATAATTCACATTTACTTTTCAGATATATCCAGATTGTGCAACCTCTCAGTTTCCATGGGAACCTATGATTCGTTGTACAGAACGTTGTTAAAAGTATTCTATTCTTTTCTGGAATACCTGTTAAAACGGGTTCAAAATTAAAAGTTTTAAAAAAATATCTGATAAGTTCTACTTTTCGATGAATCGGAAATACTAGAATGGCACATTTATATAGATTAATCTTTCAGTCACACCGCGATTGATTTCTGTAGTAGGAATCCAGATAGACTGTGTACTTAGATGATAATTAATTACAGCGTCGACATGCGGGTATGTCTGCTACGCACGAATGCCTATACCTCCAACTGTGTAGCATACATTTTTTGGTGATGTGTGCATGATGGAGATGGTATAGGGGTTGGTGCTTACAGGCGAGGCGATTGGTGCCGTAACCCGCGGATCCAGGTTCGAATCTCCGTGGAGTAGGACACAAAATTATCTAACCTGCATGATAATGTTATTTATTCGTATTTATCAAGCATTCTCCTGTAGAATCCAGGGATAGGACTTTCCGCTCTGTTTGGTGTATATTTTCTAATTCCTCTCTCTCTCTCTCTCTCTCTCTCTCTCTCTCTCTCTCTCTCTCTCTCTCTCTCTCTCTCTCTCTCTCTCTATATATATATATATATATATATATATATATATATATATATATATATATATATATATATATATATATGTGTGTGTGTGTGTGTGTTTTCTGGAAACCTTTTTAGTCATCTCCGCAAAAATGCCAGAATCGTTAGCATAAAGTATAACAAATACCTTTACGTACAGCATATATTATGTTTCGTGATCCACACTGATTTTCCTTTAAAATACCGGCCATCTGTAAATAGTCCGCAAGTCTTGCATTTAAAATAGAGCTAAGCAATTTTCCAAAACAACTCTGTAGTGTCATAGGTCTGTAGCTCGAGGAAAGATTTGTATCACCTTTATTTGTATATGTTATTTGTATTAATCCTGTAGCCCAAGACTCTGGGATAATGACACTGTCTAAAACCAGATTTATAAAGGAAGTAAATACATGTAGAAAATAAGTTCCGTAAATTTTATATACTCATTAATGATGTAGTCTATATCCGCAGCTTCATTCTATTTAAGATTTCTAATAGCCTTGTGTACTTCTCCAACAGTATTAGATCTATTTAAGATTTCTAATAGCCTTGTGTACTTCTCCAACAGTAATAGATCTTTTTAAGATTTTTAATAGACTTGTGTACTTCTTCGACAGTAATAGATCTTTTTAATATCTGATAAAATATTGACTGAGTTTGTAATATTTGGTTCAGAAGAGTTGTGGTCTTATTTACAGTCTTTATTTAATGTTATTTTGTATACTGGTATATTTCCACAGTCATTAGTAAAATGTTATATCGTGCCTTTACCCACCCCCACCCCCACCCCCACCCCCAGGTAGTGACATTGAAAACTAGAGATGAATCACTTTGCTTAGTGCATAGGGAAGTTTTTACCGGCGTTTTTAATAGATTAAATGAGTGGACAGAAGAAAACGTTATATATTTATTTTGAGGTTCAACCTGGTTTCAGGTCAAGTATGTCTACTATTGATAATATATTTACACTTCGCGGACTTATTACACGTCTGATTAATTTAAGTTAAAAAAAAAATATAATCAGGGTAGTTATTCATTTCAAAAAGGCATTCGATTCTATCATGAGAAATTTATATTGTTTAAGTTTGTTCAAATTGTTATCAGAGGTAAAATTCTCAATAGATGCAATCTATGTACACTAATGAGTGTAGCAAGGCTAAGTACAATAATGATCTTTCATATGAATTTTATAGTAAAACTGGTGTGCGACAAGGGGAATATTTATCACCTTTTTATTTTCAATTTTTATTACTTATGTAGAGAAATAAAATAGAGGGTGTTGATGGTATTGACACTGGTATGATAAAAGTCGTATGGGGGGTATTGAGAGCCAAGGGGGGGATGGGGCATTTGAGAGCCATACGGGAAATTAACATTGCTGGGTCTGGAGAGGCCCCCATACGGGGGGGGGGGGGCACTTGAGACCCATACGGGAATGTGGATGGGGGAGAAGTAATGGGAGAGAGATAGAAGTGACACATACACCAAACACACAGACAAACAAACACTATACCATCCAACACGCCGTGTGTAGTGACGAATACAACGTCATCTACCATCCAAACACTCCACACTATACCATCAACACGCCGTGTGTAGTGACGAATACAACGTCATCTACCATCCAAACACTCCACACTATACCATCAACACGCCGTTTGTAGTGACGAATACAACGTCATCTACTATCCAAACACCCCACACTACACTATCCAACACGCCGTGTGTAGTGACCATTACTCCGTCATCTACTATCCAACACCCCACACAATACCATCAGCACGTCGTGTGTAGCGACCAATACCCCGTAATCTATGCTATCCAAAACCCCACATATACTATCCAACACGCCATGTGTAGTGACCTTCTGTCTAATGGCTATATCTATATAGCCTAGAGTTATATATAAAACATTACCTATACCTCAGATCATGTTGGAGGTGTCAGTAAATTTGCATATATTGTACCTTATAATCAAGGGAACCAACTCATAATAACACTAAAATGGACGTGACTAAAAGTTGTACTAAACTTCGGGAACCGTCACGGACTTTAGCGTTGACTAGAAAAAATCCGGAAGATTATAATGGCCTAGACTAAAAGTAGCACTAAAAATCCGAAATTGTACCTGACGTTAGCGGAGACTGAAAATAATCCGGAAAAAAATGAAAACATTGTCTGAGACCAAAAAATAGTACTAAAATTTCGAAACTCATAGACACAACGAAGGGAGTAGTGAAAACAAAACGGTGACTCTACTACAAAACATTTTTGTGGAGTTAACGTGTCTGAAACAAATATATCAGACTTCTTTAACACAACCCAAGAGAAAGAGACCATCACGGGCTAAGCTTTCTAAAACCCATTTTTTATAAAACACAAACACACACCACACAACCATTTTGTTGAGAAAAGTTTTGTATTTTTATTTTTTAATCAAACACAAACACACACCACACAACCATTTTTAATTTTTTTTTTATTTTTTTTTTTTTAATCAAACACAAACACACACCACACAACCATTTTTTAAAAAAAAATTATTTTTATTTTTTATAAAACACAAACACACCACACAACCATTTTTTTATTTTTATTTTTTAATCACACACAAACACACACCACACAACCCTTTTTTGAGAAAAGTTTTGTATTTTTATTTTTTAATCAAACACAAACGCACATCACACAACCATTTTTAATTTTTTTTTATTTTTATTTTTTAATCAAACACAAACACACACCACACAACCATTTAAAAAAAAATTATTTGCATTTTTTATAAAACACAAACACACACCACACAACCATATTTTGAGAAGAGTTTTTTTTTTTTTTAATCAAACACAAACACACCACACAACCATTTTAATTTTTTTATATTATTTTTTAATCAAACACAAACACACCACACAACCATTTTAATTTTTTTTTGTATTTTTATTTTTTAATCAAACACAAACACACCACACAACCATTTTTAAATTTTTTAAATTTTTATTTTTTTTATCAAACGCAAACACACCACTCAACCATTTTTTGAGAAAAGATTTTTATGTTTATTTTTTAATCAAACACAAACACACACCACACAACCATTTTAAAACTTTTTTTTATTTTTATTTTTTTATAAAACACAAACACTACACAACCATTTTTTGAGAAAAGTTTTTAATTTTTATTTTTTAATCAAACACAAACACACACCACACAACCATTTTAATTTTTTAAATTTTTTAATTTTTAATTAAACACAAACACACACCACACAACCCTTTTTTTGAGAAAAGTTTTTTATTTTTATTTTTTAATCAAACACAAACATACACCACACAACCATTTTTATAATTTTGTAATTTTTATTTTTTTTATCAAACGCAAACACACCACAACCATTTTTTGAGAAAAGTTTATTTTTTTTTAATCAAACACAAACACACACCACACAACCATTTTTTGAGAAAAGTTTTTTATTTTTTTATAAAACACAAACACACCACACAACCCTTTTTTTGAGAACAGTTTTTTATTTTTATTTTTTAATCAAACACAAACACACACCACACAACCATTTTAAAAATTTTTTAATTTTTATTTTTTATCAAACGCAAACACACCACAACTATTTTTTGAGAAAACTTTTTTTTTTTTAATCAAACACAAACACACACCAGACAACCATATTTTGAGAAAAAAAAATTTTTTTTTTTATAAAACACAAACACACACAACACAACCCTTTTTGAGAAAGTTTTTTATTTTTAATTTTTAAAAAACACATGCACCAAACACACTATACAAACACACCCTACATACAAAAAAATTTTTTGAAGGGAAAATTATTTTTTTTGGATTGGGGAAGACAAAGACAAACACACAAATCGACTTCCACTATTCTACATTATTCTGTCCTCGCTTTTGCTGTATGAGTTTTCGTACTTCATGACTTGTAAATATGTTTTTGTTTGTTGTGTTGACATATTTTGAAGAAAAAAAACATTAAACGTGTATGAAACGTATAAAAGGTCTTGCGTCTTTCGTATTCTTTTCAAAATTCTTCCTACCTCAGTCATGGCTGCATCTTCCTCTGCCTCCTCTGTCTCTTCTTCTGTAGTCAAAGTGATCGACGAAAAGTTAGATCGTCCAAGTTGGGAAGCTTTGTATCTGCGCCACCCCTTTAACATGTTGATTGCTGGACCCAGTGGTTCAGGCAAAACCGAATTTGTCAAACGTTTGATCGAACACAAATCTCATGTGTTGGATCGTCCTCCTCAACGTATCGTGTGGTGTTACAAAGAGTGGCAATCGTCTTACACTTTACTTCGTGAAAGTCAAGGAGATGCCATTTCGTTCGTGGAAGGCATACCTCGCGAAGACGATGGGATCGTGTCTGACGTGAGTCAAACACATCTGGTCATCTTCGACGACATGTTAGAAGAAGACGAAGAAGAAATTAAACTTTGGTTTACACGAAAAGGACATCAACGGAATGCCAGCATCATTTACATTACTCAAAATTTATTTCAACAAAGTAAAGCCCATCGTATCATCAGTCTCAACGCTCATTACGTGGTGTTGTTTAAAAGCCCCAGAGACAAATCTCAAGTGCAAGTGTTAGCAAACACTTAGGCACTCCTTGGCTGAATTATGCGTACGACGATGCCACTCAAACACCTCATGCGTATTTACTCATCAACTTAAAACCTACCACTCCCGACTATTTGAGATTTCGTACCCAATTGTTTCACCATTGGTGCCAAGATGGAGGTCCCGTCATTTACATGTCCATTTCGGCCACTTTCTGAAAGAAAAAAACTATAAAAACATCCATCGCGTCATTTCTTTCTGACAGTCTTCGAGATGATATCTTTTTCATCTCATCCTCCTGCCAAATTGATTCGTGCCTTGTATGGCATCAGTCGCGAAAAAAATGCACAAGTCCGTGCCGATTTGTTAGAAGCTATTCTCAAAGAAGTGTTACGATGGTTTACTATGACGGCATGTAAATTACTGCAAGGCATCATTCACATCCCTCATCAAACCCAACGCTTTTTTCAAAAACATAAAGTGGCGTTGTCACAACTGGCCGATCCTAGAATCGATCCACGCACTAAAAAACAAATCATTTTAACCCCTGGGGGTAGCGGTTCTTTAGGAGGGGTCATGATTCGTTCACTTTTGAAATGGATCATAATGCCCAAGCCAAAATTCCATAGACCAAAAAGAAAAGCCCCAAGAAGAAAACCCATAGAAAGAAAGCCCTAAAGAAGAAGAAGAAGAAAAACCCTGCCAAGAAAACACCAACCACCACTACCCGCAAGAGAGGTACTACTGCTAGGACGCAAACGTACACCCGAAAACCACGAGAGGCAGTGACGGTGTCTCCTTCTCCTCCGTCCACTTTTTTGTCGTCTTCGCCTTTCGTCATGATGCCTGCCAAACCGGACTTAAGATCCGTGTTTCCTAATTTGATGCAAAAATGGAAACCCATTTCGAAAGTCACCACTTCGGGACCATCGACTTCGGCTGATCTGGCCACGGCGGCTGCAGCTAAAAAAAAGGTACCCTTCCCTAAAACCAAAGTCCAAAAGAGAACCGGCGTGTTACAAAGTTTAGTGGGTTTATCCAAAGAAGAATTGAGATGATTTAGTCCGTTGAAAACACCTCAACGTCGAGTGATGCATGTCATGAAGATGGTACGTCGTGCGGACAATGAGTGGAGACGTGTTCCAGTATAAAATAGAAGTGTGACCTCCCAGAAACCACAGTTCTATGGTTGGTTCCTGACGTCCAAGATGACCCCCAAACGTGCACACCACCAAAAGAAGAAAAGCAAAACCAAAACAGGACTTCCACCTCGTCTGGCTAAACAATGGGACGTCTTGTCTGTCCTGACCAAATCCAATCCTCCCATGCGAAAACAACTCATTCAAACAGCCCCTAAAGAAATCATCGATACCGTGTGTGAATGTTGTTTGCACGTCTTGAAAGGAACGGTACCTTTGTCCAAGATACAGAAACAGAAATTAGGGAAACTTCGGAACGTTCTTCGCCAAATGGTCAAAAAGAAAATACCTCTCCAGAAAAAGAAAAAAATGTTGGTGCAACGAGGAGGATTTCTACCCATGCTGATAGGACCGTTGTTAAAAATAGCGGCTCCTTTGTTAGGAACGATGGCTGGACCTCTTTTAGGAGGAGTCATGCGATGAAAGACGGGGAAGAAAAGAAGAAGATAAAAAGGACACCCTTCTCTGGAAAGACGACACACTTGTACCTTTGGATGTCATTTACCTCCCAATCCCAATCTCCACGAGATGTCACAGTTACAACAAGAATTACAATCGCTGATGGATCAAAGCGATTTGTCAGAAACAGAAAAATCGCAACGGTACGGTCAACTCTTGCAACGTCTGCAACTCTTTCACCAGAAAGCTTTCGACGAAACAGCTAAACCCACTCTGAGAGATTTCAAGGCTCTGATGAAAAGCGAACCTAAAGTCACCACTAAAACAGCAGACACTGCTACGGGGATGACAGTGAAAGAAGAAGAAGAAGAGTTGCAAACTCCACCTCCTAAACAAATACGAAAGTTAGCCACACCGGGTTGGATGAAAAAGATGATGCCTACCCCTTTACCATCAGAAGAGAAAAGGGAAGAAGTGAAGACAGAAGTCAAAGCAGAACCGATTACCCCTGTTCAAACATCCTCCTTTACACCAGTGGCTCGTCGGACACGTAAAGCAGTAAAGCATTGCAATCCAAAAAGATACCACACGAAGAAAAGAGCATTGGTACTTGGTTGACTTATTGAGGAGCAACAAAAACATGGAGAAACTTTTAGCTAGCCTTTACTACAATTCTGCCCATACTGCTGGTTACGGAGGAGTTCAAAAATTGTATCGTTCTGCCAAAAGCAAATTGAAAAGTGTACGTTTGGCAGAAGTACGACGATGGTTACAAGAACAATCGACGTACACGTTACACAAACCCATTCCACGAAAATTTTCTAGAAGTCAAACCAAAGTGGATGGCATCGATCATCAATGGCAAGCAGATTTAGCTGACGTCTCTCATTTGGCAGCCTACAATCGTGGTCACACATATTTGTTTTGTGTCATCGACGTGTTTTCCAAATTCGCTTGGATCGTGCCTTTGACTTCTAAAAGCAGTACCGAGTTGGTACGCGCCATAAAACTGGTGTTGAAACAAAGTGGATGTCACCCTTTACGATGGCAAACCGACAAAGGCACCGAATTTCTAAACCAAGCTTTTCAAAAAGAATTGAAACAAAGGCACATTCATTTTTTTACAACCGAAAATCCTGAAACCAAAGCTAGTGTCGTGGAACGTTTTCAAAGAACTTTGAAAGAACGCATGTGGAAATTTTTTACACATCAACACACTCTCAAGTACATCGACGTGTTACCACGTTTGGTCAAAGCGTACAATCAATCGTAGCATCGGATGTACATCCGAAGAGGTCACGCCTGAAAACGACGTAAGGGTGTTTGATCAATTGTTTGGTCCACCCAAGATGGGACACCAGAAGAAAACCCTGGTGCTTAAGACGGGAGATTGGGTTCTCATCGGAAAAACCAAACGCACTTTCGACAAAGGTTATTTACCCAACTGGACGACCAAATTGTTTCGTGTCACTGGACCAGTGCGTGGACGTGATCCTCCCGTCTATAAATTGGAAGACATGCACGGAGAAGTGTTAAAAGGAACTTTTTACTTGCCTGAGTTACAACAAGTGACCAAAAAAGAAGACGACTTGTACGACATCGAAAGCATTCTCGAACAAAGAACACGCAAAGTGGGCAAACGTCGAGTGGAAGAAGTCAAAGTACGTTTGAAAGGATATCCCTCTAGTTTGTATTCTTGGATTGCCGCTTCCCAAGTCGTCGACTATAAAAAAAGAAGTAACCAACATGCCGTTCAACACAGCAACTACCTCTACTCCTTCGCAGAGTTCCTCTCTTCAAGAATTACAAAAACAACCACTCTGGATGTGGTGCGGAGAACGTGTGCCTAAAAATCAAATCGTCTTTTTCTGCCAAATCTTTGTAGTGTATTGTGTCATCGGAGCAGCCATTGCCAATTTGAGTTTGCAACAAGGGGACAAACAATTGTGGACCATTTTACTCAGCAATTGCATCGGTTATATTCTGGCCAATCCATCCTTGAAATTTACGGCGACGGACAGTCACAACAACAACAACAACAACAGCGGTCACCACAACGGTACGGCCAACGCCAGTCCACCTTCTTCCAGTCACTACCACAACAGCAGCCCTCTTTTGGAACCGTTTGAACATCATTCTCCTTTGAACTCGAGTGACTCCTCTGAGACCACAACCACCTTGGAACTATGAATAACCAATTTTATTTAACTTTACCTAGTGACAGTTCGATGGATGTGTTTCCCAACAACACCTTATGTTGTTTCACGGCCAAATTACCTCAGTCCATCCAATTGGATCACGAAGCTCATTGGGAAGTAGGTTTGGTAGAAATCATTCATCCTACGCAAGCCAAGAATGTGTCTGAAGATCAAACCACTTTTGTCGTCGAAATTTTGAACGAGCAAGTGCAAGAACACTTGTACAAAAATGATCCTGGCATTTACGAATCCAAAAGACAAGCACCCGCCAATCCTAAGCTCGGTATCTATGACATGAGAATTCCTGCAGGCTATTATTTTAGTGCTCGACATTTGGTGGACACGATTGCGGCTATTTGCAACGACCAATTTGGCAAAGCCTTAGACAAAACCAAGAAAAGTGTCCTGATCGAGTACCATGCCATTTCTCATCGTCTCAAAATGCATTTTTCGGACGCCAAAATATTGTCCATCACTTTTTTTCCTGAGTTGTTTGCCATGTTGGGTGGAAACACAAAACTCACTTCCACCAAAGAAATCCACAACAACGATTGCTTTTACAAGTTTTTTCGCTACCCCATCGAATTGAACGAAGGTTTGAATTTATTGTTTGTGTACTCCGATGTGGTGGAGTGCAACGTGGTGGGAAACACAGCCGCTCCGTTACTGAGGGTCATTCCTTTCAAAGTGGATTCTGCCGTCGCCGCGTACGAAGAAGGTGGAAGCACGTATCACGTTCACCGAGAATTTGTACATCCTCATTATCTTCCAGTCAGTAAATCGTATTTTGACAGTGTCAACATTAGTATCAAAGGACATCTGGGACAAAGTGTTCTATTCACTAAGGGAAAAGTCACGGTGAAACTACATTTTCGAAAAAGGTTCTCCAGCGAATTGTAACCCAAAAAATGTATCCTGTGTACCGAGGAGTGGCTCGACAACGAGGACATGGTTTAGGAGATATGTTAAATTCTGCTTTTTGGACGGTAGCCCCCATTTTGAAACCCATGGTGACTCGAGGATTGCATGCCTTAATAGATGCCACTTTGACGCAAGGAAAATAATTTCTTTAAAATGTCCTCATCGACAAACAAAATCCGAAAGAAGCCTTTATGAGAGCAGGAAAAAATGTGTTGATGCACACTGGAAAAGATCTTTTAGGTCTCCGAGAGACTCCTATAAATTCACTTGACGCTTCTGGTCCTGCCATTACTTCTTCCACCACTCCACAACAAGGACAAGGCAGAAAGAGACGACGTCGACATCCCTTCAGTGCTCATCCACGACACGGTGCTCCAAAAAAGAATAAGAAAAGAAGAACGGTCAGAGAATTAGACGTGTTTGATTACTAAGCCCTTGAAAATGATGCACCGAGATTCTTGCGAATGTACCAAGTCAGAACTGGATCTGTTTACCATGCCCCCCCCCCCCCCCACCATGATGACGATGCAAGAATCCCAATGGGTCGAATTTCATCCTGTATCGTCTTTGACGACTTCAGCTCCTATCGAATTTGAATTCAAAGGACAAACCGAAGATTACATCGATCTGAATAGCAGCCACTTGTACCTGAAACTCAAAGTGATAAAAACGGACAACAGCAATCCTGGGGCCGACGCCAGAGTCGCTCCCGTCAATAATTTCATGCATTCATTGTTCAGCGAGGTAGATTTGTACTTGAATAACAAACTGGTCAGCAGCAGCATGGATACTTACCCTTATCGTGCTTACTTGGAAAATCTCTTGACGTACGGAAAAGAAGCCAAGAACACCCATCTGGATGCTTCTGTGGTATGGAAACCTGACACCTTGGTTGCCTTCAACGACACAGAGGCGACAGAAGCGGACGACCCTCACAATGTGGAATTTAACGCCCGCCGAAAGAAAATCAGTCAATGGCGCACTTTAGAACTGATGGATCGTTTGCATTTGGACATGTGGTTGCAAGACAAGTATTTGTTGAACGGAGATGATTTACGCCTAAGACTGAATCGCAGTAGTACCGTCTTCCATTTGATGGCCAATGCCAACGAGTACAAAACCATCATCGAAGAAGCCAGACTTTACGTGCGCCGTGTGGAAGTCTTACCTAAAGTAGCCAACGACATCAGTCAAACGTTGAGCAGAACCACTGCCAAGTACCCTGTGCGACGAGTGGAAGTGAAAACATTTACCATTGCCGCTGGACTCCGATCCAAAGTCGAAGATCACGTTTTCCAAGGACATCTCCCCAAACGTTTGCTGATAGGCATCGTCAGTAATGCAGCCCTCAACGGAGTCATCGATCAAAATCCGTTCGAGTTTCAACACTTGAACGTCTCCAAGATAGAAGTCAGTCGAGATGGCAGGACGTTGTGTACCAGACCTTTTGAACCTAACTTTACCCAGAGAAATTACTTGCGATCTTACTTGACTCTGTTTGAAGCCACAGGACAGTTAGGCACCAACAGCAGCCACGGCATTTCGTACGAAGATTGTGCAGGAGGATATGCTTTGTGGGGATTTGATTTCACTCCTGACCAAGGCATCGACGAAGGACATTTTCACCCTATAAAACCAGGCCAACTTCGTGTGGAACTTCAGTTTGCACTAGCTCTAGCCAACACGGTGAACGTCATCCTGTATGCAGAATTTGATAATACTCTAGAAATCAACAGTTTGAGAGAAGTGATTCTAGACTATTAGAAGAAGAAAAAAAGATGCAACACGAAGATGCAATTGAAATAGAAGATGAGGGATTTTGTGATCTTGAAGAAGACACTATAGTCATGATGCCAAGATGGCCAGAACAAGAACAACATTTAGTCTCCTGTTTTGCTAAGAAGCTAACTGAAGAAATCACACAAATGAACAGAAATTATTAATATATGTGTGATCGAAATACCAAAATTTTCATGATGACTGTAGAAGAAAAGTTGGCACAGTATCTGGCCGACGCATGGGATAGAATCTCAGAAAGACCTATTTTGAGAAAGTGGTATAAAGACTTACAGGATCATTCCTTACCTCCACTCACTTCTCTGGAGACCGAACGCCTCGAAGCTTTCTTGCGACAGAATACAGAGGCTGCCCGCCGTAGTTCATTGTACTACTTGACAGACATTTTCAAGGAAAAAGTGAAGTGTGAATTGAGAACTTATCCATTTAGTGCCTTCTTTTGATTGTGTGTACTCTAGAAGAGATGATAAAATAGAAAAAAATTGTGAACATGATGGTTATCTCTTGTCTTTAGCTCAGAAACGTAGTGTGCATCGATCACAGAATGATGTAGAACAGTGGAAGTTCAGTCTGCCTTCCCAACGTTGTCAACCCTGTAAATACGTTCATGTTTAATCTTGTTCGTTTTTTGCATTTTTTATGTTAGAGAAGCTTCTTCTTATTATGTATTAAAAAATGTTGATTTTTTGAACAAAATGGTGTTGTGTGGTTTATTGGATTTGAAAAAAATGAAATGGGTATGCTCTATCTCTTTCTATCGATCTGAGGTCACCTACTCTGTCCCATTTTCTTCACTATCGATCTGAGCCATGTTTTCCATCGCGTCCGCGCTTCCAGCATATAAAGCGGTGCGTTGGCCAGTTCAGTCACTCTCGTTGACTCGTCAAGATCTCAACAACATGGCAGCTAAAATTAGTAAACTGAACGAAGCAATGGTGAACATGCACTGGGTGAGGCATCATTTGCTGGAGAAAAACCCAGAGAAGAAGACGATGATCTTTTTGCAAATGGCTCAAGATCTGGTGGAAGAAGTTTTGCGAGAAGAAATCATCAGGGACAGAACGGAATGGGAGGAGAGACAAAGAGTGCAGCAAAGACAACAACAACAACAGCAGCAGCTACAACAACAACAACAACAACAACTCTTACAGCAGCTGAAACCACCAGACGGAGAAGTCAGTTGCAGAATGGATTGTGAGGAGTTTGCCTTCTTTTTCACCAGAAAGAGACCTTGTCCTGCAGTAGTGAGACCAGTGGCGAAACGTGGCCGCCCTGCTGCTGCTGCTGCTGCTACAAGAAGTTAAACCAAAAAGCTTCTTACCCCAACGGCCCTTTTCAGGGCCACCCAGATCTCTAGAAAAGAAAACAACTCTTAGATTGCCTAACCAAAATATTTTGTGTGCATGTTTAGTGTTTGTGTGTTTGTCTTTGTCTTCCCCACTCCAAAAAAATAACTTTACCTTCTAAAAAATGTAAGTGCGGTGTGTGTTTGTATAGAGTGTGTTTGTCTTTTTTAAAAAATAAGAAATAAAAAAAATTCTCAAAAAAGGGTTGTGTGTGGTGTGTTTGTGCTTGATAAAAAAATAAAATAATTTTCTTATTTTTTTTAATGGTTGTGTGTGGTGTGTTTGTGTTTGATTAAAAAAAAATTTTTTTTTTCAAAAAATGGTTGTGTGGTGTGTTTGCGTTTGAAAAGAAAATAAATATTAAAAAAATTTTAAATGGTTGTGTGGTGTGTTTGTGTTTGATTAAAAAATAAAAATAATAAAAAAATTAAAAATGGTTGTGTGGTGTGTATTTGTGTTTAATTAAAAAGTAAAAATACAAAACTTTTCTCAAAAAAAGGGTTGTGTGGTGTGGGTTTGTGTTTAATAAAAAAATAAAAATAAAAAACGTTTCTCAAAAAATGGTTGTGTGGTGTGTGTTTGTGTTTTATAAAAAATAAAAATAAATTGTTTTTTTTTTTAATGTTTGTGTGGTGTGTGTTTGTGTTTGATTAAAAAATAAAAATTAAAAAAAATTAAAAATGGTTGTGCGGTGTGTGTTTGTTTTTGATTAAAAACTAAAAATACAAAACTTTTCTCAACAAAATGGTTGTGTGGTGTGTGTTTGTGTTTTATAAAAAATGGGTTTTAGAAAGCTTAGCCCGTGATGGTCTCTTTCTCTTGGTTGTGTTAAAGAAGTCTGATATATTTGTTTCAGACACGTTAACTCCACAAAAATGTTTTGTAGTAGAGTCACCGTTTTGTTTTCACTACTCCCTTCGTTGTGTCTATAAGTTTCGAAATTTTAGTACTATTTTTTGGTCTCAGACAATGTTTTCATTTTTTTCCGGATTATTTTCAGTCTCCGCTAACGTCAGGTACAATTTCCGATTTTTAGTACTACTTTTAGTCTAGGCCATTATAATCAAATGTTCCGGATTTTTTCTAGTCAACTCTAAAGTCCGTGACGGTTCCCGTAGTTTAGTACAACTTTTAGTCACGTTCATTTTAGTGTTATTATGAGTTGGTTCCCTTGATTAAAGCTATTTATAACATCGGTACAATATATGGAAATTTACTGACACCTCCAACATGATCTGAGGTATAGGTAATGCTTTATATATAACTCTAGGCTATATAGATATAGCCATTTACTCGTACATGGCCGTAGTGCCGCACACGAGGATAATGTAATATTCGATTTCGATATAGCCATTAGGCAGAAGGTCACTACACATGGCGTGTTGTATAGTATATGTGGGGTTTTTAATAGCATAGATTACGGGGTATTGGTCGCTACACACGGCGTGTTGATGGTATAGTGTGGGGTGTTACTATGATGGAAGTGAAATTGAAACTGTTAGTAAATATGTATATTTATGAATTGTTTTTACGACAGGTGGCTTGTTTGTAGCAGCTCAGACAACTTCAGCAGGACAAGCAATGAAATATTTGTTTATTTTTCATAAGTTGTTGTATCCAGTTTAAGATATGCCGCGGAACACTGTATGCAATTTATTGGATATACTTTTGCTCCGGTTCTTTCATAGCGTGCAAAAGTGTGGGGATTTACACAAGGTAATGTTCTGTACGTGTGTGTGTGTGTGTGTGTGTGTGTGGTTAAAAATGTGAGATTCTAGGAGTAGGAAATATACAAAAATTATGTATGACATTTTATATGCAAAAGTTATAGTAAACCCAAAAAAATTTCATTTGTAGCAAGAATTAAAAATAATTTAGAAACAATTGGTTTAGGAGACGTATGGTTGTAACAATGTGTACATAATGTTGATGTGTTACTACATGTAGCAAAGCAACGCTTGAAAGATAATTTTGTTTAAAATTGGAATTCTATGCTTGAATACTATAGTATAGCAAGGTTGTATATTCATCTTGCTAACAGTTTTCATATAAAGAATACACACTTTTATTAATATTATGAATTTTAGAATAGCACTAACTAAATTGCGATCATCATCTCGTAGACTCCACGTTGTAAAAGGTAGACTGATATCATATGAAAATATAACTTTCTTTTTTTTGTCTTTTGTAATGTGATGGAGGACGCATTTCATTTTGTATTAGAGCGTCAGTGTCGTATGGAATATACGCGCAAGTATATGCCCAGATATTATTGGAGACATCTAAATAGGGTCCAATTTATTTATATACTTTCAAGTAATAATCAGAAGATTATACGATGTTTAAGCTATTTTATTTTGCAATGTTTTAACTTCACACTGAATTATTGAAGTCTTCCCCATAATCTTTCAAAGAATGTATAAAACATTTAATAAAACGGTCACTTCTCAAACAGCCTCAACCAACTACTTATATTATATGACATTTTAAAATTTGTGGTTTTAACTGCTTATGTTGCTGATAATGTGCTCACTTTTTCCTTTTCTTTCTAAAGTGATTGTTTTGTATTTTTCTTTCTTTCTTTTTTTTTTTTTTTTTTGTCTTCTTCAGTTTCTTTCTTTCTTTGTTCTTTTGTTGCAAAATAAAAGTTATAATGATATATGATATACGTCTAAAGTTTTGTTTATTATTCATTCTATTGCATATATGCGGTCAATATGTTTCATATTCGGCCAGGCGTCAGAATAGACATGATACTGGCCCCAGATACGCGTGTGTCTGGTTATTAATAACCTATATAACTAATGTATCTTTGTAATGAAACAAAAAATAAAAATGGGCAGCTGACGCGTTTAATTTTCAAAAACTTACTACAACTGAATAAAATGGTTTTTTTTCTTCTTCATATTTAACTTTTTTTTTAGAATAATGGAATACTTTTCCAGTTATTGTCTAATATAGATCACATTGAATCCGTTCTTATTTATAACGGAATGCGGATTTAGCGTCCAGTCGAAATATTTTATCTTTTTAGTGCGTTGCATTAGTTCTCATCTGCTATCATGTCTTGCCTCCAATGAAGAATCCTTTTATTACAGCTGTTAATTAATATGTGAGGTAGCTGATTTTGTTTCAGTAATTATTATTATTTGACATATTTACGCATTGACTCATAGGGGCAACTTTCTCTCAAAGATTTATATTCTGAGAGATCATCAGAATTTTAGTACACTAGCTCTGGTGATGTCGCCCAAGAGCGTTTCATATATGCAATGTATACATGTACATGTCACTTATTTCAACTGCATATATGATCTACATCAGTGGCGTAGCAATTGCCCATGCAACGCAACCCCCGCAACTGCATTTGGGGTGGGAAGTGGGGCCAAAATTTTCATCAAACAACTTTGTTTTATTGGGAGGGGGCTCCAGAATTAAGTCTTGCGGGGGGGGGGGGTGGAGGGCGCAGACTTTCTTGCTACGCCGCTGATCCACATGTAAAAATGTTATTATACTTGGGAGGGAGGTCTGGTTATTTTATGGTTTGATACTATGATATTTTTATTAAAACACTATTTTTTTCTTTAAAGGACAATGTTCTTACACGTGTAATTTGATTCAATATTACTACAGAACTTTCTGAAGTTACAGTATTTGGAGTGTATGTTTGGCTGTATTCTTGCATTTAAAAATTGTGAACAATTACAAAACTGAACGGAAGTAAGCATATTTTAATTCTATTTTGGTAGACACTTGTACGCTAAACAAAGCATTTCTGGTAGAATGCATTGACGTGTATGACTTAATTATCACAGGTTGCCATGACATCGTTTCACTTCACTTCTCCTTAACGGTCAATCAAAGTGTCATTTATACGCTTATATCAAAGCCATGCCCCCACATCTAGCAAATTGGTCTGAAATCTGGAGGAATCTATGGCGTCATTGCATGCGGAGGTACTATTTAATGTGAATAATGTTTCGAAAAGGTCAAACACGAACATATTTAGATAGATCAGTATTTGCTCCAACTTCACATAATTCGGTTAATTATCGAAAGCTTTTATAAGTAAAAAACAAAACCAAGGCTTGTAGCTAGATGTAGTAATAATGTGGGTAGTACAATGAGGGCGCGTATATACCAATTTATCGCAGCAAGCCAAAGACTGGATATATAATTTTTGTCTCGCCCTTTTCGAAGCCCCAAAACTGGATATATAATTTTTGTAATGCCCTTTTCTGAGGTCAATTACTGGATATATAATTTTTACATACATACATACATACATACATACATACATACATACATACATACATACATACATACATACATACATACATATACGAACAGGTCAGAGACCGGTTGCAGCTCTGTGTTACAGTCGTCATGTCGGCCGATCAGAAGATAGTTCACCACCGAAATATCCGAAACCAAGTTTTCCTTGCAGACGTTTTGCAAAAGGACGTGGAAGTCTGTGCATTCGCCCGCGAAGCTACGTGTCGCACATTGGTACATAGATTTGCTTAGCCATGGTATTCGAAACGCTTGGTTGTGTTGGATGCGCTAGTCAAAGTAGTGCAAACCCTGTGTTTCTATCTACAATTGGGCAAGTAGTGCAAACCCTGTGTTTCTATCTACAATTGGGCAAGTAGTGCAAACCCTGTGTTTCTATCTACAATTGGCAAAGTAGTGCAAACCCTGTGTTTCTGTCTACAACTGGGCAAGTAGTGCAAACCCTGTGTTGCTATTTACAATTGGGCAAGTAGTGCAAACCCTGTGTTTCTATCTACAATTGGGCAAGTAGTGCAAACCCTGTGTTTCTATCTACAATTGGGCAAGGAGTGCAAACCCTGTGTTTCTATCTACAATTGGGCAAGTAGTGCAAACCCTGTGGTTCTATTTACAATTGGGCAAGTAGTCCGAACCCGGTGTTTCTATCTACAATTGGGCAAGTAGTGCAAACCCTGTGTTTCTATCTACAATTGGGCAAGGAGTGCAAACCCTGTGTTTCTATCTACAATTGGGCAAGTAGTGCAAACCCTGTGGTTCTATCTACAATTGGGCAAGTAGTGCGAACCCTGTGTTTCTATTTACAATTGGGCGCTTTGGACTATCAGGACAATGCCAATAAAGCAAACGAGGTTTGTGGGAGAGGCCGCCGATTTCGAGAAAAACTCCATGGAGTGGGTAGTCGAAATGGTAGTTTAAACCGAGGGCTGAGGGTGAAAGGGAGAGTGGAACGGGGAATGGAGAGGGCAATGCTTATGTGGGCGCTAGTTGTACTCCCGGAAGAGGTTGAAAGGGGGGGGGTTGAGAGGCGTCGTACCCCCCTCCAAAAAATAGGTTTATTCACACACCTTGCTGCCTCCTTTCGAGGACGGGAAAATTACTGGTCCCAGCTTTAATTTTTTGTACTTTTTTATTATTTATTTATTTATTTATTTTTATATAATATGCATAACGTTGTAGACTCATGGCTACGAATTGACTCCGGAATAACTTTGTGACTTCAAAATGTCCCAAAATGGTACCAAGGTATCAAAATGAAATGAAACATCCGTCGATTCCTCCATCCAACCAATGGTTCATCCAACCAACAATTCATCTATCTATATTTACCTACCTACCTACATTGAGAAAAAAACAACTTTAAAGACTGCTTTTGAAGCCGCATTCTTAGCTGTTATTGCACACAAGGATGCTTTTGTTACATATTTAAATAATTTATGTATGCTTCATGAGCACATATCTGGAAGAAGAGAGGCGTGTGCTTTGGAGTGGCTACTTTTTGTCCAAAATGTAGACAACGTGCCAGGAACGCCAACTTCCTGATATAAGTTTGGCCTGACGAAGAATGCCTCTGGTTTGTTCCAATGCATCTTCCCTGAAATAGTCTTATTATTAATTTTATTTTTATTATTATTAGTAGTAGTAGTAGTAGTACTAGTATAGCTGCAGCTGCTACTGCTGGTGATATTGTTGGTAGTGTTTTGAAATGTGCCGGAAATGAGGAAAGTTGTCATCGGGAAAAACGTGCAGCAAACGAAATCACCACACTATATTTATAAAGAGGAGAACTCCCATTTAATATTGTTTAGTACATTTTTAACGACTATGCTCTCCACCCTATTATAAGTATCATTGATTTATGCCTATAGTTTTGTCCTTTTTGCTACTCCCCACCCTATTTATAGGTATACTTCTTCTACGCTACTACGAAAGCGTATTTATAATATACCTTCAATGGGACTTTGTTCACAAGGTAAACATACTCTTTCAAATGTGCCGCCAACGTTGTTCTTTTCTCTGATTCTCTTCCAAATGTGCCGCCAACGTTGTTCTTTTCTCTGATTCTCTTCCAAATGTGCCGCCAACGTTCTTTTCTCTGATTCTCTTCCAAATGTGCCGCCAACGTTGTTCTTTTCTCTGATTCTCTTCCAAGAACGGAAATGAAGAATCATAGTCGTTATTCAATGACCATTCGACGTACTTTGCATTAATTTTTAATCAATGTTTAAGATCTGGAGTGAATGAAACATTAAAATCCAAGATAATATGTATATCGATTTACTTTCCGCTACTAATGGAAAATGCTAACATTGTAAAGATCCATACCATCATTTGTATTATTTGATTGTTGCTTTTTTTTTTTTTTGTTTTTTTTTTTGGAAGTATTGTTCCGTAAATTATATAAAGTTCAATTATTAGCTTTCATGATAATGAAAAGAAGCATGATTCGAAATGACTCTGCTTTTAATAACATTTTAGTGCCATTTTGTGCACTATTATCCAACTTTTCTTTGGCATTTTTGGCATCTAACCTCTTTTTTTGGGAAATCGTTCTTTGGCCTGCTGCAAACTCGTCCATCAGCCAAAATGAAACGAAGTGTCAGCATAACATACTAAATGGAGCTTTCGTTCCAGAAAGCAAGGCTAATGTATTGATGTTATCCTGGATGAGATCAATATACGCAAGGCAGAACACAAAAATTAAATTCTGATCAACAATCTATTGCAAACTTGCTATTAGTATTGCATGCAAATATATAAAGAATCAATGTTAAATGTGCCGCGAAGAGGCGATAGTTGCAAAACATACTCAGTTTTAATAAAGTCGAACGAATCGCCCTGGGTATCATACACACAATGACATCAAGCTCCAGAGAAAAGAGGCTTCTGACTATAAAAATCGTTTGAATGGTGTTAAGGATAGTTTGTATTCGAACCTAGAAATCAGCCAGATGATAGTTTATGATAAACTTGATGAAGTTCGAGCTCCGAATGAACATTTTAATAACGTTCGTCACCACATTTGCGAAATTTGGGCACCAACATAAGCGGATAACTGCACTTCCCCATACTGCCATTTAAACGGCAACTATTTTGTGTCATCCTATATATCAGATTACACAAAACTGCTGTCCATTTCTTGATATCTATATATTATGTTTTACATAAAAACTCTAATTGAATGTTGTATAACAATGGATCTGAAGTCTATCTTGGAGACATTTGTACGCACTCAGAAAATTAAGCAGAAGTCATCAGAATGGTATCAAATTATGGATTATGGCAACCACTATGGTGGCTCTGAGTTGATAACGGTCATAGGAGTCTGTCCGTTTGCCACAGCTGGTGACATCGCCCGAAGAAAGCTCGGTGAAAAATCTGTTTCAGTAACGTTGCCATGTCTTTGGGGAACATTATTTGAGCCGATCATCATAAAATATGTAGAAATCACTACGGGTGAAAAAATCGATGACAATGATATTTGTATCCTGGCCATAGACGGTTTTAGATACAGCCCAGACGGCTACATCATTGACAACAACAAAATTCTTCTTTTGGATTTCAAATGTCCTTTTGTAAGAGACGTGGACGAATTGCCAGGATATTATCTTTCGCAAATATTATCTGGGCTGGAAGTCTCTGTGGTCGCTTCCTAAGGTCTGTTGGTCGACAGAGTTTTTCGCAAGTGCTCACTAACGCAACTTGGAATTTGCCCAGAATACGACAGAAAATTTCACAACAGAGATTACAGCAGATATGTAAAAGATCCAGTCGCGTTTGGCATCGTAGGGGTTTTTGGTGACATCGACGATTTTGTTGACTTTGGCGAATCAACCGAAGCAGAATTAATCGCATTTCTAAAGAAAGATCTGCATAGAGAATATGACTACATTATTGTAGACATCGCGCGTCAACCACAAGATATTTCTGACGCCATCGACACTATCACTAGCAAATGCCCATACATAAAATTGGTCGTGGTCTTGCCATGGAAAATATTCAAGATCACTTATAACTATGTTATTAGCGAACCAGGCTATGGCAAAACAATCCAGAACGCTATATAAAAAATAAGGCAACTTGTATCAGCATTTAAACAAAAGAACATTGTATAATCATGTACAACTTTGACTCAAGACGAATAATGGCTGCATATGAGATCGCAGACGACGCCACAGTAAAATTTCCACCAGGATGGAACATAGAAGATGCCCAGACAATAACTTCAGAAATGAGAACACTAAATGGCGCCTACAACTTTGTCAAGGATGTTCTCAAGATGATTTGCCAAGTATCAAGAGAAAATCGAAAACACTTTGACTTTTACGCAAATATCGCAATAGAATTAGAAAGATGCAGATGCATGCTAGGAGAAGAATACAACAAACTTGGCAGCAAAATATCTTTGTATGATCTTGTCAAAACTAGGTTTGATGGCTCCAAACTTTCGTCTAAATTATTGATATAATGTATGCAGAAGCAATCATAGCTGCCTACGAAGAAGCTCCTTGCGCTTAAATTCCGCCTAAACTCAATTTTTATGATCTCAAAAAGCCAATGAAGGTCAATTACGCCTGTAGATTTGTAAGCGACGCCATTGACATAACTTGGAAACTGATGAAAAACAAATAATGACCGCTTTGACTACTATGCTAAAAGAGTCATAGAGTTGAAGCGAGATCTGATTTTTCTAGAGAATGAATACGACAGACTTGGTGGCGAGACATTGTGTACCTTAACTAACCTCTAATTAATGCGTGTCCACACAAGCATTTTTTTTTTTTGGCCTCTGATATTTGTTTGCATACATTTTTTTCGTATTTACTGACGTACATTGTACTCAAATCTACCACGATGTTATCTACGATCCGGAAATCTTTGACTAAATCAGCCATGTTAAATGAAGCACCAAACATGCAAGTCTTAATTTGATTCAGAAATTTTGTGCAGGTGATGTATGCGTATTTACATATCGCCCTTTTGTTTTGAAGTTTTTACTCCAGTTTTCTGAAACCGGCCTGCGCTGCAATTCTGACACCAGAAATAATCAACAGAAATGGATTCGAAAAGGAGCCAGTGCCGGCAACACCTGCGGCGCTTAATCCCAAATGCACCACAGACAACAAAAACAACAAGCGCTTGTAATATCTGTAGGACCGCTTGAAACAGTAAGCCCGCTTGTGATAAATGTAATAATACGCGATTAGTTCATCGCGTTGTTCTTTTTCCAGATGGCTGTGATATATTTCATCCTATAGCAATTGCTATTTTTTAAAACCCGGAATCTAGTTTACCAACGATGTTAAAATAAAGCGCGGCTGCTTTTTTCTGCAACAAATCGTAGAACCGATGTGTATTCACTGTGCTTGAGTTTTGGTGCCTCTGTAGCGCCTGCATAGTGGCCACAATGGTTTCTTGCTGTACAGGCGACAACTCAGCTTTTAATTTGTCTTTTATCAGCTTGAGAAGATTTTTTCAGTTTTCTCAGGATTATTCTTGTGTGGCGTCATGTCAAATGTGCGAGTAAAAACGTAATCTGTTATCACCATACTTGGATGCGGCGCCTTGACAAAGTGTCTGCTAGGTATCTCCATTATTTTGCCATCAAACGCAGCAAGAACCAGTTTGTCTTCTGACGCTAGTTTGCCTGCGTGCTCAAGAACTGCAGCAAGAACATTAGCTTCGTATTCGTCGTAATTTTTTGTATTTTATGAAATGGTAATAAGCTTCAGCAGTCTTTTTTACAACCTCTGGAACATCATCTTGCTGTGTCGGTTCTTGCTGCGACAGTTATCAGGAAAATCTGTTTCACTGTCTCTTTTATCAGGCAACGCCATCACTTCTAGAATCGTTTCTAAGTCATCATAATCGAAACCAAGCTCTATGTAAAACCACCGCTTGTCGATTTTTTCCAGAAGTCTTTTTTGTATTTTAAAGTTTTTGCGAGATTTGATCGTACATGCATGCGTAGTCATTATTCTAATCTTTGTTTCTTTTTAGTTCGAATCACTTGTTCTAAGTTATCCATATTCAGTTTGTTTAGTACGTTTTTAAAAAGCACTCCTATGTTTTTAGCAGCGCAGGCTGAAACCTTGTCATTGCAGAACTTTTTTAGCTTGTCATATTTGTCCAGTTCGTTCCGCAACTGTGGGGCTCTCATGAGAGTTACCGAAAAATGATTGCGCATGCGATCATCTATTTTTACGCCTTCTGGGTCCGCCAAAAACGTTTTATACAGTTTGCGCTTATACTGTTTGCGCTTCAAGTTTCTAGCTAGTAATGCGTTCTTCGCCATTTGTAGGACCCCGCAATTGAAATTTCCAGATGCTAACTTCAACAGGATATTGTATCTGAATCCAAAAATTTTAATATTCGCCAGCAGTCTCTCACTCGTTAATAGCTTTAGATGGAGTCAAATGATCATCCAACACGCAAAATACTCGGTAATTTGCATTATACTCTGATGATGCAGATGCGATAAAGCCGTTTCTGTTGCCTGTGTTTGCATTTAGCGATGGAATAAACCAAACATTGCTTTTTACTCGCCTGGTCATTACAAATTCTCTTGTGGTCGCTTCTGTGAGATACACCGCGGACGACATTTTCAGGATTTTGATGGGATTATTTTTAGTGTTTATCAGTCCATAACCATTACTTACATCTACAGAAAATAAGGCTTCATAGTCCCCATTAGCAGATCGATCTGTGATTGGAGAATACGTTCCATTAGCTTTATCATCGCAGTATATTTCGGCTGCGGAAGAAAATCTAAAAGTGGTTGCAGTGCTATTATCCATTTCCTCGTTGACACCAACAGTTCTTAGCGTGCTGCCCCGGTGGGTTTTGCCACGATAAGATTTCCATTTTTGACTTCAAGCATAGTTGTGTTGGTGTTGTTGGTAATTCTAAGACCTTCTGGCGCTTGGAGGATTTTGGTGAGTATACTGTCGCAGTCGTTCACTGAACAAATATTCGTCTGGATTGTTGGCCAAAAACAAAATACAAGCGTTTGCCTTCTAATAGATCTGTCAACATGCCAATATTTCTGTTTACAGCAGATGGCGAATTTAGCAAGATTGCATTTTCAGGGCCAAATTATTTGTCAGTGTATGCCTTGTTTGCCACTTGGTCATTTGAAGTTGGTACATAGTGCGATCTTATTGTTACCCATATTAATATCACCAAACATTGCACCGCCAGCTTTCATTAAAACAACTGGCGCTGACAACGTCATTGTTTTGCCAAAAACAATAACATGCAATGCTATTCCAGCGTCTACAGAAATTATTTTTGCATTTTGAAAACTGTTGCGTGCAGTAACAACCAGAACTCTTGCCGCAGAATATTTGTTCGTATAGTTTTTGTTAGCTGCGTCTGTGTTATCCGTTGGCGTGGCAAGATTTGTAATTTTGTTTGAAGACATATTTAGCAGTCCTGTCATGGTGTCCTCAGTTTTTAGCACACACTTATTAACCAGATCAAGTGAAACTCCATCTGATGTAATGTTGCTGGTTCTGCCAGAACCAATAAGTTTACCAAAAGCTATAATGACTCATTGCATAAACTCTGCTGTATAAAAATGCGGGATCATAAACTTCGACTCAAAAAATTCCAGGCATCATTTTTTTCTTTCCGGATTGTCATTACATGATCGTTCGTCCAACGGGTCGCGGCAAGACAAATTTGCTTTTAAATTTGCTGCTTAACAAAAGGCTTAATTACGACAACATGATCATTTACACGCTAAATCCAGGTCAAGACAAATACAAAACGCTTAACGAATTTGATGAGGCAATTGGCGACGTGTTTACAATATCAGAGTCAGAAGAAATAACACCCGTAAGAAGAACTTGATGCAGGAGCTGAATGTTCCCCCACTGACTCTGTTAATGCATTTGACGACATTAAAATTGACCACGACAATCGGAACAAAATCAAAGAATATTTTTCACTGTCGCGAAATAAATGCTGAAATTCTATCTACTTGGGGCAATCTTATTATGACGTGCCAAAATATATTCGCTGCAATACAGGTTGCTTTGTGCTGTTTTCTGGCTTGGACAATTGTGACATAGATTCGATTGCTCGTTATCATTGTCGTGACATGGGTCCTGCAAAGTTTAAGCAATATTATCACGAAGCCACTAACGAAACAGGATTTTATGACTTTTCACAGAGATGCAGAAAGCGTTCCTGAAAAGATTCATCGTGGCATTGATGAATTTTCTCTGCCAGATTAAATATTGCGATATCAAGCTTATCAAATGGCTAAATGAACAGCACAAAAAAATAATGAAGGATCAACAGGCTGTGTTAGAACAGATTACAACAACTCTTACTGAGCTAGAAGATTTTTTTTGAGGAGAAAAAAATACATATAGAGTGGTAGTTCGTGATTCGAGTATATTGTTGGTTGAGCATGAACACCTGCTACGACAACATTTAGAACCAAGTGAAACAGTTTTTAATCGTATAAAAGAAGCAAGAGAAGAGGTAGCCAAGTTTAACCGATAATAGGGAAAGAGACAAACGGACATTCCTGAAATTGTACCACAATTGGAAAAAACAACAGGTAAAGACCTGCGACTAATTGCAAAAAAACTTGAACATATGCAGGAAATGGCAGAAAGTGGCGATTCTGATCCTGAACGTATACAATGGAGATTTGAACCTATTTTCAGAACTACTACCAACAATGCGAGAAGTCACGCTTGTGTCTCGTTCATCATCGCAACAACCAACATTAGCGCAACAACCTGCATTGACACCATCACCACAGCCAGCAAAAACACACCAAAAAAATCATCAACCTGTCCCTCCCCCCCCCCCACATCGTACATGCGACAAGCTGTAAGCAAATTTGAGTAAATGTTTAAAAAGTTAAAGATAGGTAAAGGAATACAATACTACAAACATTCAGCCAAGCTTGTCGTGCGTTTAAAGCTGCTTGCTAGCAGCAAACAAGCTGGCATTTTTGGCGCTGAAATATCAACGAGAACACAGAAATACTAGATCACCTGCTCCGACAAAACGTGCTTAATAAAGCAGAATACAAAGTTTTATACAAACATTTCATATAGGCAAAATGTCGCAAACACTTCTCTTTGACTCTAAGTCAGCATCAAGAAACAGCAGTCATTTTACTATCAGATACAACACACCTATAGAATTATCGCAGGATACTTGTTATTAAAGTGCTCTGATCGCTGCAAAAATATGGAACTCGTTTAAAAATATTAAAGCGGGCAATAACAAGTTTATGTATTTTATTTCTGCATATGACGCTGGAACAGTGCAGACCATAATGCCAGGAGCGTACAACGCTGTTGACATTGTTGATGAGATAAAAAGGTTGATGAAAGAAAAAGGTCAGGCGACAGACAACATATAAATCGGTCCAAATTATTCTACTCTGAAAACACGGATAACGCTCAAAGGCGGCTACAAAATTTACTTTACAATCAATGACAGCTTAAGAAGGTTCTTAGGCTTTGAACCACAAGTTCTGCAAGTCGATGGCGTTCACGACGGAGACTCTGCTGTCAACATTAGCGATGTAAGCAGCTTGCTAATAAAACTGTTCCGTACCGGAAGGATCATGCGCTGAACGAGGTAGCCATAGCCATGTCATTTCTATTTTTAGTCCAAATGCTCCACCAGGATCGCTCATGATAGCAAAACCGTCGTTGCTCATTTATTATCCAATCAACAATGTTTATAGGATACCAGAGATCACGATGTCACTAACGGATCAATCTGGAAATACCGTCAACCTTAACAATTTATCTGCATCTGCGGGCGCGAGCCAAAACTATGTCACCGGTTTGTATAAATGAAGCCAATACGAATTAAGCACAGAAAGATAATAGGAGAATTTTTTTCAACACTGTTATCAAAGATTGTTAAGGCAGCGCCTGGCATAGTCAAACGAGTTGCTCCACTTGCCCTTGATGCCGCAAAAGTGCTTCTTCAGCAGTAGGAACAGCAGTTGGACAGAAATTGCTGACAAAATCAAGGGAACGTCACCACATGTTGCGCTACTGCAACCTGTTATGCTATAGTCGCCTGTTGCATTGGAGCCTGTCAAAGAAATCATCAAGGAAATTGCACCAACAAAGAAACTTAACATGTAATGACTAGCATTGCAAAAGAAATATTGTCCAAGCGCGGCGAAGCTATTATGAGTGTACTCGAAAAGAGCACAATGTCAAACAGAAAATCAGCAGTGTCAAATATTATGGAAGGATCCGGTCTAAAAAGATTTTTTATGTAACAAGGATGTATACACATGCTGTCACGGTTTACACCAGAATACTTCAAGCTTTTTGCCAAATCACCAATGGATGAGTCACCTACAGAATATGTGTATGGTGAATGCTTGGACAACAACTCGCATCAGAAGAACAAGCCTGTCACAACAATCATTAACACGCGCAATGAAGATGTTTACTTGCTGCCACACAAAGATTTCTTGAAGGCAGAGGATTTTTGCAAACAGATGCTGCACTTCACCTGCAAACTATGCTGCTAATACAAACGTAGCACTAACAAATAATGGTTGGAGGTTGTCAAAGACGGCGCGGTATTAACTTAATAATAAGATCGTTGAGGACATTAGAAACTATCTGCCTGCTGCCAGCACCATCATGAATCTGATTTCGATGAGCGACGACCACAACAGAAGCTCTGCTACAAACATGTTTTGGTACAAGGACAAGAGTAATCAGGCAGCTAGCAAGAACTATAAACAAGGTGATGACGTTCTTACTGATGCTAATTCTCCAACTGCAGCTGAAACTCGTGCAGCCATCCGTAATGCTTTTATTGCCCCAGAAAATGGAAATCATAATCTCGGTTTTGCAATAAGGCGCAATCTCACTAATGACCACAATGAAGTTTACATGCTTTTATCGCTCCATTTTTGGTTTTTACCGCGATATTGACACCGATTCTAGAGGCGTCAAGCACATGCTGGTTTTGAAACCAGCTGATCCTAATACATCCATGCATCATGCAGATGGTGTTGATGACGGCCAATTTGTTTTTACCAAGCTATCCCTTTGGATGCCAAAAATAACACCCTCTATTTTTCATGCGCTAGAACTTGACAACCTTTTAGTGAAAACCCCATGCTGATATGACCATCCATTCAGGATGAGTAGCCATAACAATATGTTCAACATGGCTGCCTTGGCGGCCATATTGGATGTAAAATCGGCACCATTTTTTTTAGAACCAAGTAGACATCATAAGAGGGCTTCTAGTGAAAACACCACGTCAGTATAACTTTCTGTTCAGGAGGAGCTGAAATAAAAAGATTTACAACATGCTGCCGTGGCGGTCATATTGGACTTCAGATTGACACAATTTTCATTTAGGACCAACTAGACATCACAAGAAGTCTTTTAGTGACAACCCTATGCTGATAAGACCATCTATGTCGGAGAAGTAACAAAATTTCAAAGATGGCTGCTGTGGTGGTCATATTGGACCCCAGATTAGCACAATTTTCATTTATGACTAACAAGACATCATAAGAAGTCTTTCAGTGAAAACTCCATGTTCATATATGACCATCCAGTAGCAAGATTTTCAAGATGGCTGCTATGGCGGCCATATTGGATATCAAATTGATACCTGTTTCTTTTAGGTCCACGTAGACCTCATATGAAGTCTTTTCATAAAAATCCCATGTTGATATGACCATCCAGTCAGAAGGAGTAGAGATAACAAGATTTTTAAGATGGCTCCCGTGGCGGGCATTTTGGATGTCAGATCTGCACCATTTTCATTCAGGACAAAGTAGACATTATAGGAAGTTTTTCGGTGAAAACCCCATGTTGGTATGACCATTCATTCAGGAGTAGTAGCGATAGCAATTTTTTCGAGATGACTGCCGAAGCAGCCATATTGGACGTCACATCGGCACCATTTTCATTTAGGACCAATTAGACATCATAAGAAGTCTTTTAGTGAAAACCCCATGTTGATATGACCATTCATTCAAGAGTAGTGATACCAAAATTTTCAAGATGGCCAATGTGGCGGCCATATTAGATATCTGAGCGGCACCATTTTCATTTAGGATTAACTTGGCCTTGTGATGAATGTGTATGTACAGTTTCATGGCAATCCTCCAAGTAGTTTAGGAGAAGTAGCGATAACAAACTTGTGCTAACGAACGGATGGACCACGGATTCAGATTTTGCCCTTGATCGTATTTACTTTATCAGATCACAATACAAAGTAAAACCCACATTAGACATCTTGCTATATTTCAACGCTTATCCAACTTTAGACAATGACAAGCTGGTTTCTAAATACGTTTTGTCTAAACGTCAAGTATAATGACAGCTTCGGGGTGTTTATCATGCAGAAGGAATACTGAAATCCTTGAAGAAATGTAATCTCAAACAAAAAAAGGGCGTCCTGTAATAAAGTTGTTGTGTGCCGTTTGCGGCAAGAGAAAATCTAGTTTTGTCAAGGTCATCTCAGGTGGTTGCCAGCCCAGTCACATAATTTTATATTTTGCTAAATATATATGCATGCTTGTTCTGACGATATTTATATTCAAGGCAAAACAATTGTTGGCCATTCTACTGTCTGCAAACGTCGTACAACATATGGTGGTGCCTTTGATCTGCACAAGATCATTCAAAAACTTTCTAAACCAAAAGGCGGTTGGACACTTCAGGACACAAGTATACAGATCAGTATAATTCTCTCCATGAGCAACTCGATGCCAATGATCATCCGCTGCCCGTTCAAGAGCCTTATAGTTGAGTAGATGCCACAGCTATATGACATAACATTTGCTACAGAGACTTTCCAGAGGAAAATAACCGTTGCGACTTGATTATACTGAATGAGTTAGCCGAGATGAAGCCAAAGGGATTTAGAGAACGCCTGAACACAGCTTTTTGTCAGAGGTACCATCAGTCTAAATATATACTTGGTGCAGGAACCGCTGCGGGTGAGAACATTGCCCCAAGAATTACATATATATTTGGTCTGCCGATTTGATAGACCTTAAAGAATATTCCAGAAATAATGGCGGCCTCAAATACTTGCTGAATATTATTGACGTTTTTAGCAAGTATGCATGGAGATTGCCACTCAAGAATAAAACGCAGACTGCTATCAGAAACGCTTTCGAAATGCCAACAAAATCACACAAACCAGCCAAACTCTGGGTAGATCATGTCGGCGAATTTTACAATAGCACGTTTGAAAATTGGCTGGATCAAAATAAAATTCATAAATATTCTGCGTTTAATGAAGGCAAAGCGGTTGTCATCGAACGCTTTAATCGTACGCTAAAAATGCGATTTGGAAGCATTTTACGAAAATAAGTATGCAGACGCATTACAGTCGCTGGTGGACAAATACAACAATACTAAGCACAGAGGCGATGGAATGACACCAACACGGGCTAGTGACAAGCAAAATCACGAAGACGTCGCTAGAAAACTTTTTTTGAACAGAAGTTTAATGTTGTTCGACCAAGTGACTTTTCAAAATTATTTAAAAAAAGTTATATTCGCGAACTGGACCAAAGAAGTTTTTACAGTTTTAGAAGCATTAAAAAAACTCCTGTAACGTACAAAATCGGTAACCATACTGGCGAATCTATTTTCGGATCTTTTTATGAACAGGAATTGCAAAACACTGCTTTGTCAGAAAAGTAAAATGCTTGATGCTAACAACATTGCAGAAATGTTAGGTATCTGTTGGCTAGTACTGAGACAGGATTTTATTATACTCGGCTAATAATTCTTTACTGGTCACAGACTTGCACATGGCAGCTTTTTTGGTTAGTTCCATAAGCAGAAATATTCTACTGAATACGTAGTCAAACATGATGAATTTTTGTCTTCCTGGCAGACTTAGCGTAATAAACCTGTTAAAGATTTCGTTGAATCGCGATCTTCCTCATACTGCTGATTAAATGGAGCTAACTTGTTTCTGATGTGATATTTTCTGGTATATTTCCGCGGCCTCGTATTGTAATGCAGGTGCGCATTTTCCACATGGTTGAACGCGTCGCGGACAACAGCGTCTTCGTTTGGATCTTAGTCGCACATTTTGTTTAATCCGGTTAGATAGTATGTCAGATACACTTGTCTATATTACTGACGTCTAATTGGAGCAGCCTGAAACACTGCTTGATGCCATCGTGATCCTCTACAGAAATCCTCATGCTAAATTTGAGTTAAATCTCACTGTGACAAAACCGTTAAATAATCCTAAGACGCAGGTTTTGCTGACGGACAAGCAGCAAAAGCTATTGAATTAACTTGGTCGAATTCATATCTCCTACAATAATGACATGTTATTTCGCCACAGGGTCTCTTGCATCAAGTAGCATTTTCTTTTGGCAGCGGTAGCTGACGTTGCTGGCGGTTTCTGAACAAGCAATTAAACATGTGGATGATTATATACTATGAGCGCAATCACGAGATTCGCTAAACGCAAACATGCCTTTGCTGGATACGACAAGACTTTTACGACAAACTTTGATAAATTGTTAGCTTTTGGCAGCGTAGTAAAGATGACGGAGCAAGAAATTAAAAAAAAAACATTTTGTCAACCGAGCTGCCCTTACATCGCGGCATAAAGTTCTCCAAATAGTATTAGCGTGTTTTTAACGAAGATCACTGGCACGGAAACTGAAGCACACTTTATCAGCAAACCAGTCCGTGCCTTTGATATAAATCAGGTAGACGCCAAAAACGTTTTTGAAGCCCTTGGAAATTATGTAGATAGTTTTTCAGAGAAGGTTCTGGGTGAATTGTGCTTGGCGTTTCAAGATTCGTCATAAGCACTTCAAAATATAATCCGCTTTGTGGAAATCTTACTTAGAATTACCGCCAGAATTAAAAACAGTCAAAGCTGTGTGAACTTCAAACATAATTAAAACAAGTGCTTTATGTGGGCGGCGTTGTCGGCGCTGTTTCCCACGGCTAATTATCCCAATCGAGTAAGCAAGTATGTAGCTTACTAAAACCAGTTGGATTTTACTGGCATCAGTTTTCCTGTTCAGATCCATTCCATTCTAAAGTTTGAGCGACAAAATAATATTTCAGTCAATGTTTTTGGCGCGGACGATGGCAAAATTTATCCGTTGCATTTGTCACCAGTTACTTGTGAAAAAATGTGAATTTACTTTACATTCACAACCGAACCACAGACGGCTACTACTGTTGGATCAAAAGCTTAAGCGGGCTCATGAAAGGACAATACACTAAGCATAAAGCCAAACTGTTTTACTACAGAAAAATATCTTCATGGTTTTATACCCGAAGACCTACTTGCACCATATGGCCGGGATTGCATTAATACTACGAGAGCCTCGACGCCAGGCAAAGGCAAAAATAGTACAGCGTTTGGAAAGTTAAATCACAAAACGAGAGTGCCTTTTATTATTTAATCCGAGTTTGAAGCACTCACTGTTCCAATTGCGGGCTGTGACAAAAATCCAGAATCTTCTTTTACCAGAAAATACCAAGAGCACGTTCTCTGCGCCTATTCGTACAAGTTGGTCAGCGTTAACGAAAGCCTTCACAAACCCATAAATTTGTATCGTGGTGCTGACCTCGTAGAACACTTCATAAACAGTTTGCTTGGCGAAGTAGGATATGTAAGCACTGTTCCTGATGAAAAAATGATTCATACGGCGGAAGACAGAGGCAGTTTTATGAAATCTGACGTGTTGGATTTGTTAAGAGCCACTTGGTTACGACCGATTCAGAGATTATTGTCATTATACTGGCAAAAATCGCGGTGCTGCCCATAACCAATCCAATCTTCATCTTAAGTTGTCTGAGTTTATTTCAGTAGTGTTGCATAATCTGCGCGGCTTTGACTCTTACTTGATAGTAAAACACTTTGGAAAATATAACCAGAAAATCACTTGTATCCCAAACAATACTGAACGCTACATGTCGTTTTCACATGGCTATTTGCGTTTTATAGACAGTTATCTGTTTATGTCAGACTCGTTAAATGAGCTAGTCAAAAATACAAAAGTGTTTAGACATACTGCGAAGGAATTTGGCGACCATCTCGATTTGGTCACGCGCAAAGGAATCTATTCCTATGATTACATGTCGTCATGGAACAAATTTGATGAAACTAGTCTGCCGCAGAAAAAATATTTCTTTAGTCAACTTAACCACACGAATGTTTCTGACGCTGATTACGAACACGCCTGTAACATCTGGAACAAATTTGGCATCAAAAAACCTTGGCCAATACCATGACCTGTATCTGAAAACGGACGTGCTGCTTTTGGCTGATGTTTTTGAGAGTTCTCTAGACATGTGCATGTGTTATTACAAGTTAGATCCCGCCTGGTATTACTCAAGTCCTGGTCTTTCGTGGGATGCTGCGTTCAAGATGCCTAAGGTGCGGCTGAAATTGATCACCCTTATCGATATGTATCATTTTATAGAAAAAGGACTTCGTGGTGGAATTTCAGTGATCAGCAACAGACATTCTGTAGCCAACAACAAATAGCTACCAGAATATGATACCACACAGATATCCAAGTACATTGCCTACTTTGAGTTCCAACTATCTATATGATTCGGCTATGTCACAAAGATTACTACTGAGCGGCTTTTCTTGGATGACGCCAGAACATGTTACAGAAGAGATGTTGGGAAATGATAATGACTCTGGCTATATTTTAGTAGTCGATCTTGAGTATCCCGCTAGACGTCATGATCTGCACAATGATTATCCAATAGCGCCAGAAAATATGATTGTTGACGACGTTATGTTAAGTCCGCAATGTTAAGTCTGCATACGTTGACGCTCAAAGAAAAACTAGACGCTCACAATTTTCATGTTCTAAAGCTGATTTCAAATCTGATGTATAAGACGCGGTATGTCATTCAGCACAGAAGTCTGAGACAGTGTCTTGACTTGGGTATGAATCTGTTTGGAATTCATCGCGTGCTGAAGTTTAGACAAGAAGCCTGGTTAAAAACTTATATTGACTTCAACACTGCAAATAGAACTGCGACTACAAACGATTTTGAAAAGAATTTCTTCAAGCTGATGAATAATTCCGTATTAGGCAAAACGATTGAAAATATCAGATAGCAGGTCAACGTAGAAATAGTCAACAAACAAGAACGGCGTAACAAGTTGGTCGCAGATCCCGGTTTTGTCGCTATGAAGAGTTTTGATGAAAACTTGGTAGTCATTCATAGAAAGAAAACGCATCAACAAGCCCGTTTACTGCGGATTTGCTATTTTGGAACCATCAAAGTTGTTCATGTACGATTTTCACGGTGGTTACGTCAAAATAAAATATGGCGACAAGGCTAAGTTACTTTTTACTGACACGGATTCGCTATACTGTGAATCGAATCGGATGATATCTATGCAGATATGATTGCTGAGAAGGAACGTTTTAATTTTCTGAGCATCCCAAAAATAGCGAGTTTAATGAGAGCAACAAAATGGAAATAGGCAAGTTCAAGGATGAGACTAAGTCAGTTCCAAATGCGGAATTTGTCGGCCTCGGAGCGAAGATGTACAGTATTAGACTTGCTGATGGGGGTGCTAGAAAACGTGCAAAGGGGTAAAAATAAAAAAGTGTCGTCAAAAATGCAATCACACATGAAGATTATCTGAAAGTGCTTGCATGTGAAAAACATTTATGCGACAATGAACACAATCAGGTCAGACAACCACGTTTTGCATACGGCTGCGTTAAACAAATTAGAACTTTCTGCTTACGATGACAAAAGATATGTTTTTGGATGATGGTGTTAATACCTTGGCTAATGAAAACTTCAAAATAACTCGGAGATCATTGAAGAGTTAAATAGACTTACACTATAAAACAAAACAAATGAAAATTTAACATTATGTACAGATGAATAAGATGTTTTTGCTGACCGGTACAACAATAATATATAGTCATTTTTTATACCGAGTATTTTCCTGCTTTTGATACTGATGAAAACGTTTCTTGCTCTCCTGTTGCTGTATTTGTTGCAATAACTGAATATGCTTTATCAAAATTATTAGCATCACCAGCATACTCTCCTGCTATTTTCTTTTGAGGTATCCATCTCTTTGTTAATGATTCTGGTATCGATTTTGTTGCTGTTGAAGTGATCCAGAACGAAAATATCTGGAATTATTCCATACCAGCACTCGAATACAAAATGGTGCGCACTCACTGTCTTTCTAAAAGTATTAGCACCTGGAACAGCCACTAAGCAGTAGCCATTATTATTTCGGCGCTTAGCAAGAATTTTCTGTCTCAAAATATGCCGCACGTCTCCGTCTTAATTTGCTTCATACACATTGTAGACTGGGTGTGTTCTCCACGCCATTATTATATATGCAACCATCTCTATAATAGAACACACAATATAGCTGAGAAACATTTTATTGCCAGATCAGAGGCATTATTTTTATATAGAAAACAAAAAAAATGGACAGCAGTTTTGTGTAATCTGATATATAGGATGCCAAAAATTAGTTGTCTTTTAAGTGGTAGAAAAGGAAATAGGGCTATGGTGACCCAGTTGAGGACCAAGCGAAGCGAGGGCTAAGACTGGGAAACCATGATGTTGTGCTCATAGCTCCACTTTCCCATACTACTGCGGATAACTCAGAATCATGCTTCAAAGTAATTTAGCATATACAACCATAGAGATTGCTGCCGTATTAGTATTTCTCTGTGAACGATATTATGGTTCAAGGTTATATTAAAACATCACATTTTAGCGGGATTTTAGAAAACACCTGTACACTAATCTCTTTAAATTTGTGGCAATGCATGACTTTAATTTTTTATAATCAATTAAGTCAAAACCTCATAGAAGGAACACGGATTGTCAAAGAAACCGAAGACATACCCTTAATAACATGACTGATTTTATGAGTGACACACACACATCATGAATGGGGAGATTATCATCTAGATTTTCATAGAAATAGATGTGACAAAGTTCCAAATCGGTCCCGAAACATAAAGTGCCTTGCTGAAACAATGAACAAACTAACACTACACTGTAAGTTTTCATATATCCTTTCCTTATGTGTCTTGCAAACATATGGGACATTTGTTATGACCATTTTAAGTATTATACTCTTGTGCGTTTTAAACTGCATCGTTTAAGAAAATAACGCTACAAATTAATTATTATATTAGAAAATGTATAAACTGAAACGAGAAATAATTCATTCAAAACCCAGTGAGTAATATAGTTCCCACAAGCAGACCATCAACCTAGAACAGTTTTGTTATTGACCTTTAGTCAGGTTGGAAAATGAAATGAACTTTTTTGATATGGGATACCTGTAGACAGTCTAATTCGTGAAACCACTGGTATCAAAGGAAGTTCGGAATTGGCTGGTACATTTGCATTAATTTTGTTATAGTTACATCGTCGAAACTTCAGAGACCGAGCTCTATCTTCACTTTGAAATGCCATGAAAAGTTTACAGCACCGATATTGAAACTTGGGCAAATACAAATGTTTTATACTATCATTCTAATGTTGTAGGCGACGGTGTTCTGCTGACTCTGGTTTTGTCAATCAATAGTTGACAACGTATGTAAGTATTTAGATTGGCTATCACGTTCAGCCGATTGGGATATTTCCTGTACATTGTGCACAATGTAACAACAGATGGTATTCACCTATCTGAGGCGATCCAAGCTCTACAAGTTCCTTCATATGTTACTGATGTTGGGAAATTGGGAGCTAAGATTAAATGCATAACTATTTTCAGTAGATTTGCCAGATCCCAATGAACTAACACTTGAGACTAGTCGTGCGACATTTCTGCAGCGATTTTAATCAAATAATCCGGCTTCTGTATTCAACAATCGTTTTCTACTAGTTAATGGTATTTTAAAGTGCAAAATAATCAGAACTCCACTGTTTCCAGGTTTATTATTACAAACAGGTTTAAAGATAGCGGCATTAAATTGGTCTATGTTAATCCAACGCTACAAACGTGACTTGTCTGACCGTTTGAACTTTGAAATGTTCGAAATGAGCAGAAAAAAGTGCGTATGTTATACAAAGTTTCATTTATTTGTCAAAAGTCAATGCAGAAACACCGTAGAACAGCCTAAAGTTCTCGATCGCCAGGATCTTGAAATGCTGAAAATGTCTGCATTTGACCATAGCTTTCAAGTCCCCACATCTGACCACCAATAAATATAGAAAGGGACTTCTCGAGCTGAGGAAATCATTGCTTGTATTCTACTGGCCAACAGTGTCACAGTGATCAATAGCGGCTCAGCTAGCTAACGTTGGTATTCACAAATGAGCGAATGAAATTTAGTATTCACACTATCGATTTTCAATGTTAGCAATAACTGTTAGAAACCATGGTAAATATATCCCATTTTCTGAATGTTTTCAATGAAGACGCATTTTTACCTTCAATTCTTCTCTTAGTCACAGTCTCAGAAGTACCTGCATGGAATGTGGTGAGGGACCTTTATCTGTTTTATGATAGGTCTCATCGTGTGTCTCGGCATGAATTCGCAATTTTTACGCGAATAGTTTTATTCTTAGTTTCACCTCGCTAACCTCATTTTTATCTACTTTATACACGTGCAGAAACAGAATTTTAAAAAATGAAAGAAAACATATTGCTATCATCTGAACGAGACATATTGGTTCTTTTAGTTATGAAAGCCGCGTAATAACGTTCAGTTTATGCCGCTAAAATGAAATAAGGAGTCGCATACCCTTTCCTGTTTGCGTTCTAGAACGCCGCTGGCAACTTTTCATACCATATATGAATAATTTACTAATTAATTAAATCACATTTTCAAAAGATATCACTGAGAGTGCTTTTTGTTTGCTAGTATATTCTTTTAAATTTTGTATTACTTCTTTCTACAGCATATTGCCATGCCGTCGAGAGTCAATAATGAGTAATTGGAGTTAAACACAAAGCACATATTGCAAGAACTCAACATTCCTGCCAGAACTTTCAATGCAATTTTTGAAAAATAAGACTGGAATTATAGAGATGGCAGAATTTTGTTTTATTAAGTCCAGCAAGGAGATAGATCTAAAGTGTGCACATTAACTCGAAATTCGAAAAAAACGAAGTTTTTCTAAAAATTCCCTTTACTTCGTTATGTTCAAGTTGGAGTATGTATACGTATGTATGGTTCATGAGCGTTAGTCGATAGTTGAGTTCGCTCACGGCGCGAGTTCGATTCCTACTCAGGACGAGTAATATTTTTCTATCCTGTTTGATTATATGTGTCATTATATATATATATATATATATATATATATATATATATATATGTGTGTGTCTATATATATATATATATATATATATATATATATATATATATATATATATATATATATATACATTTAATGACAAAAAAATTGATAACGGCACAAATACAAAACAGTTCCCAACGTTTCGAGCTAAACAAGCTCTTCGTCAAGGGAAGAAACAATTTACATCCATAAAACAAACACTAAACACAAAAGCCAAGAAGGATTCTTGACTCCTGCGTGTTTAAATGACGGGCAAATAAACAAGCAAAGGATAAACAATAGAAGAAAGAAAGAAGACAAAATTAAAGAACGGCCTTAAACGGGTAAACTACGTATCTATGTTATGCTGCCATCAGACCAACAAAGTTGTGTAAAAAAAATTTAAAAGAAGTGTTTATCATGCGTATCACGCAGAGGTGTGTGTTTGACAATGCGTATCACGCAGAGCTGTGTGTTTGACAATGTGTATCACGCAGAGGTGTGTATTTGACAATGCGTATCACGCAGAGGTGTGTGTTTGACAATGCGTATCACGCAGAGGTGTGTGTTTGACAAAGGGCAGTCATTATTATTAAGCATACTTCATATTAACTACGCAACACAATCATGCACTTCGAGCTGGAAAAGCGGGAAGTACGATAAGGCATTATTTAAAATGTACTTGATATTAGAACTGACAAATCGGCAGGGTAATGAAAATGCAGCACTGGCAGCATTCATACTTCCTAATTCTCATAAATAATAGTCGACACTATCTTTTGTATTTGTGCACAGGCATGCCGTAGATGTTCGGCAGTTTAGTTCACTTATCACATTCTACTATGGCATTTCTGAGGAGATGAGGGCAAATGATACATCGTCTTTCGCAGTAATTTGATATTAGCCTCTATCTAATCTACACAAACGGCTAAACTGCCGCAAGATTATTTTTCCCAGTAAACTCCTTTTGAGATAACATTTGATACGATTTCTGAGAGCAATTTTTGAACGAACACTAGGCAATCTTTTCGTAAGAGGTAAAATATTGGTGTGAGAAGGTGAAACATTATATTTTCATGAATTAGAGACCTCAAAAGAGTTTAAAGTGGTTATTAACATATAAATCAACACTAGATGACTTACTTAATAACAAATATTGCATGAAACGACTTGTATTGAATCGAAAACAACTTGGATGGCCAGATTGAAGATTGTAATATCTAAGGAAAATATAGATATGATAATCAAAAATTTGCCTAACATGACTCTGGAAATAGTGTTTTAGTCGCACAATTCACACAATTACGCGAGAATTAACCATCTGAGTACAGTACTCAATATAAGTGTACCTGGGTACTGAAATAATTAGTATGTCGTACCCAGTGTTCGTTTGTAAGTTAAAACAGTAACCATACGTACTAAGGTACGGAAACGAGGTATACAACATCAGTTTCAGCTGTAATAGAATAGAAACAGAAGTGGTAAAGCTCGATTTGATTCCCCAAAACCGATTTTATCAAGCTTAAGTCAAGTGAGTTTATTTTTTTTATCAGAAAAAAATAATTAAAAGAAAGTAAAAAATATCGGTTGTTCAATGACGTGTAACGGACAACATACGTGCCACGACGGTCTTCCAACCAAATAAACTTCCATAATAAATTCAGTCTGCAAGAAATGAACTGTCGAGATTTAGTGTTACATGATTTCATATGGAATTCGCTCTCTTTTAAAATGCGCCACTGAAATTTTTTAGTGTTGATAAGACCTCTTTAGATCATTTAATTCAGAATAAATCAGGAGGCGGAGCCTAAAAACCGTACTCTAAGTTCCAGATTTTTGGAAGCTAGGGTAAAGCTAAGCTCCACCCTCGTCAGCAGTCAACCGATGCAGTGCAAGTATACTTAAACAGACAAGAGGGATGAAATAGTCATATATGGCACTTAACCGATGCAGTGCAAGTATACTTATACAGACGAGAGGGATGAAATAGTCATATATGGCAGTTAACCGATGCAGTGCAAGTATACTTATACAGACAAGAGGGATGAAATAGTCATATATGGCAGTTAACCGATGCAGTGCAAGTATACTTATACAGACGAGAGGGATGAAATAGTCATATATGGCAGTTAACCGATGCAGTGCAAGTATACTTATACAGACGAGAGGGATGAAATAGTCATATATGGCGGCACGAGGTGTAGTAGTGGGAGCGCACCAGGCGAAGGGGCCGCCGTGGTCTTTTTTTGGCAGCTGAAATTTTCACAGTATTCCACCTTCACCTTAGTCTAACGGGGGCAATTCTTCACAAAACGTTTATTTAGGAGGATCGGGGGTGGAAGGAGGGAGGTTGGCAACTAACATAAAATCTGTTCTATGTAGCAAAGTAGGGGCGCCACTAAAGAACATTGCCCTCCCTTCCCCCGGCGCCTCGAGCTCTCGCCGCCACTATATATATATATATATATATATATATATATATATATATATATATATATATATATATATATATATATATATATATATATATAAACAAGCAGAGGGTTGACATCGAAAGGAATAAAATGCAACCTAGTTAAGAAATATTGTTTCATTTGTGAACAAAAAAAAAGCCAGTTGCATTTATAATCTCCTGAAATTAAGAACTAAAATGAGAAAGAAAACTTAGAGACATGAATAACTGTGACAAAATCGGTTCTACTCACGTACGCAATTAGTTCAAAGTGAACTTACACAAATGGCCTTATTCCAATTAGAAAGATGCCGTTTTCGGGCAATATCCAATATATGAACACTATAAAGTATGAACAAAATTATATGAACATTAAACATCTGAAACAAAACTAAATTCCAAATCTTCAACATACTCGATCAATAAAATTAAAACCCCTGATTCAACCAAAGCACGAATCAGTTAAAGTTGAATGTACAGTTCTGGAAAGTTGAACCAAAATTGTTCAAATCGTTGAGAGCTTTACGCATGGAATCATTGTTGCATGAATTTACTCCAGTTTCCTCCATTTTAATTAATTTCTGGTCGGGAATAGGGTCCAAAACAACGGACTTGCGTTGCATTGCAACCGGTGGAGCACGTGTATAGCTCGAACAGCTGTTTCAGAGCGATGGTCAGTCGTAGACATTATTTCCTGCTCGTCAATCACAGCCTCGTGAAGAGCAGTGGCTCAATTTCCCTTTCCGGAGTGATTTGCGCTAAGTCGTTCACGGCTTGTGACAAACTGATATTAGTCTCAAGAAAGTAAAAGTACGAATGTGTTATATGCTCAGCTGCCTGGGATTGCATATTATCCTCTTCTACGTTGGCTATGTAAGATTTTTCCATTATTTCTGCTATTTGTGACAGCTGAATGTTTTCGTCATTGCAGGCACTTTCAATTGTCAAAGACACGATGACAACTGACATTGTATGAGAAAATCCTTCAATACCTGGAGCAACTTTCGCGCCAAAGCAACACCGACGGATGAAACAGCGTGGGAAAACTTCTAGTCACGTACAAACTGGAACAGCTAGACATAAAAGAAGCCGATGGGCGCAGTTTGAATATGATGATGCCGATGTTACAAGCCATATAGAGAACTGCTCACGCCCATTATCCATCTAACTCGACTCGTGGGATACGCCCTCTCAAAGGCTTAAATTCAGTAATGCCTCTGCTCCGTTCCCTATACATAACTTAACGGTTAAGAATAAAATATTTAGGGACAAACAAATATGGAAAATAAACTGTTGAAAGTTAGCAGAGTAATCAATTATATCTTATGAAATTAACATAGAAAATCTTAAGACTTCAATAATGTGTAGTTGTCAATAAGCATCTCACTGATTCCGTAGTAACATTTTGCATAACGGAAATAATGACTGACAAGCAAGAGAACAGAGATGTCACATTGCTTATTGCAACCCTTCTTAAGTGGTCTCAAGAGCAGGTCATACAACAAATACTCAATTTTCTTTTTTTTTCAGAGGGTATGTAAAATAATAGATGAAAACGTGCTTTGTTTCCATCCGAGCTAAAGATATTCGTATAAGTTGTAACTTACGAGACAATTTTAGTCTCCTGGATGTAAATAATGAACTACTAGCTTACTGACAGGACTATTCACCATCTCTTCGTCTACGAAAACAGGGAGACCGAGTGTAAAAAAAAAATTCTTGTCTTCTGTGTGTTTTGATAAATAGAAATTCAGATTTAAAAAATGTAATTTTTTTAGGAGCTGAGTAAAGATCTGAGTATTCTCCAACCGACTTCAGGGAATTTTCGAAAATTCGATTGATGTTGCTTCTGAAGTGAAAAGCACATACTTATAGTTGAAGATTTCCGTGTAGATCTTCTTTCGGTTCTCTATGCTTCTATTTTTCCTAACATAACGCAAGATATAATTTTAAAAACGTCATTGCAAGAGTCCTTCCCCCCACTCTGTTTGACTATTACGTCAAGTAAAGTAACGTTGAATTCCGCTCAGGTCATGAACGTGAAAAATGAGGAGTACGAAATAAATCAAAAGTAGATAAACATGCGTGTAACACTGATATCACATTTTTCACAAGCGACTAATGATGTAGTTACCATCGCAGTGTAGTAAATACGGTGTTCGAAGCAATAAAGTTAAATGTTGTTACAACATTCTTCGACTAATATTTACAGCTTTAAACATCATAACAATTTTCGCATAGTTTACATATTACTCTGAGCATTCTTGTATTAGATTTTAACTGTTAAAAAAAAACAAGATATTCGCATATAAAAATATAAGATATTATATACATAGTGATTACAAAGAATTCGTTTAACATAAAATATTTCGATTCATGAAATATTAATCAAACATGCGGAAATCAACTTAAACAAAAAAATAAATTCCCACTGTCAATTGAATTTCAACATGATAACTCTTATAAATTTAAATAACTTTGAAAAGTCAATACCTTTTAATTAAACTAAATCATTAAAAAGTCATATATTTGACCTTCTTTGATATTAATCTTTTAGGTAGAGTTTTCTTTCAGTTTCGAAATAGGGACAATTGAATATGTAATGACATTCATCACCTAAATCATTTTCGTTGCATAATGTACACAATCTTTCGTTCTTTGGAATATTTAACCATCTGCCAGTTTCAATTAGCAAACGGTGGGTAGATATTCTAAATTTAAAGTAAATAATACACAGGTTTTCGGATAAAGTAGTTAAACAGTCTTTAAACTGAAGGTTTGTTTTAAAAAAAGCTATAGGTGTTTCCATTGCTACGATACCTTGCAAGATACATTTTTGTTTGCGTTTCATATCTAAAGATAATGTCCGTTAATCTGTTCTTCATACTGTTAATGTGCCATTGTTTTATTAGGAAAATATTGCGAGTACCCATTATATTCGAATCAACATTATTTCAGAACAGATTTTACGTAATCAAACCATCGAAAAGTATTATTATGTGCTTTGATATCGTTCAGTATAATATTATATGCGACTTTCGCGTATTTTTCCTGTTTTCCCTCAATTAGTGTATACAAATATTTGATGGCGTTCAATTTCACTTTAAAATTAAGTGGTTGTCTTCCAGTTTCTCCATAAATCATGTATAACGTGGTACTCTTTTTACATTTTAACATCCATCTCAGAAAATATGTATGAATTCTTTCAATGATTTCACTATTTTCAAAGCCCCAAATTTAAGACCCGTATAGGGAAATAGGTACTATGATACTATCGAATAGTTTTAGCTGGCAATCTATAGGTAGGACAAAATTCCATATGCGCTTTTTTAGCAAGAATAATGCTTTCTTGGCTTTTGACATTGTTTGCTTTATGGCTTTGAGACATCTTCCGGTCTTACTGAGAAGAACTCCAAGATAACTGTATTCAATAACCTCTTCTAGTATCGTACCTTTAGATGCAAAGTCAAACTTTTTCTTATAATTTTTACCGTAAAATTAGTACTTTTGTTTCGTTCACATTCGCTTTAAATTGCCAATCATTGCAATAATTACTAAAATTATTGATCAAACATTGGAGATTAGTGGGGCTTTCTGCGAGCAGAACTGTATCATCTACACAAGATGGTAAAAGAAAATTGAAATGTTTAATAATTTTGCCATCTGAATATTTAAGTTTTGAAGCAATTGCAATAGTTCTATTCAAGGTATTTTCAAGAACACGTAGATAGATATCAAACTATAATAGTGATATATTTCCACCCTGACGAACTCTTTCATGCAGGGAAAAATTAGCAACATTGCCATTGACATTTTTTCATGATTCAGTGTCGTTATACATATTACATATATATATATATATATATATATATATATATATATATATATATATATATATATATATATATATAACACATTACATAATTTCATTGAAACGCCACATTTTTTTTCTTCTTAAAAATTAACAAATAGACAATGTAATTTCTTTTTGGACAATTTCATATGTTGTATGATTTTATGTATTGCAAACAAATGGTCGGTGGTAGAATAACCTGATCTAACTCCAGCCTGAGATTCATTTAACAATGATATATCAAAGTAATAATCATTTAATCTATTGTTGATGACTGAGGTCAAAGGCTTTCCTAAGCACCTAAGAAATGTTATAGGTCTATAATTACTTGGTTGTTTTTGCTTTCGGTCTTCTTTGTTATACATTGGTTTTATTTCCCCGATACTCCATGCATATGGAATTTTTCCTGTTTTCAGAATTAAATTAAAAAATGAAACATATAGTTCCTTACAAATAGAGTCAGTACATTGAAGGTATTCATGACAGACTCAATCTAATTCTGGAGTTGTCCTATTCTTTAATTTGACCATGCTTCATATTCAGTAATCGGATAATCCAAGGAAATTGGGACATTAATAGCCTCTATTAAATTAAGTCATCAGTTCTGTATATATCATCGGAGTTTAGATCTTTAAAATATTCATACAAATCATTTATATCAAGTTATATGGTATGATCAGCCTTATTTACATAATTAATTAGATTCCAAAAACCATTAGGGTTTTTAAAACTCATATTGGCTCATATTTTTATAAATAATACGTTGTATAAATACGATTGTGACGTTATGGCAAACAACAAACAACCACCACCATTCTTTTTGTAGAGCTGAGTCGAGCCAGGGTTTATAAATCGGTCTGTTTTTTTATAATAAGTTGTTGTCAATCGTGATTTATGAACAATAGTGGAATCCCCATCGATTCCAGTTGGTCTCAGAAAGCTGCTTAGTGAGTAAACCCTGCCAGATGTGAATCACCGTCGAAAACTAATCGTTCAATTTCATCCAAGAGGAAGTTTGGTTTGTTCCTGTTAAAAGATGCTAGTTGTTTGTGCGCTGACAAGCGTCTTGAAACCTGTGCATAGCAGAAAACGGAGCATAATGAGCAAATATGTCCACAAATGCTACGGTTAACAATGTATTATTATTGTTGTCTGTGATTGCCAAAAGATGGTGTGACATGTTTCCATTTAACGAGATAACAAATGTCGGAATGTCCTACTAGTGAAATTGATCCGAACGTCGTCGTTAAAGGGTTGAATATAAGCATCTAATTACCGCACATCCATAATTCGATTGGTCTGCTGAAATATATGTCCCACAGAGTCTATGTTCTGTTCTAGCAAAATGCATGTGTTCTTCTTTTTGGCAATGCTAGCAGAACCAGAAACTTGAATTTACAACTCGCATAAAACAAATTTCCATGTACGAGGGATAACCACTTTCCCAATGAGTTATACAAGTGACTTTGAATTCTGATCTATATTTGACAATACCACTGATTTCTTATTGGTTCACAGATTACTGATAATCTTTTGTTTTGACCTGTTTCTATAATTTGTTCTTCGACTGGTAGAGGGCAACCTTCACTGATATATGGACAATATAAGTGACCGCTATGCTGTCATGAGAACAAGATCTTCATATAGAATTAATACTAGATGTTGTTTTATATACCAAACATCACCAATTACGTTGTTGTGTTTGTTGCTCCGCTGATCACATACAACCTTGCCCAGTATAATAAGTGGTCATGTTCAAAGCAATGCAGGGATATGCCAACTAGGCCGACGAAAAAACAAACAAACAAACAAAAAAAAAACATAAAAAAATAAAGTATGAAACCTGCGCTGTACAAAAGAAAAGGGTATTTCTGAACCGCCGTAGAACAATATAGCTTTCCTTGGTAAAATATCCAAAATATCAGTAATCAGTTAGCTATCATATATCTCGTCCTTGTCTTGCTCTTAAAATCATACGGTCATTGTTCTTTTTTTATTACCTGCAGCCAAGCAAGTCTGTATTCTTCTTCGGCTTCTTATTCGTCTTCCTCTTCTTGTGAATCTTGAAATTAAATTTTCATTAAAATATACGGAAATATACATCAGCGTCGTTCGAGATCGAACTTACGACCATGTGTTCATTATTAACACTCTAACCAACTCGACCATCGGCACTCAAACTTCACCAGGAGAAAATTATGTACAGTCAAGAGGGGGAAGATGCTGGATAGAGTATGTGTATTTTATACTCTTCATCTGTTATCTTTTCCTTTTGTTTTTATTGATTTGGTTTATCACATAACTTTTCCTCAATATTTATCCTTCCCTCTTTCTCTCTTGCTTCTTACACTTTTATCTCTCAGCAGTTTTCATCTCTAGTTTTTCTAGCTTCCGTTCCTCTCTTTGGACGTAACCGATCCAACCTGTCCACCTCTATTCACCTCCCTCTTACCTCTTCTTCTACACTATTCTTTCGTTCCTATATATTTTTGCATCGTCAACCATTTACATTTTGATTTAAGTACATGTTGTCTAATGTCTCTCATCATATATCGACTTTTGTTTACAAAACCCACACTGGTAACTGGTACGAACACATTGATCTGACATTTGTTTAACAAGTTGTTTACTTTACGTATTATTGCCCCGATCGACATCTTCTAATGTCTGAGTGATCATCTTGTTTTCTGCCGTTCAATGTCTAGAACATGAAAGTTGTTACGTCTATTTTGAACTTTCTTTTTTGAAAACTCTAATGAATGTGCTATACACCTCGATTGGTGTACATCATCAGGTCCTATTGGAGAAAAAGTATTGTACCTAGAAGATGCCAGTAGCACATCGCTAAAAGTTGTAGTTTTAGAATCTCTATGTTTGAGTGTATAATCCTGAATGTACTTGTACTGGACTATGTGTGTATGTGTGAGTTGGTTATTGTGGATTGATGTTTGAGTGTATAATCCTGAATGTACTTGTACTGGACTATGTGTGTATGTGTAAGTTGGTTATTGTGTATTGATATAGCTATTCATACACCATTGTTATTCGAAATGCACTGTACGGCAAGGGAAACAACCTCTACAAGACACTGTAATTATACAATTATCACGGCTGACGACTGATTTTAGACTGAGAAGAACTATTGAAACATAAGATAGAAAGCAAAATGCCTTTTGTATCTCTTGTGATACGAAATATATCAAGAATATGTTTCAACCAATCGAGACAGATAAAGAGGCAATTTTGGCCGTAAAATGAAAACCGAAAAATGTTTACATATTGGTACATATGTTAAAAATAAGTCCAATTGACTGTATGTATCTATCACAGTATATATATATATATATATATATATATATATATATATATATATATATATATATATATGTGTGTGTGTGTGTGTGTGTGTGTGTGTGTGTGTGTGTGTGTGTGTGGTCCAATACCTATATCGATTGTTATGTGTAGGGAAATATAATTCAAATGAAACATCTGTCATTGATTGAATCCTATGGTAATAATTCAGGCAAACAAGAAGTTTACATATCTGTGTAAAACAGTATTATAATCACTTTTATTATTGCATTCAATCGTATGTACATCATCCATATTTGTTGTCATTAGTGTGGGCCTTAATTTCGCAATAATTTCTTAAAGTTAAGCCTAAACTTAATACAGCTGATTGATAAACTCTGATTGGGACATAATATGAATTTATCAGATTACAAATTTAAACCAATCGGATTGCCGGATTCTGGACCTAAGTTTAAGACCAGACTGTATTCTTTCCTGGTAAGATCCATGGCGGTACAATTAAAACCAGATGACAAAACTTAAACAAAACAAATGAATCGAATAATGTCTCCACCATTTTCGAGTCATACTTTTAAACCTGTTCTTCCATTTAGTATAAAATAAGCATTTATTTAATAATAGCGTCGCATTATATGGATTTGTGTGTACCCTTAAAGCTGTGTAAATCTAATACGCTACGAATTTCAAAGCAAAAATACTGTCTTGTTTGAGTAAGGGAAAGAACTATTTTGATGTGGAGTAGGAATACGTCTCGGGTTAACGGTCTTTCCTTATTAAATTCAATTCAATCAAAAAATGTATTCCTATAAGCGTGTACATGCTGATAGGGTAGTACAAATATTGCGTGGTTATCGAATGTTATAGGTGCAACTTTAAACAGAAACTCAAAAAAGGTACTCCACAAAAGATGGAAAGGAGAGAATGGACAAATATAAGCAATCTTTATAACAAATTAATGTAAAAATAAAAATCTATCTCTTATTTGAAACGCCCCATAAACAAATTATGCTAATGTACATATTGTTTTCTTAATACTAATTGAATGTGCGTATACATGGATGGTTTGTTCCAGAAATACTTTTTGAAATTTATACTCATTCTTTCAAAAGTCACATTAGACAATAATTCCAAATTTCTACTGCAATTTACATTCACCAAATTTCGGAAACATAGAGTACATATCCTATATTAACATAACTTCTCAAGTTAAGTGCACACTCAAATTCAGTTTTTTTTACATTAAATAACGAACAAAATAGATTAAAAGAGATTAAAATGTTGCTATATTTTAGCTAAAGAATTGTGTTTAATATGGAAACTTATTTTATGCAAATGTTGCAAGCATGGTGTAGTCCACAGGTCGGGTATTTGAGTCTGAGTGTGCACTCAAGCCGAGGGGTTTATTGAATACGGGGTATCATCAATTAAGATAAAAAAATTTCAATGTTTGTAATGCAAGACACGTTATCGCTGGACGCCAGTCATAATCAGAAAATAGACTTCTGTAAATCAATTTTTTATATTAGTTTCATTTTTAGCCTATTGGTTTAATACAATACATTCAATTTTAGTTTTAAAAGTTTCTTTAAGAGATGGCATTAATTTAGTATATTCGAATCCTTTGCATGGTACACATACGATATCTTCATTCTTAGACACGGCGCTTATGGCACAGATTCTTTGACTTAAACTCAGATCGTGGAGAATCTGCTTTTTACATGAAAGGAAAATGACTTCACATTAGCAAAGATACCTTTTTACCACCTCAATCGCACATTATTTTTCGTAACAACCCTACAGTTAGGAATACGTTGAATATATATAAACGTTGCCGTCCCATAATTTAGTGGATGTCGTAAGACGACATCTGTTCCATTTCGTATGACGCATGCCACTGAAATAAATCAATGGAAAGAAAACAATAGGCGACAGGCGCCACATATTATCTCACAAAAATTAATGTCCATGAAACCCAAGCGTTTCCTCTCTCCCTGTTTTCTCTGTATTTCGATTAATTATTTTATCATTTCATTTCGGCAAAAAAAATAAAAAATAAAAAATTACAGGCATATAACGTGACTTTTGACTAAACAACACCCACTCATCTACTAATCAATACGCCGTATATATATATATATATATATATATATATATATATATATATATATATATATATATATATATATATATATATTAACAACACGCCGAAGTGTAAGGAGAGAAAAAAGTAGGAGTTCTTACACATACACAAACATTCTTATACACTATTACCCATAGAGTGTAAGGAGAGAAAAGAGTGGGAGTGCTCACACACTATACAAACAAACAAACTATGCGTTTCGTCTCCAAGGACGTCAGTGGAGGCAGGGAATGGTCACTCAAGTTTTTATACCACTCTTTCAAAATCGTCTCTTCTGGGATGAGTGTCAGTGCTTCTTCCAGATGCTCTTTCAACTTTTTTTTATTGACCCATCAGCAAACATTGGTCGTGTTGCTTTTGACTAAGTGTTGTTCTTGTTCTGGCCATCGTGACATCATGACTGTGTCTTTCTCTTCTTTTTCTCCATTTGCAGGCTGAGTCTGTGACTGCTAATCTGGATGGAGGACACAATCCTCGTCCGCATCCATGGGTTCGTGTTCCATGTTTTTTTTTCTTTTGTTGTTGTTGTTGTTGTTTAAATAGTTCAGGATCACTTGTTTCAGATTGTTGATTTCCAGGGTATTATCAAATTCTGCATACGAGATCATGTTCACTGTGTTCACGAGGACCACTGCAAACTGAAGTTCCACATGAAGTTGGCCTGATTTTATTGGGTGGAAATGTCCCTCATCACTTCCTTGGTCTGGAGTGAAATCAAATCCCTACAACCCATATCCTTCTGCATAATCTCATTTAGAATTACCGTGGGTAAAGTTGGTTATTAATTGTCCCGTGGCTTCAAACTGAGTCTAGTTAGATCTCGAGTAATTCTTCTAGGCAAAGTTAGGTTTTAAAGGTCCGGAGCACAACGTCTGTCCGTCTCGGTTCACTTCTATCTTGAACACGCTGAAGTGTTGGAACTCAAAAGGGTTTTAATCAATGGTTCCTTTTACAGCAGCATTGCTGACGATGCCAATAAACAAACGTTTAGTCGGTTGACCTTGGAAGATATGATCTTCGATCTTGGATCGGAGTCCAGAAGCAATGGTGAAGGTTTTGACTTCCACTAGTCGTAGAGGATACTTGGTTGTAGTTCTCATCAGAACTTGACTGATGTCGTTTCCCACTTTAGGTAAGACTTCCACACGTTGCACGTAGAGTCTGCTTCCTTCGATGTTAATTCACACCAATCAACAAATACTTGTCTTGCAACCACATGTCCAAGTGTAAACGAACCATGATTTCTAACCTACATCCTTGTTTGATTTTCTTTTGTCGATCGTTACATCTAACAATATGACGATCATCATCTTCTGTCGACTCTGTGTCGTTGAAGGGATAAAAGGTGTCAGGATTCCACGTCAGGAGATTCACAAGATAAGCTTAGTAAGGGTAAGTGTCCATGTTGATGCTGACCAGCTTGTTGTTCAAGTACAAATCCACTTTGCTGAATTAATACATGAAATTGTTGATGGAAGCCACTCTGGCATCGGCACCAGGAATGGTGTTGTGTGTTTTGAGAACTTTCACTTTCAGGTACAAGTAACTGTTATTTAGATCGATGTAATCATCGGTTTCTCCTTTGATTTCAAACTCGATAGGAGCTGAGGTGACCAAAGACGACTCTGCATGAAATTCTACTTACCGGAATTCCTGCATCATCATTACCGTCGTACGCTTGACAAACAGATCGTGTTCTATCTTGGAACATTCGCAAGAATCTCTGTGCAACAGTTTTCTTTGGGCAATCAAAAACGTCCAAAATTGTTGACGGTTCTTCTTTTCTTATTCTTTTTTCTGGTCGTGTCTCTAGGGTCTGAAGTGTTTTCGACGCCTCTTTCTGCCTTGTCCTAGCTGTGGCGTATAAGATGAGTAAATGCCTTCACCAGGAGTATGAAGTGAATTTTTAGGTTGTCTGGGCGACCAAGGAGTTATTTTCCTTTCTGAATCAACACATTTTTCCTGCCTTCATTAATGGGACTTTGTTGGTTGATAAGCACACTTTGGATAAAGTGTTGTCCTTGTGTCAAGGCAACATTTTATAAAGTATGCAATCCTCGAGTCACCATAGTTGTTAAGACGGGTGCCAGCGTACGAAAGGCTGATTTTAACATATCTTCCAAATTATGTCGTCGTTGTCGACCTACTTCTCGGTACACAGGATGCATGATTTATAATTCAGCCGAGAACCGTTTTCGAAATGTAGTTTCACGGTAACGTTTCCTTTAGAGAATAGAATATTTTATCCAAAATCTCCATTTATACTAATATTCACACTGTCAAAATACGACTTACTGACAGGAAGATAATGAGGAGGGAAAATATCTCAGTGAACGTAATACGCGTTTCCTCCGTCATCGTACATAGCTATCGCAGAATCCACTTTGATTCTGTGTTTCCCACTACGTTGAACTCTAGGACATCAGAGTACACAAACATCAAATTCAGTCCTTTCTTTCATTTCGATCGGGTATCGAGAATACTTCAAGAAGTTTGTTGTTGATGATGTCTTTAGTAGGAATCACAGCTGTGTTTCCACTCATAATAGCAAACAAACTGGGAGGAAAAAAATATGCACAGCATTTTGCCGTTGGAAAATTAATTTGAGACGACAATCAGCACACTTCGGCGAGTTTTATCCAGTGTATTGCGAAACTAATCGTTGAAGATATTTGAAATCGTTTCCATGAAATGTAGAGCACTAAAAAATATCCTGCACGAAATCTTAGAGTATGGATATTCAATTGATGAATAGTTGGCATTTTTATGTATTTATTTATTTATTTATTTTTGTAATAGTCAGGATCATTTTTGTCCAAATGTTCTTGGACTTGTTCGTTGAGTATTTCTATGATGAAGGTGGCTTGATCTGCGGTAATATTCAAGACTTGAGTGGGATGAACGATTTCTACCAAAGCCACCACCCAATGAAACAACATAAATTGTTGTTGGGAAATACATGCATAGAACTGTCACTTAGTAATGTTAAAAAAAATTGGTTATTCATAGTTCTATAGTTCTTGTCTCGATGTCAAAGAAGAATGATTTTTCCAAGGATTCCAGAGGATTGCTGTGACTGGAAGAGTTATGACTGACGTTGGTGTTGCTACCGTTGTTGTTACTCCTGTCGTATATTACAACGAGGGGTTGGGAAGAAGATAGTCAATACAACTGCTGAGCAAAATGGTTCACATATGTTTATCTCCTTGCTGCAAACTAAAATTTCCAATCACTGCTAATTTGACACAATACACCACAAAGATATGGCAGAAAAAAGACAATTTGATATTTAGGAACACGTTCTCCACATCACGCTCACTGAGGTTGTTGGTTCTGTAGTTCTTGGAGGGATGAATTCAGAGAAGGGGATGCATTATTTAACAGCATGTTCGTGACTTCTTTTTATAGTCGATGACTTGTGAATCTGCAATCCAAGAATGGAAACTCGGTGGATATCATTTCCAACGAATTTAAACTTCTTGGATACGATGTTTTCCCACTTTACGTGTTCTTTGATCACAAAGTAAAATGCTCCTTTTAAAACTTCTCCGTTCATATCTTTCATTTCATATGCAGGTGGGTCACGTCAACACACATGTCGTGTGACACGAAAGAACTCTGTCATTCAGTTGGGTAAATAGCCTTTGTCAAAAGTGCGTTTTATTTTTCCAATGTGAACCCAATCTCCTGTGTTTAACATTTCCTTTCTTTTCTGGTCTCCGACTTTCCAAATAATCGATCAAACACTCTGATGCTACCATGCTAGCTGATGCTAGCATGGTACGATCGTAAGCTTTGACCACATGTGGTAACAGCTCGATGTATTGGAGAATATGTTGATGTGTACAATATTTCCACGTACTTTCTTTCAAGGTTCTTTGAAAACGTTCCACGATTTTGGCTTTCGTTTCAGTATTTTCAGTGGCGACAAAATGAATGTGTGGTTTTTTAAAATTGTTTTATGAAAACTTGGTTCAGAAATTCGGTGCGTTTGTCAGTTTGCCCTCGCAAACTGTGTCGATCACTTTGTTTCAAGACAATTTGTAAAACCTCGTACTAAATCTGATCTTGCTTTAAAAGTCAAAGAAACTACCCAAGCCGATTTTGAAAACACATCAACGACACAAAACAAATATTTGTAAATGAGAGACATTTGCTAACACGGCTTGCCATTGATGACTAATTCATGCTATTTTAGTTTGACTTCTTTGCAATTTTCGTCGAATGGATTTGTGTAACGTAGATTGTTATAGTAACCATTGTGGTACATCTTGCAGACATAGACTACTGAGCTTGGTTTTGTCTGCACGATACAATTTTTTAATTCCTGAATAGCCAGCTGCATGGCAGGCAGGACTGCAGTAAATGCCAAAAGTGTATCCATATTGTTGCTGCTCAGTAATTTTTTTTTTTTTTTTTTTTTTTTTTTTTTTCAAAGAAATGCAATAGGATTAAAGGATGCCTGAGCACGGGTGATCAGTTCTTGTTTGACTTTCTTCTTCACTTCATTATTTTTCTCTTGTGTTTTCGAGAGTGTTGATATTAACTTTTTGATCCAACCAATTCTAGATTTAGGTGTCAACTTTGGTGTTTTTGCAAGTATGCTTTGAAACTCTTCGAAGTCTTCTCCTTTCTCTTTCTCTTCCATTGCTGTGACCGCGGTTGTCATCTTTGGAGCTGATGCTGTTTTTCTTTCTTCGGCTTTCATGACATTCTTGAACTCTCTCAGAGTAGGTTTATCCGTCTGGTTTAAAGCTTTCTGGTGAAACAATTAAAGACGTTACAATATTTGTCCGTACCGTTGCTATTTTTCCTGTTATGACAAATCTGTTAATTACATCAACGAATGTAATTCTTTCTGTAAGTGTCACGTCTTGATGAGACTAAAATTAGGAAGTAAGTGAGATACCCGTTGTTTGAACCAACGGTGGAGTTCCATCCACCGTTTGTAAGGAGCTAAAGTTAATTTTCGTCCTTCCATAAGATGCAGGGCTACAAGTTTGATGTCCTTCCAGAAAGGTCTTTCCTTTTAATGTTCTCCTCAACACTCCACTCCTCCTAAAAGAGGCGCAGCAATCGATCCTAACAAGGGAGCAGCGACAGTTAACAACGGACCTATCAACATGGGTAGAAATTCTTTTTTTTTTCTTTAGAGCACTTTTTTCTTTTGACTGACTGGAATTTTCTTTTCCATCATATGGCGAAGAAGGTGACGATGTCGTCCTAATCGCTGCTTCTGCATCTTAGTCAAAGGAACCGTTCTTTTCAAGACATTCAAACAACATTCACAGACCGTATCGATGCTTTCTTTAGTTGCTCTTTGACTGATCTGTTTTCGCATTAGAGCATTGGCTTTTATAAGTACTAACATCACAATGTTTAGCCAAATGAGAAGGGATAAACTGTTTTCCTTTTTTGGAAGAGTCGTTGAACGTCGACGATGGTGCGAACTTTGAGAGGAATACATCTTTAGAGGAACTGAAGAGAATCTTGTCCAACACTTCTTGTTTTATACTGGAATTCGCCTCCAGTGATTGGCGGGACGTCCTGCCAGCCTGACTTTGGGTACAATTGGACGACAAGGTGTTGAAAACGGACTAAATCTTGCCAGTTCTTGTATTAACAAATTCAGTTAACTTTTTAACATGCATGTTCTGTCTGTCCTTTTTTATCCTGGAGTACTACCTTTCTGGCTGCAGCAGCAGCAGCTAGAGCAGTAAAAGAAAACATTGATAGAGAAGAAGTAGAGATGGGCTTCCATTTTTCCATGAGATTGGTAACTATCTGTCTTAAATCAAGTTTGGCAGGCAGCATCAGTACATAAATAACGGAGAAGGTGAAAGAGAAGCAGAAGAGAAAGGGAAGACGGAGCGAGATTTTCGTATGTGCGCGTTCTAGCCACAGTACTTCTCTGTCTTGAACGGGTCAGGTTTTTTTGTTGTTGGTTTTCTTCGTAGGAGATAATTTGGAGTGTGAACTCACTGCACCTCTCTTTTTTTCGTCTGTCTTTTGGATTTTTTTTAGGAGGTTTTGCTTTTTTACCTACGGTATATACCGCCATCGTACATGGTAGCGAATAACGACGCCTCCTAGAAATTCACTTCCACCTGGGTTCAAGATAATTTGTTTTTTTTTTTTTTGTATCGATTCTTGAATCGGCCATTTGTGTCAAAGCTACTAGATGTTTTACGAAACAAATGTTGTGTCTGATGAGAAATGTTAATAATTCCTTGAAGTAATTGACGTGCTAAGTAAACCATCGTAACACTTCTCTGAGACTGGTTTGTAAAAATTCTGAACCCACTTGTGCATTTTTGTGACTGATGGCATACAGTGCACGAATCAATTTGGCAAGAGGATGAGATGAAAATGAAGTCATGTTGAATACTGTCAGAGAGGAAAGAAGTGAATGGTGCTTTAGAGTTTTAATTTAGACAGACGAAAACGAGGAAGGCGACCTGTAAATGTCCGAACCTCCTTATTGACACCAATCGTGAAACAAATCCGTACGAAATCTCAAATAATCTGGAGTGGTAGGTTTGAAATCGATCAGTAAATACGCATGTGGTAATGCAGTGGCTTCACCATAAGCATAATTCAGCCAGGGTGTTCTTAATTGTTTAGACAAGACTTGAACTTGCGATTTGTCTCTGGGACTTTTGAACAACACTACATAATGATCGTTGAGACTGATCGTGTGATGCGCTTTAATTTGTTGAAATAAATTTTGAGTAATGTAAATAATACTGGCATTACGAAGAATGTGATTTATGCGGAAAACCCATGTTTAATTTCTTCTTTGGATCCTCCAAACAAGTAATTGAAGATGACTAGATGCATATATGTATGTATGTATGTATGTATGTATGTATGTATGTATGTATGTATGTATGTATGTATGTATGTATGTATGTATGTATGTATGTATGTATGTATGTATGTATGTATGTATGTATGTATGTACGTACGTACGTACGTATGTACGTACGTATGTATGTATGTATGTATGTATGTATGTATGTATGTATGTATGTATGTATGTATGTATGTATGTATGTATGTATGTATGTATGTATGTATGTATTTATGAGGCCTATGATCGTTCGACATATCTTGACATCGATGCATCAGACAATTTTTAAGTTATCTACTGATGATATCGTTGCTTAAATAAAACATGCTTGCAACTGCAGCACTGACAAATTACTTTTTGTCTAATCACCATAAGCAAAATAATTACTTCTGATTTTTCTAATCATTACGGCGGTAAATGGTTAGTGTACGAATTTTCTTTATTATCTAACAAATACTTAGTATAATAAATGTATGTAATCTCGTTCCCTACTTACATTAATTTGACAACATGGAATGTTATGAACCGTACTTCTCTGATCTTGGGATCCAGTCAAAGGTCACTGCTTGCATTTTTGCACTTCATTAAGCGCAATAACTCTGTTACATATATATCTACAAATGAATTCTAAAGAAACTTCGTATTTAGTTATTTTTCACTGAACAATTGCATAGTCATCATTCTTACACTGATTACAAGATCAAAGGTTTTAAAAAATGGTGTCCACCATCCATCTACTAACAAAAAGTATAAACAGATTTTCAATAAACACAGTCTAAGGATATATCTGAATATAGCTTATAAATTAAACCGAACTTAGCATTTGTATATCTTTTGACAGTATATAAGCCGAGTTCAACAATCTTCTCTCCATGATGTAAGGTTCAAGGTCAATGGCCATGACAAACTTGTTGTACTGCATTTATATTATGAGCATGTTTAAGTCAAATGTATCAGAAAAATACTGTTGTTTCATAATGTGATGTGTTGATTTCACAATAATTTGTGACACGATTTCAATATTTAGCAATTAAGAAAAAACAACGAGTGAATAAAAGGACTTCTTGGGAATTCCTACATATTTGTGTTTGCTTATCCTGATGGTCGAATCGCATTCTATTTTACAGCGACGACTTCATTCCTCTGTCTCTTTCCTTGCCCTTTCCTTTGCCTGTCATAGTCGCCTTCAAACATGTTTGGCACTTCCATGCGGAGTTTTTGCATTGGATGAAGGCTTCATTTTCGGTCAGTCCAACGAATCAGAAATGGAACCACAAGTTACAGCTGTCACATACAATACTATCTTCATTGGCAATAGATGGATTGTCGACACATTCACGTTCGCAGACCTTACACTGGAAGGACGTGGAAATCACCGGCTTTCGTTTTAGTGTTCTGCTTTCGGCTACGGCCTACAGTTTTGGGTCGGGGTGCCTGTCTCTTCTTTCTTGGAATTGATTCGTTCAGCTCCTTGAGACCACTCACGAAGGCAATCTTTAAGAAACGGTCCGAAACCAGCTCATATAAATTAATCAAAAATCCTGTAAACATTTTCATAGTCCACTTCCAAATCATACTCCATGTAGTCTGTATGGAAAAGGTCCAGCCAGCATGCAAGTAGGTCAAAAAATATTTATAAACCGTCCCTCTAATATATGGGTCTCTGATGAAGATGAAAATTTCCTTCTGTCAACTTTGACTGAATGAAATTATTCAACTTTCCAAAGAAAAGCGAAAATCATCTCTCACATGAATTAGATCTCTATATCTTCCTTGCCTGTACTCAATTTCAAATAGACTTGCTATTTGACTTGCTATTTGAGATAATCTATTCTCCGTTGCAACGAATCGCTCGTCCGTTCTTCCTATATTTCTGATGACATCCTGCCGTAATCGATTTTTCATCTTATGCACGCAACTTTCTGGCGGCAGCTGGTGCTAAGTTATCAACCCCATTTGACAGATTGACTGGCACTCCCTGGAAGCTTTCTGACTGCTTCTGCTTGATATCACTTTCTGTCATCTGGATTTTCATCTCCAACAACAGCCACATTAATAACTTCAAAGAGAACTTATTTTGTTCCTTGGAAATGGTTTCTACACTAAATAAATTCCTGCACATGTCGAGTGGTAAGGAAAGCATGAGCCTGTTTGCAGACATTTGACCAGGAAGTGGTTGTTTTTAAATCATTATCCATCCAAGCAGAGGCTCTAGCATACAAGGAAACTATGTGTGTGTTATTAGCAGCTGTGACCCAGCTTCAGGTGAAACCGATAAGCTCTTTTCATTCCTCAACCATTGCTTGCTGATGTATGCCTCTACCGAAAATGGACAATCCACTAATTCTGTCTGCCTAGAGTTTGAAGGACGCTCTGAAATATACCATTATGCTTTGTCAGTCCTAAGTTGTTCATCGATCTCCGTACGTGAATCTGCAGAACAAGTTCGCTTTGTACATTCCTGTCCTTCGTCATCAGTGTTTGGTTCTCTTCCTGAAGTGCCGTAATCATCATTACATTTTCTTTCTGATGTATGCATAGACTAACGACACGAAATGTCCTCTTTCATTTCAACTCCAACATAAATGCCAATGTCACACACTAATTTTGGATGCTTGAGCTTTGGCATTGTAAATCAGTATCCGGAAACCTTCTTTGCATTTCGCCCTTCCCATTTGACCTGGTGCGAAAAATGAATAGCAATCAATTTCCAGTCTATCCAATGATTTCCCTTGTGTTATTGCATATGCAAGTCGGACGGGAAACTGGATCCGCGTTGCAACGAGCGTATTACATCGCGAATCGTATACTTCAAAGCTGGTTAACGGCAATGGAACAATTTTCCCAACAAAATTAATAAGTGCTTGGCCGTTTTCTGGAAGCACATGCTCTACTCCTCTTGTGCCATTAAACAAACCATTCTGTAGGTTTCTAATTAATATCACCGGGTATCTTTCTTTCAATACCAATAACTTGGGTGATGTTGATAACTGAAGATAAATCTTCTGCCCTGAAAATAAATGGATATTAATTGTATCATGAACTAGAAGGCCACAATAGTACTCTCAATAACGTGGCATTTCATGTCAAATACGGGCGAATTTCAAGTGTAACACACGGCTTTCTTATATGGGAAGCACGCTGACGAACGTTGTTTGGACGTCACATACACAAACACACACACACACACACACACAAGTTTTAAAGACATGACACTGGAGAAGTTATAAATTATTCCTCTAAGGGCAACTGTTCCGTTTTTGGTGATTTCCATATAGGGCAAAAGATGAAAGAATACCTTCATTTACTAATGAACTATGAATACATAACAAGTTTTGTATATAATATGTGGACATGTATATGTGGACATGTATATAATTTGTGGACATGTATATAATATGTGGACATGTACATCATATGTGGACATGTATATCATATGTGGGCACTTGAAAAAATATTGCAGTTCGTAAAATAAAGTTAAAGATCGAGATAGAAACCACAATACATAGTTCTGCATGAAGGTATCAATAACATGATTTTACACACGAACAAGTAGCAAGATCTATACATAAATTGTGCTTGTGTGTGTGAGAGTGTGTGCGTGAGAGAGAGAGAGAGAGAGAGAGAGAGAGACCCTGTGTCAACACAAAATTGGCCAGCATCGTCGTGCATGTAATTTGGAACTGGTTGCACCTGTTTAAAGTCACCAGATGCAATGGCCTGTTCAAAAGGAAAAGAAACGTCTGATTTTCTTAATGAACGTTTGTTTTGGTTATAAAGAAAATGTAATATCCCCCCTCCCCCCCCCAAAAAAAAAAAAATGTCTTATATCAATTTTGAGCTTGAAGGTATCTTGTACATGGTCTCATACTTTAGGATGAAGCTAAAAATAATTTACATATCTTCGTCAGTGCCCGTTTCTGGATATCTTTAGTTCTTTCGTTGGCGATTCGATAAATATATATGAGACATGAAACATCCATATAAAATGCAAATACTCAGTTGATTTCCATTAATACCTGAAGTTTGTTTAATTCTATTTAATAATCAGTTAGTTTAGCGAGAGACAGAGAGAGAGAGAGAGAGAGAGAGAGAGAGAGAGAGAGAGAGAGAGAGAGAGAGAGAGAGAGAGAGAGAGAAGCAGAGAATGTGTGTATTGGGGTGGGTTGGTTGGTATCATCAACTGACCAAAACTGTTTTAGGAGATATAAATACCATATTGCAAGTTCGGCTTGCGACCTAGACGCTAAAATAAAGAAGGGACACCCGAACGAGCACGCTCCGTGCTATTTTGCTCAATGTCATATTAAATATATTATTACTAAAATGAATTGGTCAGTTGCAAGCTAAGAGTTGGTCAAAAGCGATATAGAGTGTACCGTGATCCTTCGAAACCAAAATAGCACAGAACATTCATTTGTCGAATGCCGATTATTTTAACCGTGTCGGTTGTTCCAAACATAGAAAACAATATTGAGCACGTGTGACTGATTGCGTGAAATATATATCTCTCCTTACATCATGCGAGCATTTCTCACATTTCTCACATTTACGAGGGCACAATGGTGCTGCTGTCATGGGCGGATCCAGAAATATCGTTTAGTATCTTTTATGGGGCAGAGGGCGTAAACAAGTAAGCGATGGGACTGTAGGACTGAACCCCCGGTTGGGGACCCAGGGGAGCGAAGCCCACGGACGCTCCTGCGTTTTAAAGGTTTCCAGGGAATAATTTTAACCATGTAACTTTACAGAAAACTTACGCGCTCATTTTTAGGAAGGGGCATAACGGCTGCCCCCCCCCCCCCCCGCCCCAACTCCCCGCCCCCAATCAGCCCCAGTGTGCTAAGAATATACTGTTAATGAAAGTGGTATGAATTTGTTATATTACTTGCATGAATTCCTCCAAAAACGGCAAATGGCTTTCTAATATTCCTGCATACGTACTCCAACATCTCAAACGTTTTCCTTGAAACCATCCCTATTTCATCTAAGACTAGTACATCCGTCTTCGGAATTATCTCTGCTACGTCGTAATTATCCCCATGAAGAAGTTTCTCAAGTAGATCCTTTTTACCGTATCTACCATCATATAGTCCAGCCCAGTGATGCAAAGTACTTCCTCCACAACTGGAAAAATTCAGAGTGGCCATTCCAGTAGAGGAAGTAACTGCCACTTTTTTCTTACCACTTAATGATTTGATTATGCGTCTGAAAAATGGAACAAACGTAACTTTACAAATACATTTTGCTTCTAATTGCATTGGAAAGAAAACAACACATCTTCACAGATCCGTATAACTAATAAATCTTATACTATCAAATTGTTTTTCTGAGTGCATCATCAGGAACTGCCACTGTGGCTTTGTGAAGAAATTATATTCCTGCATGGAAACAAAAATTCTATACACGCAATTTAATGAACCATAGTACATTTACTCTGACAGCCATTATTTATTTCAAAGAACGTATCGACTTGGGAAGTGTAAAGGACAAAGGACAACTTTTAAGGTTATTTAAACGATTGCAAATAAATGTAATATTCCTGCATGATAGCCTTAACCCCCCTTAAACACCACAACAACAACCACAATTGTAAATTTCTGAATAGCCCTATCCTATGACATCGACAATTTTGTTATATGGTTATCATTCATTTTGGAGTCACATGGTGTAAAGCTGTTTAGTTTAACAATTAAGCAAATTTTTTAGAGGACAGTGTATATGTACATTTTTAAAGGTATAATGGTTTTATGCAAAGAAAGCATGTTGGTCACGTTTGGTCAAAGGTCTAGTACAAGATCAATGAAATGGAGTTACACACTCAGTCTGTAGAAGTTTTCAACAAGCTTTCATAGTAAAGCTAAAGTTGATTTGTCTGCTCTCTCTCTCTCTCTCTCTCTCTCTCTCTCCCTCTCTCTCTCTCTCTCTCTCTCTGAAAATTTCAAGACCCACTGAACGACACCAATGTATTTCCAGATTGACAACCAATTACCAACCAAAAGGAGGAGGTATGATAACATTTGGAAAAATTTACACCAAGGACAAGGACTATTTTGTCCCTCTTCTATATACTCCTTCGAAGGAAATACTCTCCAGAGTTATCCCATCTTTATTTCCCGAATCCAAACGTACAGTCGTGTATAGAAATGGTAACGGATACAGATGTTATACTGGTCTTGTGGAGAGATAGAAAATATCAATGGATGACGCCGCAGTGGTTATTCCTAGTGAATGTAAAGCAGGCCAAGACAACGTAGGGCAATTGAACAGTCCATGTAGTAAATGGTAAACTTGTTACCTGCACTGTGCATTATGGGAAAACAACTTTGATGATTAGTGGTACTTTCCTACATATCCAGCAACAGAGACTTAACATAGAGCACCGTTGATGGATTGGTGTATTTATGCCAAAATATAAAGCTCTGCAAGGGAAAGACTTTTAACGAGAACTACCAGGCGTCAAATAAATTTTTCAAGGTTTTTTGACGAAATTCACATTGATCAACGTATACGATCTTCGGTGTGCAAAATCGTCGTACCATCATCGTACCATCGTCTTCCAAACAGGAACTATGCTCGGCGTGTACAAACAATCTTCGTTGTAAAAAGAAAAGGAAGCATATGATGAGAATGATGGTTGCGTTGTCCCTCATATGGAGACAAGTGAAGATAATGTGATCGTTCATGTAGAAACACCAACTGTTGAATTATAACCAAATGGGACGGTGGCCGAGGCTTCAGAAGTAGTGTTAACTGCAGATGACGACATTGAAACGGATAAGCTGCTTCAAGTTGTTACATTTAGTGGCGCACCAGAGAAATTTAAAAGTCTGATGGAATCTCAGCTAAGAAATAATGAGAAAGAGAAGGATCCAAGACAAAGGCGGTGGACTCGGAATATTATAAGTCTTTCTTTGAGCCTGTATTGCTGATCACAAAGCGCTTATCGTGGCCTTAGGTCGTCTGGTTTTCTAACATTGCCATTGAAACGTCTTTTGCAGTACTAAAATAATTAGGTGAAACAGCAACCCGAATCTGTAGACGAAAATTTGACTTGGATGGTTAGAGAGGCCGAAAGACAGAATATAAGTGACTTTGGAAAGCATGATGGAATCTTGATTGATGAAATGACTGACAGATAGCAAAGAAAGGGGATGAATGGAAGTTGGTTGGCGCTGCGGACACGTGGAAGATAAACAACAGAATTGACGTGATACTTAACGGTTAGAAAAAGATTAAGCTTGCAACCCTTGTGTTTTCCAGTTGATATTTCACGGTATCACCGGTTTAGGTGGCCCATCGCATATTTTGCTTCAGAAACAGCCACAGGTCAGCAAATTTATCTAAATGTATCTGATGAGGGGTTGACAAACTTGATGACAGAGGTTTCATGGTAGATTATATAATGATGGATGGAGTATCGATCAACCGTTCCTTCTCATCTATGTTGTTTATAGGCGACCCCAGGGACGAAGGGTATATGACGATAAATATGTACGATGCTAGCCACAGGATTTGTATCATTCAAGATGTCATGCACGTTTTGAGGAAAGTAAGAAATAACTTAGAGTGGAGAAAATCAGCACATGAACATGGCTCAAGAAGACTTCTGTCTCAAGCAGTCGGGTCGGTCATTGTTTCGGACCATTTTACAGAAGCGTTCAAGTTTAATATTCGAGGAGGGTTCAGAATGCACAGGAAACTGTCGAAAGCGCATCTTGAATTGACTATTCTCACAAAAATGCGGAACTCGTTGGCAATTGACGTTCTCAGCAAGAAAATGCTTTTCTTGATGCGATCTTAACAGGCGTCATTAACGAACCCTGAAAGTGTACGGGTGACTGTACATCTCCTAAAACAGACCAGTAAGATCATAGAAGTATTTTGCAATAGAAATCGATCAATTATTGACATTAATGATCCTAAACTTGGTATGCTTCAAGACATCTAATTTGTTCAACACATGGGAGAAAGAAGTCACTGAGTCGACCGTATTTGTGCCTGGAAAGCATCTTATGACCAATACAACACGAGATAACCTGAACACTTTTCTTATGGGTTTTATATCACTCTGCAACCAACAAGTCGGAAATGGTAGGGCAATCAATCCTGGATTCTTCAATTCCGACTTGACAGAGAACTTCTTCAAAGAGATGTGAAGAACGGACTAAACACAAATCCAACAATACAACAATATGGATCGTCCGTCAACAGCATTTGTCTTGGACAAACATCCGTGTCTTCAAAATCGAACTATAGTCTGAAAGCTACCTTTTACTCCGCAACAATACCATATGCATTGAATGTCAAATCGAAATCAGTCAGAAAAGCTAAACTTCGTGTATAAGTACATATATGTAATTTGGATGTAGAAAAAGATATTGTTTATGGATCGATCGATAGAACTACTATGAAATTATATGACTTTCAAAAATATAATTCCCGCAAGTGAAGTATCATTATTTGTATCTCATTGTGTGGAGGTACGAACTTGTATAATATTGCATTTACTTTGGTCAAGTAATATGGAATTAATGAATATAAGCAGTCAATAATTATTGAGGTCAACAACGCAGAAAAATATGATATAATGATTGTTATGTGTTGAACTAAGAGGAGTACGTATACATTTATCTTGGTATATTGTTTTTTTGTTGTTTTCATTCCTTTTCCATGTTCCTTAATGGATGAAATCTCTGACTCCAGTGGGGATATGGTTAAATATGAAAACTTCAAATATTATCATGGACAATTTCGCTATCGATCATCGCATTTGAAGAATATACGAACTTATTTTATATAAGTTGCTTTATTACTATGGACTTATAATATATATATTTTAATTTGACTGTGAACCAATCATTGTATTTTCTGTGGAGGCGTTAATTTTTTCAAATATTCAGATTCTGAATTTTGGATAAAGATAAGAATAAAAAGTAATAAAACATGGAATGTCTCTGAGGCTGAGGCTCTCTCTCTCTCTCTCTCTCTCTCTCTCTCTCTCTCTCTCTCTCTCTCTCTCTCTCTCGTTACATATCCCAAGACAGTAGGGCCCTTAACACAACTTAAGCAGAAGAAACAAATAATGTAATTTCATCTCACCAATGAACATATCAAGTGCTAAAAAAAAAATTACAACTAGTTGATAAAAATGAAGGGAAAAAACATGGTAAATGAAATACTAGTAATACAAATATTACTGTATAGTGAGTGTTCTTCTGTTGTCTTTTTATTTCTTTTTAAACTAAACGTTAAAATGTCGTGGTAATCTCGCACTTCTCTATAAAGGTACCAATGCCTGTAAAGGTACCAATGCCGTATTAAATGTACTAATGCCTGTAAAAATGCCAATGCCGGATTAAAGGCGTAGCAAATGGAGCTGTTGCTTTTGGAAGTTGCTTCAGGACATCTATCGCTTGAATCCGGCCTTGCCTGTGACACTTTATAGTTGATGTAAAAAAATGGATAATTAACTCGTAATATGATATAAAACAATTACTGTAAAATATATGTTTTGCCACATCCATACTGGCAAGTCAATAAAACAGTGTGTCCATCTTGGGCACATATGAGAGCATTGCACTGTTCCATGCTGAGGTCGTCCAGTGTTTTCTGTGACTGGTGCTAACTTTAGCATCAGGAAGGTGCTCGTTACTCTACTCGAACGGCGGTACTGTTCAATTACCAATAGATGTTAGAGTAAATAGATTACAAAGTGTCCTGAAGTTTTATTTGTAATTGTCAAAACAAATATTCTTATTCTCCTTCTTTCCCATATCCAGGTACCATGCATGTTTATGAAATAAGTATTATAATCATCCTACTGAGAGAGAGAGAGAGAGAGAGAGAGAGAGAGAGAGAGAGAGAGAGAGAGAGAGAGAGAGAGAGAGAGAGAGACGTCCACACACACATGGGGTGGTGGTGGATTGAATAACATGAAACATATAATAGAGAAACGTAAAATTATACAGGTAAATGGACTACGACGTTATTTTACCTCTATGAAATGGGAGATAATTGCCTTTCCCAATGAAACGCAGAGGCAGCCGACCCGTGATTGGCCTGGAGAAGTCTGGACCGCGCGACGTTGCATTATGAATCCGACGCTGTACCAACTGAACCACCGCGGCTTACACACACACACACACACACACACAAGGAAGATGATGTAGGTCACAAAAAATCCTAAAATATCATGATTCATTTGTATACAATGTGAGGACGGTTTCTGAATGCTATCAGAAGCTATTTGTATGTATATATGTATATATGTATATGTGCATATATATATATATATATATATATATATATATATATATATATATATATATATATATATATATATATATATATATATATATCTTTTGGAAATCTTTTGAAAATAGTAATATAATACTGTAAACAACATTTTCATGGTACAGTCATTGCTCTTAGCAAAATCAATGAACCAATCAATTTTGCATTATTAATTTTCCTGGTAATAAAAGATAACAGAATCTGCACTATGTTCGGTACGAGCGATTAGAGCCTAACGCTTGATTTACTGCAGGGTAGAATCTGGTACAATCGGCTACTTCCGCCTGATGGAGTCGTGTAGAAAGAGTTTATGATGGGTAATGTTGAAAAGAAAGGCTGATTCGCCGGATTAGATTAATTTGATGGTCGTCCGAGAGTTATGCGTAGGTACGTTAATGTCTGTTGCATGGATATGTGTAGGTTTGTCAGTCTTCTTTCAATTCTGAGGTGTGAAAAAGAATCGAGACGACAGTCGAATTGGGCAGAGAGGTGGGGTCTCCATTGCGCTCCTTGTGTATATTTATAGTATAGATAAGGTTATTTCGTGTTGTCATAAATTTTCGTCGTATTTTATTGATAAAACGTCAGACTCCTGTGGTGTAATCATGTGTGGGAAATAAAGTATCTACCTTTTCTATAGAATCTATGTATATAAAATAAAACAATGACTCTTCTCTCCTGCAAGAAGGTTGGATAGTTTTCTCTTTAATAAGGTTTTTCTTATGAGCGACACCTCTGAAATAGGAAGCTAGAACACGAATGAACAACACACGCCATCTTTGGATTTACTGAGACGGAGTTCAAGTTTAAATATGTCTTATCAAAGGAAGGGAGCCGCTGGTGTGAATTTCATCTACTCCACCATTTGCTGTTTATAAATTATGTTTCATTTCCAGAACAGTTCACAGTGTGCATCCTACTGATAAAAGAATCAATATATTTCCACCACGGAGATTGCCGGCTAGGATGGGTAATTTTAGCTGTACAATCGAGCAAGTTTCCAATCTTTGTGATCACTTCAAATCTTCAGTTCGGCCATGAATCAGATATATAGAAAACATTTTTGTCTTCATGCAGCACGAAAGGATTGATAAGATTGACAACTACTATTTATTATGTTTTAATTATTTATTTGAGAGTTTCAATTACTTTTAAAGCACCAGGCGTGGCCACACTAAAGACGGTTAAGCTCGCTATTTTCCTCGTCCGCTTCTTGCTACTCCATAATAAAATCATAGAAAATGTCGGCTAATGACTGAGGTCCAGGAAAATATATCTCAACAGGGCATGTTGTAATCACATTAAGGGCATTTCAAAATAACACGCATAAACTACAATATATTGGATATGGAGAAATATTTTCGTTGCATTCGGAATACCACAGGTTTCTATGCGAGAAGAATTTCTTGAAAAGGAAAGACTCGCTATATTCCGGAATATCTGCGTACTTTCATATTGCGACTGTGATTATCTTCCTTTGCAATTTAATCAGGGAAAAACTCTTGAGAGTATTGTGTTACAAGTTACTATAAGATTCAACGAAGAATATAACATTCATGTCCAACCACCCCCTCTATTGAGACTCGAACCCAGGTCTGCAAGTTACTGCGCCCATCGCCTTGCCTGCACGCACCAACCCCCACACCCTCTCAAAATCTGTAACATACGTCATATATATGCAGGGGAATAATTATTGGATATGTTACTGATTTCCTGCTGAAGTTTAGCTTATTTATGTATATGGACAAACACGTATATCTATCTATCTATCTATCTATCTATCTATCTATCTATCTATCTATCTATCTATCTATCTATCTATCTATCTATCTATCTATCTATCTATCTATCTATCTATCTATGCGTGTGTGTGTGTGTAGAGAGGGAGAGACATGTCAGAAAAAAAGATTCTTCATACTCCTCTCCATCCCTAACTAGACTGGGTAAAATTACATAAATAATATGCCTTTTGGTATTACTTTCCTTATCTTTCTCAAATTTTAGAAAATTTTCAAAACATACATTCTTATAACCCAATGTATCTCATATAGAATCATTCGTCAACCGATTAAAGTCGCTAGTTGACTTAAAGGAGCGATCAAAGTTTTTTTATCCGCACTTTTGCGAATATATTGTGATTTTTCGTTTCCGTCCGTGTGTCCAGTCCGTCCATGCGTCTCTCTTTCCGTACGTCACTCGCTCAGTTTACCTTGTAACCATCCACACCGATTGAAGGAGTGCGATTATATTTGTTATGATGTTTTGAGAGAATGAGTAGTTGACAACGAAAGTTTGAGATCGTTAAAGCAGACCCTAGAGGAGGAGGGAATGTGGTCCCAAAGTCACGTTTTCATAGTAAACTTGGACTCTTCCGAGTATTTTATAACCTAAGCTTCATACATAGTGATTATGTGAGTGCGATCATATTTAGGATGAAGTTTTCCGAGAATGAGCAGGGTTTCTAGTCCTAAATGAAGCCCCGGGGAAGGGGAGTGGGGCGGAGGGAGTGCGAATTATTGCGATGAATTCTATTTCAATGTTTTCTATTTCAAAATCAAAGGCATAGTTATACTTCGGGTGCATCAAAGTCAAAGGCATAGTTATACTTCGGGTGCATCAAAGTCACGGGCAGTTATACTTCGGGTGTATTCAAGTAAATAATGAATATCATCTAAACACGGACAGACAACGGTTAGAATTACGTTAATATATATATATATATATATATATATATATATATATATATATATATATATATATATATATATATATATATATATATTGCTAACTGTTTCAGGTGCATGGCTGGAGACGATCTTATCAGACGACTCACTGGATGTTGCAAGAACACTATCTGCCGCATTAGCCACATCAGCGAGAGGACTTATCTTATATACATAGCTATCGTATCTTGTCTGCATAGCTATCAGCATTACTACTGCGATCAGCTTTGACTATATCGGGAATATTAGTCTCGTTACCAGTTAGTTGTTTCCGCTCGTCGTTGTCACACCTCTCGGTATCAAACGCCATTACGTAAGAGCTTTGAGTGTCTGAAAGGATCTTTCTGCTCCATCGTACCGTGAGGACTTTGATGTTCCCCATTACCTTCTTGTTCTTGCTCAATATATTGCAACTGATAAGTGTATGTCAGTTGGAGAACATGTCTTTGAAGGTTTCTTCGTTTACTACTAACTTGGCCCGGAACTGAATAATAATCGTTGGTTTGGGATTATTTGTTTTCAAAGTTTTCATATCAGAACAATAGAGATTTCCGGCTTCTGCAATTTCTCGCGGGTAATAGCTACTAGTACCGAATTGGGTAGCTTTCAATTTCGATGCTCTGGACGATGAGTTCAACATCTCAAGACTTATAAAGAGCAGTTGTAATTGGCATATTCTCACTTGAGCAGTTGTAATTGGCCTATTCTCACTTGAGCAGTTGTAATTGGCCTATTCTCACTTGAGCAGTTGTAATTGGGCTATTCTCATTTGACCAGTTGTAATTGACCTATTCTCATTTGAGCAGTTGTAATTGGCCTATTCTCACTTGAGCAGTTGTAATTGGACTATTCTCATTTGAGCAGTTGTAATTGGCCTATTCTCATTTGAGCAGTTGTAATTGGCGTATTCTCATTTGAGCAGATTGAATGTTAGAATTTCTTATATTACCTTTCCTCTGTGTGTGTATGTGTCTCCTCAGGGATCAAGACTATATTTATGTCATAACAGTATGTTAACCTTGTATAATTTGTATTAACTTCTTATATATTTGTATTATTTTATGCAGTATATGTTAACCTTATAGATTCTTTACTAATTACATGTATGTTTGTTGTATATTTGTTTTAATTGCAGGGCCATAATATAAACTAGCTATTAGCTAATTAGGTCACCCTGGATAAATAAAGGGTATATTATGGTTATTATTATTATTATTATTATTATTCGATTTCTCGCTTTCTACGAGAATTACACGTTCAGAAATAAAAATGAAACAGTCAGCATAGCTGAGTTTTAAAATAAATATCTAAAATCGCCAATAGTATTTGCTATCTTGTATTCAATGTTTGCTATCTTGTATTCAATGTTTGCTATCTTGTATTCAATGGTTGTTATTTTGTATTCAATGTTTCTTCTTTTTAGCTAGGTACAAATAGTATTTGCTATCTTGCATTCAATGTTTGCTATCTTGTATTCAATGCTTGCTATCTTGTATTCAAGGTTTCTTCTTTTTAGCTAGGTAAGAATAGTATTTGCTATCTTGTATTCAATGTTTGCTATCTTGTATTCAATTTTTCTTCTATTTAGCTAGGTAAGAATAGTATTTGCTATCTTGTATTCAATGTTTGCTATCTTGTATTCAATGTCTGCTAGCTTGTATTCAATTTCTACTAGCTTGTATTCAGTGTTTACTATCTTGTATTCAATGTTTACTATCTTGTATTCAATGTTTGCTATCTTGTATTCAATGTTTGCTATCTTGTTTTCAATGTTTCTCCTATTTAGCCAGGTAAGAATAGTATTTGCTATCTTGTATTCAATGTTTGCTATCTTGTATTCCATGTTTGCTATCTTGTATTCAATGTTTACTGTCTTATATTCAATGTTTGCTATCTTGTATTAAATGTTTGTTATCTTGTATTCAGTGTTTCTCCTATTTAGCCAGGTAAGAATAGTATTTGCTATCCTGTATTCAGTGTTTACTATCTTGTATTCAATGTTTGCTATCTTGAATTCAATGTTTGCTATCTTGTATTCAATGTTTGCTATCTTGAATTCAATGTTTGCTATCTTGTATTCAATGTTTGCTATCTTGAATTCAATGTCTGTTATCTTGTATTCAATGTTTCTCCTATTTAGCTAGGTAAGAATAGTATTTGCTACCTTGTATTCAATGTTTGTTATTTTGTATTAAATGTTTGTTATCTTGTATTCAATGTTTCTCCTATTTAGCTAGGTAAGAATAGTATTTGCTATCTTGTATTCAATGTTTGCTATCTTGTATTCAATGTTTGCTATCTTGTATTCAATGTTTACTGTCTTATATCCAATGTTTGCTATCTTGTATTCAATGTATGTTATCTTATATTCAATGTGTCTCATATTTAGCCAGGTAAGAATAGTATTTGCGCTATTGTATTCAATGTTTACTATCTTGTATTCAATGTTTGCTATCTTGTATTCAATGTCTCTTATCTTGTATTCAATGTTTCAGCTATTTAGTCAGGTGAGAATAGTATTTGCTATCTTGTATTCAATCTTTGCTATCTTATATTCAATGTTTGTTATCTTGTAATCAATGTCTGTTATCTTGTATTCAATGTTTCTCCTATTTAGCCAGGTAAGAATAGTATTTGCTATCTTGTATTCAATGTTTGATATCTTGTATTCAATGTTTGCTATCTTGTATTCAATGTTTGCCATCTTGTATTCAATGTTTACTATCTTGTATTCAATGTTTACTATCTTATATTCAATGTTTGCTATTTTGTATTCAATATTTGCTCTCTTGTATTCAATATTTGCTCTCTTTTATTCAGTGTTTGCTATCTTGTATTCAGTGTTTGCTATCTTGTATTCAATGTTTGCTATCTTGTATTCAATGTTTGCTATCTTGATTTCAATATTTGCTCTCTTGTATTCAATGTTTGCTATCTTGTATTCGATGTTTGCTATTTTGTATTCAATGTTTGCTATCTTGTATTCAATGTTTGCTATCTTGTATTCGATGTTTGCTATTTTGTATTCAATGTTTGCTATCTTGTATTCAATATTTCTCCTATTTCGCCAGGTAAGAATAGTAGGTAGTTGCTCCTTTGTGATGCAGCGTATTTGATCCTCGATGGATCACAACTTATAATCAGAACAGTTAAACCAATAATAACGAAAAAACGGAATTAGTCACTTAAATTTATTATCTCTCCGAGACTGAACAATCAGGAATTTAACTAAAGTTTTAAGAGTACTATCTCGGAAAGGTAGATTTTCAGCAGTCGGTGTTATTCTATATTTAAAATGTAATAAAAATATGACCCTATTGTAAAAAAAAAAATCTTGCACTCGTCGCGTTTGTATGGATATAGATATAAAGATATGTATCAATAATTTTGACTTTGTGATGTTAAGTATTTTACACCTATGACCACATACCTAACAATTCGCTTTACTTTGTCAAATACCAGCGTTTACACTTTCGTTTTCCTTTTATCTAATACCATTTCTCGATGCAAGGGATCCTATATTAATCGTTTGATTGAAAATCTCTTCTCAGACATGTACATTTTTACGAGTATTACAACATCAAATATTTCAGCTAAATAAAACGCACTCTTAGTTCTATTTAAGATCGCATACAATCCCAGTGTTTTCATATAAATTACATCAATTTGCTTTATAACTAAAACAAATGTATACATAGCTATAAAGCAATTATACAAAACCCAGCACAGAGAGATATAAATATTAAATTGTTTCCGATAACTGAGGAACAAGGAAATTGTTCTACCGATTTGGTTTGATCAAAGGGAGACAACCTCTACGAGCTTGCGTGGTTCAAAAGAAGACATTATCTACAAGACCGACATAGCAGCATAAAAGGGCAAAAAGCAGTCAGAACAGACAATTTCAGAAAACCCAAGACTCTTCTGTTAGTTTTGGTTACATATCGGTAGCCTGCATTGTACAATGACTGCTATTCACGACAAGTCAATAGTGAATGTTGTAAGCAAAAATTCGAGACCTACAGTGTGTGTGTGCTTTATTTTATTTTTTATTTTTTTTTTTTTTGGGGGGGGGGGGAGAGGAAGGGGGGAATAAGTTATTATTTTCTATGCAAGCGACAAGTATATGGACCCCTGATTAATATAGTAAAAAATTATTTTCTTTTCCCAATGACGTTATGAATTATTTGTGGTGTATTTGTCTTACCTGGCGGTATATTGAGTATACGTGCATTTCGCTGCCTCAGTCAATGTTCCTAGTCTACATAAAAAGTAGAGACTCAAATTAAACTAAAATTATGTTTTTAAATAAATTTGAGGAAGGCATTTTTTCTATATTTTTTTCTTTTGGAGATAGGCAGAACGCTTCCAAGTCCACCCCCCACCCGCTTTTCGATCTTTTAGAGATTTACCCAAACCGTGTAAGGGCAACTGTTTAAGTAACAAAATTACTCGAAATCTCATTAAAATTAGAAGAAAAAAATTAATTTAACGTGAAAATATAAAGATATATGATAATATCCATTCATAATCACCTTTCTTAATCTAGAGATCAAGCGGCATTAGTGATTGCCCTATTGTAATGCAATCGGCGCATCATCGAGTTATCGCTACCGCCCGAGAAAAGGCTCAAAGGTAGGTAGTCAAACGAAAAGACAGAATTTTCGTTAAACCGTGAAGAATTTCACTTAATATATTACGCAAGTTAGTAGTTATTCATCTAGAAGCTGAGTGTAAAAAACAACCTTTAATGTACATTCCCAATCAGGTTGAATCTTTTACATGATTTTCGTTCATTACTTACTTAATATTGGAAGATAAATTAAGTCCAGGTACTTGATGGTTGAAAACAAAAATCATTCTCAAAATGTATTCTGTGCGTAACTTGTTCATGTTAAATGAATTAAATTTACTTATCAGATGAATTATCTAATTCCGTCAGGAACAGCTTGTACAGACAAGTAAACAGTAACATTACAAAACTTATCTTTGATTACATGTATGTGCCGGGAATACGTCTTTCCTCTGCGTGCCTTTCTCAGTATCAAAATCAAGCAGCATTTTGACATTTAATTGTGCAATAAGTGAAAAAAATCGGATGTATTTGAACCTTGTCAGTAAAGAAGGAATTATATATTTTTTTTTTAAAACGCATAAATATACAACTGATTTGACGTGTAACCGAGTTGATACATTGAAGACATTTTATTTCACTACAGTCTCCAAATGGGGCATGTGATGAGTGCATACAAATGTAGAATGAAATATGTACAGTTTCAACAAATAAAGTGAATTGTAGAAAGAAACATAATTATTTGTTAAATTTGACAAAACAAATTTACAAAATTGTGCTAATCCAATTAGTACAAAAGTATTTGTGCTGCTCATAAGGGTATACATTAACACTGTTTGGATAATGAGATGAATAGGTAAACATTTATCTCTTTCCCTTTTGAAAGGCACATACATAAAAATACAGTGAAAATCATCACCCGGTTTATGTTTGTCACAGAAAAAGCAGAGCATCTCAGTCCCATCAATGCTGAAAAATCTACAAACTTCTATGAGTATTAAATCGAAAACAACAAAAACAGGTTACCAGGTCTGGTTGGAGTGTAACCAAATATATTTAAAAACTAAATTCATTTTTAAACATTCTATAATTGATAGATGTAATTTAAAGTTTTATTTTTCCATGACTGTACAAAGTTATCATGTAAAGTTTGGGTGACCTTCTTATATATATTTCATTTTCTATCCACAAATTGTTGATGCCATAATTAAATTTGTCCATAATCACTGAGGATATCATTAACAAATTAAAAATATCGTTGTAATGAAACTGTTACAAGATATCATTGAGAATGTGTGACGTTTTATCTTTCTTACCACAAACAATTCTCTGCCAAAAACCAATCACTGTAGTCTTAATAGACAATGACTGGGCCTTTACCTAATTCACCATTAACATTGTTACTAGGTGTACATTCTCATACCTTTAAAATCGTTGTACAAAACTGCATATGAAATGCCACTATGATATCATATTTTCAAATCCCCACACCTCTGTTCCATGTAATAATAGTGCCAAAATGAAAAGATCAAAATATGCAGCTGGGGATCTATTGGCAAACGTTTTAGCTATTTTTAAAACATAAATCATACGGTACTTTTCCTTACTTACTGAACAAGATTGACTTTTGCTTCGTTGAAATTACCTTTAATTTAAAAGTAAGACCTAGATGTTGAAAATTGGTAAAGTTTTTCATCTTTGTATGAAGTTTTAAAGCTGCGTTCCTTCTTGACTTGGAAAAACTACCTTTGTCTTTGTTACATTTACAACAAGATCTCTCATCTTGGGGTTTTTAACTTTTTGTCCTCCGTCGTCGAGAGTAGTCGTGTAAGGAACAACCGGCTGACGTGAGTTACAGAAGCAAACAACTGATTTGATTCTTTTCGGAAAGGAAGTTTAAGTTGCTTTTGTTGAGTACACACATTTGTTTTCAGATCATATTTGTACACCGTATCAGACTCTACGATGTTGGACGATCCACCCAGTAAAAATATTGAGTCTTCGTGATAAAGTACACCGTAGCCTATCATGCTAGAGTTGTGCATTTTTCCAATGACGGCTGGTGCA
>JAQPZY010001699.1:15605000-15885000 GCA_029931535.1 Margaritifera margaritifera | reverse complement strand
AATCAACCAAAACAGGACAGAGGTATAATTTTGAAAGTATCGAGATCGTGGGACCAATAATTTCGTCCTGAACGGGAGTTGTCATTCCTCCCCCCCCCCCTTTTTACTTTTTCAATGACATATTTCATAAAATTAATTTTGTTAAAGCTTTTAATAACTTGTTAACACTGCCCCTTAGTGGTTAACGTGTCGTACTGGCGACCTGAAGGGTTCGGAATCGATTTCTGCCATCGGATCAACCTGGGACGGCTAATCTAGTGTGTCCCTGGGCAAGGAATTTAGCTCTGTTTGCCTCCGTGGACTTCCTTGCTGTGCAGTAAAACACCAAAAGCCAAACCAACCGCAAACTCCTCCTTCGGAAACAAATCCATTCCGTCCTGTCTCATTATCCCCACGATTTAAATAGCGTCATGTGTGTGGATATTGTGATACCCTCCGTCTTTCCGTTTGTTTGTAACCACCACCTCCTAAACCGCTGAGTGGAAATCATGACACTTTATAGTACTAATGGCCATACGGTAACCATCTGCAAAAGGGGTAATGTTCTTGGATCTCGGTCTAAAGTCCCTGATAGGGGTTAAAGGTTAACTGTACCCAAAGTTTCAGTTGCTAAGATATTTTCAGCTGTTTTGACAAAACATTCTATTTGCAGTAACAGCTAGAAAACTTAATATATATAAAGGATTTCAGATTATGATCCCTGGGTCACTATCCAGGGGTGGGGTGGATGTCCGGGGAGGGCGATGAGGAGTGGAGAATAATATGCAATAAAAGGATTGATATTTGTGGGTAGTGAACCGTGTCGCAATAGTTTCCATATGTTTTCGTGAAATATAACAGGATCGATGAGAATTATAGTATATTATAAATAAGTAGAGTCGTTGTCAGTAAAAAAAATGTTTATTTTTGAAATTACATTTAACACTTGTAATGCAAGTATGCAAGAAGAAAAAAAAGCAAGTATGCAAAAAAAAAGTACATGCACTGGTATGCAAGAAGAAAAAAAAGCTCTCATCGGATGTGATATATTTTTGTATTCAATCGCTAAAATTTCTTTCATTTACATCGAGCATTTACTTTTGTCACATCAACAGTATTGCAATGTAAATCTATTTTATTCACTCAACAGTTCGATGTTTTGTTGATTTTACCTAGATTACATTCCGTCAGCATAGATATCCTTGTCTTCCAGTTTAACAAGATATTATCAACATCCAGTTTTAATGGTGCTTAAAATTTGGAACGAAAGATAAGGTTACTAACACAGTTGTACGGTTTCTTCGCGATTTTGGATACTCCATTTAAGGTTTGTGTAAAGCCTTTTCTTGTACTACGATGTGAATGAAAACCGTAGCAATATCTTTTGCCAGATACAGAATGGAATGATCGGATATCGATATATCTCAGATACACACCATTATGCGAGTCTTATAAGATGTATTGCTTTGTCTGCTTTTAAGGTAACCCTAAACAGTTTTGTGTGATTGGACATGGGGTATTTGTTTTTTATTTTTTTATTATTTTTTTTTTATTGAAGAGACATCCCTACTTTATCTCTGTGTATATTCCTCGTTATTTATAGTGGGATTTTGAATGCACGATTTCGCATTTTATGTACAAGGGAACTCAGCGCAGAAAACGCATTTGTGCTAGTATGATTCGAGATTAAGTTCTGGCTTAAAAATGTGAATGAGCGGCTGCCCATTTTCTCTTAGCTCTGATCTTATGCGTTTACCAACATTTTCATAGTGTATGATTTTGTGGGAAATCCGACCATTCATGGTTCACTTTACACTTCATTGAAGTAATACATGGGAAGCAATTACCACCATCTTATATATGAAATATCTCTGATTTTGTTTTGACTAGGTTCTTTATGGGATTGAAAATCGAGAGGTTTACGGATCTTCACGCGTTGCGGCGAGCTTTTTGGTGACTCTAAAGGGAAGTAATCATAGATGGATCAGATTTGCCGTACCAGTCTTGTCACTGATTTTATTTCGCCATTCTCTGCCGAGTTTGAAAATGAATACAAGTTGATGGTTATGGAACTTTATTTTTATAACTAGTGGCTTCAGAGGTGAGAATGTACACATCTTTGACCACGGCTGTTGTCGAAAACTGCTTAGTGCTACCTAAGGTGACTATCTTCAAAAGATGCCCATTAAGATGTTCTTAGACTTTTCTGTGAACATAACAACTCTTCGAAGTTTGGTAGCACTAAGCAGTTTCGTATGATTGGCCATGGGGTAAATCTTTGATTGAAGAGACATCCATGTTTTATCTCCATGTTTCTCCCTCGTTATTTATAGTTGTGTCAAGAATGTGTGATTTCATGTTGTATGCACAAGGGGACAATTCTTGCGCAGAAAAAAAAATTGTGCTAGCTGGGTTCAAGATTACGTTTTGACCAACAATGTGCGTTTCCGTCCGTCCATTTTCTCCCAGCGCTGTTTTTAGTTGTTTACCCTAATTTTTATAGTAAGTGATTTTGTTAGAAACAAGCCATTTCATGGTCCACTTTCCTTTTCATTTAAGTAATATCTGTGACGCAATTATCACCGCATTATATATGAAATATCTCTGAATTTGTTTAGTATAGTCAATTTAGGGATTGAAAATCGAGAGTTTTAGAGATTTTCACGCATTGTGGGAGGGGGTTTGTGTGATTATAAAGGGGATAATCGTAGCTTTATTGAATCAGTAATTTTACTGATTCGGTTTTTCCATTCTCTAACGGTTTGGGAGCTTTATTTTGATAGCGGGTGGGTTTCACATGTGATAGGGTACAACCTCAACCGACTGTGGCTGTGGCCAAAAACTGTTTTGTGTTATCTTTGTACTACGCAAGAAGATCAGAAGAATTTAGGATGGGATGGGCCCTTGGTTGATATTTAGGAAGGGATGGGCCCTTGGATGATATTTAGGATGGGATGGGCCCTTGGATGATGTTGGCTTTTTCGCCAATGAATTCCATTTAATTTGAATACTATAAAACAAAGCTAAAACAAAGTCATCGCTTTGTAATATTCGTGACAGGATATACAGAAGCTTGCGTATATGAATCCGCACTAAGCAAGTACCAATAACTGATTGTGTTAAATCTAACCAATTGCTATCCAAAAATAAAACATAAAAGGATAATTACTCCCGAAATACTTGTATAAACACATAATGAGAGAGAAATTGGTTTTATGAATTAGTGATAAATATTTTACAAGCCTTTAGAAGAAACTGTTTGATTGATCTAAGTTATCTGATGACGCTGTTTAATTAGAAACTGTAACCACCAATTGGCCATCTATTATTGCCTTTATTTCCCAAGTGTACACGTTCATTCAGTTTCAAACAAGATTTGTTGAAACTATCCAACACTTCGGAACTGCGATTTGATGACAAAATAATTTGACCTATCCAGCTATATGGTAGCGTAGGTGTAAATGTGAAAGCAGTTGACAATAGTCATTAAAGTTCACAAGTAGATAAAAGCAGTGACAATGGAAATCTTTCCTATCACGTAACAACTTCATTATAAACTTGTTAGCACGAGACAGATTTAGAAATCGGCAGGAATGAACATTTATTATTCCCTTGATATCAAAGTATTCGGCCATAATTCAGTCTTTTTAAGTTGCACACGCAAGTACCTGGGAAACGCTTCAAATATGAAAGCAAGTTAAAACTATTTCTTTATGAAATATACTATTTAAATTATAAATAAATAACCTTAAAATAGTCTCATCCAAATGTAATTTGCAATATGGTGTGCGATCACGAAGGACAAGTACATAAATATTGTATGAATGATGAAAGAGTGTAACTTATGGAAACTGAATTACAGTCTAATAAAGAAAGAATTATGATTGGACAGTTTTTTTGCTCTGAAAAACCGAGCCTCTGAGTTTTCGAAGAAAACAACCTAATCAATAAAATGTAGTGCGTATTTGCTAATGTAATGGAGAAATGAACGACGTTATTTTGCTGACGTGGTTCGCTCTCTGAAGCTCTTTAAGAAAAATATATATATTTTTTGTTACTTTTTTTAAGGAAATCAAGTTTTTATCTGATCAGCGGCCTCAAGATGTTTTATATGTAAAATTCTACATCAGTTGCCATGAAAAAGATCTTTTGCATTTTTTTCATTTTTTTAAATTTTTTTTTTCTTCATTTTTTTCTTTGCCAACGTGCGTAAAGTGTTTAAATAAAGCTATATACAGCCTGAACAGAATGAACAATAACAAGACATGACAAATTTTGCATTTATATACAGCCTCAGTAGAATCAACATTAAGGGCTATTGATAATGCACAATTCAGGACAGGTGGGTGGAGGATAATACTCTGATTGTGAAGAAATGGTTACAAATTATGGTAATAGTGATGTCCTATTTCTTTCAGTTAAGTATCCTGTAACATTTAGCAGTGAATGTGTGAAAGAATAACTTATAATAAAAACAATTCCATACTTTTTTGTCCACAGACTTTGATGCAGTGTACAGCAATATGGAGTCTGTATGCAGTGAAAAAGAAATGTCACTAACACTTATGAATAATCCATTTAGTGGCAAGGAGAAGTGGATTTTGTATAAAACTTGCAGAAATTGAACACGAACTGTTTTTCTGCACATACTGTTTGCAAATAAAATGGAGTTTTGTCAGTTCTGAACAACTTTGACAGTAGTCCCTAAAAAAAGGTCGGAAGGCCTGCACTGGCCATAAGCAGCATTTTATTACGAAGACAATGACACGATTGTACAAGTATTTTGGTAATAATATTAATGACACAATTTTCAGTCCCAAACATTATGATGATCCCCAAAATGAAAAGTCAGTTCATATTCTCCGTTCACATGTCTTTCTATATTTACACGTGGCTTATTAGACACGCCGTAGAATCCACTGTAGAAAAGTACATGGACATATACATGTATACGCGTCATATTCACCGTCACTAAGCATGTTCCGCTATACTTAGTTTAAAATTCACGATTATTGACAATCGTAACATCCAACGAAGTACCTTTTTCTAAAGCATGCAACTGCTCATATATCTCACCTGATCAGTTTGTAAGTTTGTTAAAAATTTTCTTTTTCCTAATTTGAACTACAAAATGGCATTGGATAAAGTGCCTTCTCACACATTAGCGAAAACACATACAAGTACTACAATAGTTCTCATACTTACAATCAAATTCAATATCTATCCCATATATGCATATATATTAGGTTTATTTAGGATAATTAGCTAATGTCATGTACTTTTCATTATCTTTAGACGGGTATTAAGAACGAAGGACTGATAATTCGTAAAGATATAAATTTCAGCGGAGTAATATTTACAGAAAGACATGCGGGGAAAAGAAGAGCGGAAAAGAAGTAAAATGTAAACACGCAAATAAGTCATTTCATAGTATGTATTTCATGAATGTTTAGGAATTTTCTTCGCTATTAATAGTACTGTCCACAACTGTACTTTCAATATGGAAAGTTTGATATCCATCGGGTTACAGGTATGCGTAAAATATGACTGTCAGTCATGGGACCGGGTTGATTGAACGAAGACCAATATGACAGCCCCCCATTACATGACATCGTGATGTTTGTCACATGCATTGTACGCAAGGCTCAGTGTATATGAAAAATGTAACGCTCGTTGCAGTTTGCTTAGTCTTCATGCAACACGATAATTACAATGCAATAGCTCAATACTATCTCAATGCCGTGATCTATTGCGCGTAAAATGCAATTTCAAAGTGCCTATTTTAGCTCTTATAAAGATCTTTTCCGCAAAACAGATTGTACATGCACATTTAAATTATAGTTTTTGAAGTTAATAATTTATAACTGTTCACTTATAAGTTATAGATGTCTATACCACACCCACCCAACCTGTTAAGTCTATTCTCATTACCAATAGCCCTTAACAAGACATGTCGAAAGTCTGACAAAGTATATGTTTTTAAAACTGTCGTTTCACCTGAAAGCAAGCATAATAATGTGACAAATATCAAATCTGATGCAGAGTACACAAATTAAAATAACACCTTACCACTCCTAAGCATATCTCATTTTAAAATTGTCAGAGGAACCGTTTGCTTTAAGTTATATCCAAAAGTGAACTCAACTTAACTGTGTTGGCAGATAATTGTGTACACAACAAGAAAAGCGTGGGAGAGGGCGATGGCATGACAATGGTGATCCCACAGCTGGGAAGGTAAAAAAAAATCGCCAATTTTATACACGCATAGACTGAAATTTAAACAGAATTGCATGAATCTGAAAGTTTCCTGCCAACCAGGCGGAAATGTACTTATTAACATGAGCGATTAAATGGTATTATTTCTTTCAATTACAAGTAATTTAATACGCTATGGATGAATAGACAGACCCCAAGGTGTGATTTGACAGATGTGTTTTGATAGCATCTGACAGGTCAGCAATTTAAGGAGCAAATACGTCTGGGTTTCTTGTTTTTTAAACTTCCGATAGGAGTTTTCTAATATTACTGTAAACTAATCCTATACAAAAAATAACCCGTATTAAGAAAAGCAAAATCTGATTCGTACCGGTGTATGAGGTACCTATAAGGTATCTTTCAAAAGATTAAAAGTGGGGAGAGGGGGGGTACCTGCTGTGAGTAACGATACCTCAGTTGGTTTGAGTGTTGTTATCTGAATACCAAAATTAAAAGTTAATAAATATTATCATTGTTTAATTGAAGTTGAGGAGGAAATGATGTTTGAGAACTCCTCATTAAATGTGGATTATACATAACCTTAACTATGTATTGTTCTCATTAAATGTGGATTATACATAACCATAACTATGAATACTAACAAGATCCAATTAAAAGATTCATCTCGATAAAATTGGAATCGGAAAGTCCTTCAAATATTCTCCTACTATTGATAGGGCATTATTTTATTTATTTATTTTTTTTATTATTTTTTTTTTTTTTTTGTGTGTGTGAATTATTCCTGAATCAAATGTGGTCACTACTGATTTATATATTGATATATGCATGTGCAATTGAGATACAAATTCATGTCAGACTCAAGCCCGTGTTCTTTACATTATAATTTCCAACGTTATGAACGAATTCGACTTTTGCCTTTTTTAGAGAACTCCAGACAAATAGACCAGTTAAGAGTTTTGCACAAGACATGGCCGGAACAATGATCTGGGTCATTTAAAAACGAGACAGTGTAAACTTGCTAGTAAGCAAAACATTGAAGCGGGTGGTTTACTCGCAACTCAAGATTGCGTCAGGCAAACTGTAAACTTTTGTATTGAAATTAGCACCGAATTATGTTCCACCTCGCATGCAAGGCAGTAGATAGCATCATGTTTTTAGACGTACATGTTGCGTTAAGCTGAAATTAGACTTGTTACAGATTTTAAGGTCCAATTTCTTGTTATGCAAGTACAAAAAACTGGATAAACATATTCATATCAACAAAACATACCTAGTCAGTAAATAAGTCAATGTGACCCATAATTAATGCTTAAGCTTTTATTGTTGGACTGTTTACCAGTTTATATATCCATCAGTGAACAGGTCCTAGTCAAGATGCTGTGCAGGAGAATGCATCTCAAGGAGCAAAGTACCTCCCCCCACTAGGTCCCTGTGACCTATATTTCATGATTACATGCCAGTGGAATTTATAAGGTTTTATAGTACAGTTCATATTGTTTTCACTGTTTATGCCAGAATCAAAGGTTGGTAGTGAGATTCATCTAATGGAGTACAGTATCCTTGATCCCGAATAAGCCACTGTGACCTACATTTCCTTTCTCAATGACTTGTTTCAATTTAGCATTGCCAAAGCCAGACGATTCGTGTCCTATTTACATATTTATTGTTACCTTCTAAATATCAAATTATTTTCCCGACCTTTTCACTTTTGTAATTGTATTTAATTGTTCAAGCCAGGAGGCGACTTACAAATGTTGGACAGAAGCTGTGGACAACAAATATATTATGAATAACAAATATATTATGAATATCTTGCGAGAATAAAGGGTACAATGGATCTGTTTGACCATGACTATCCAGACAAATTTCAAAGATTGTTTGTTTGCTTGTTTGTTTATTTGTTGTATTTTTTTTTGTTGTTGTTGTTTTTGTTGTTTTTTTTTTTGTTGTTTTTTCTCTCATTTGTTTGTTCTTTTTTAACCAGATCTTTTTTGCATTTAATTCATTTTGTTGTACCGTCAGATTCCTATATGACCTTTCTCTTCATTTTATTTACCGAAGAATGAAAAACAATTTATTTTTTAAAATTGAAGAAATACAATTAAAAAGACATGAAATAATTTTTCAATCGTAAATGAACAATGATACAGTCGTGACACATTCCATACAGATGTATTATACAGTGTGAACTGTTACATGTTCTTGGAATTCATATCTTGTGTATTGGACTCGAGAATTTCTGGAGATGTTCATTCTTAAATCATACATTTCATCATCTGCATTGTCAAAATTTTAGAGTACAATGTGCATTATTTATTCATAAATGTGTTTGCGCAGAATATAGCTAAAAAGCTAAAGAATGATGAAACCCTATGTGTTCATTTCCGTAAACTGATATCCGAAACCAAAACGACCTGAAATGTTTTAAAGCTTACCAATTTGAAATGCTCTTTAACAGATAACGATAAAGACAGACTACTATGAGCTGTCTGCTACATCAAAATTTATAGGATTCCCGCCAGGGCAATACATTTGTCTTCCGCTTCTCAAACTACTGCAGTGATAACTCAATCGGTTCCGGAGCTTCCTACATTGCCAGTGTTCGAATGCGGAAACATATATCAGGTGTGTGTAGATTGTGTCATCTACATTATAAATATTTCATGCTGAAATCGATCTTCTCTTCCCTCCGGTGTGTGTGTGTGTCTATATATATATATATATATATATATATATATATATATATATATATATATATATATATATATATATATATATATATATATATAGAGAGAGAGAGAGAGAGAGAGAGAGAGAGAGAGAGAGAGAGAGAGAGAGAGAATATTATCATACAGGTTTGAGAATGTTTTAATTCGTACTCATCCCCCCCCCCCAAAAAAAAAAAGATGCTACAAAATCGTTGATATAGGCATTCGTGCGTATCAGACACACCACTTATCGTTCCAGTAATTAATTCTCACCTAAATACACAGTCACTCGGGATTCCTAAGACAGAAATCAAGGTATATAGAGATTATTATAGTTAGTTACATATATACACCCTACAGATGGCATTTTCTAACATTTAGACTTTTATTATAACAAAAGCGAAACATTGATAAAAATACATTTCGGTAAGTTTTAATATATCTCACTTAGATGATGATAATCACATGATTTATGTGCTTTGTAATATTCTTTTTTTTAATTTGTGTAATTTGAATGGAGAATTACCAACATTGTCGTTTTCAAAACAAGTGATAAGTACTTGTTACTAGTTGAGGTAAGCACTATATTTTTCTTTTAATTCTTTGTTTTCCTTTATTACCGTATGATAACCTATACAATCAAACATATAGTATTGCCTTTCCTGCAATTTTGGATGACTATCAAGTACTTAAAGAACAAAACTGACTCATTTGATTGGCTTGTGCGAGTAGTTTGCATAGAACAAACATGACCCATCCTTTGATTGGCTTGTGCCAGTAGTTTACATTGTCTGCGCTTAACATTCGTAATAAAACAACATCAGACTTAGAGGATATCATTCAGACGAAATATAAATTAATTTAAAATTATGTAACGTGACTCTTTCATCACTTGTCATGACTGTCTTCCCTTTCGTACAACATGCCTAAAGTATATATGCAAAATCTCATTGTGTAAGGGATGCATCCTCAGGTTCGTGCATCCGGGAACCGCATGACGGGGTTTATAATCAGTAGCTTATCAGTAAGAAAGTTTTTTTCTAAACTTGAGTCATCCTTTCTACTTGTTAAATATTGCTTTGTGTGCCATTAGTGGAGCAGTTGACAAACGATGAAAGAAATTCCAGACTTTTAAAACTACAACGGGATGGTGAAACATGCTCCTCGTAGTGCGCAAAGCCCTTAGGCACACATTCTTTTAAATATCAGACGACTTAAATTTACTGTAGTATTTATTACGCATGACATGTCCACATGCGATAGTGTGATGTTCGTTTCTGACGCCCGTCGTTAACTGGAAATTTTATGTCTAGGTTACACTCGCACGCTTTCTATGCTTATTGTTACAACTTGATGGAGATAGAAAAGGTGGATAGTGGTAACCAAATTGTTTTATGGCCGAGTTGACTACATATACGGACTTTTGTCAGATGTACGGATATAAGGAAGGATAATTCAAATGTATGCCCTTTTCTTGATAAGGAGATTAATAATGAAAACAGACATATTTCAATAACTTTGGATTCGATATTTAAATTTTAACAAGCTGCCCTTATATTGTATTATGCACGAAAAGGATTGTTTAATATTAAGGAAAAACTTAAGAGACAAGATGTATTTTTTATCTACATAGGCTTTAGGGAGCTTCTTTTCATTATCTTCTTAATACATAATTTCAATCAAAATGCACTTTTCTTTTAAATATAATACAAAACTAAGAATGTATAGGAAGTTTATGGTGATCTGCATTTGTAGTAACTCAAATAAAAACAAAGAACATAGAAAACCCAGACTTTATCTCTGTCTTTCTTTTCTTTATCTTTATTTTCCTCTTCTTTTTCCCACATCCTCCAGCTCTGATGACGCACTCAATTAAAGAATATGTTTTCCTGCCAAATATAGTAAAGCACAGAGATAAAATAAAATAAAAAAGAATCATGAATATCAGCTAAACCTAAATGCGCAAGGGGGACAGAACGATTACTGCTGGTGTGCGCACGGGGGACAGAATGATTACTGCTGGTGTGCGCACGGGGGACAGAACGATTACTGCTGCTGTGCGCACGGGGGACAGAATGATTACTGCTGGTGTGCAAAAAAGTATCCAACTATACTTTGTCATCATTTTTAATATAAACTTGTTGTTGTTGAGAAGTTTCTTGAAATTGTTTGCATATTATTGTTTTCTATACTTATAGTTTAATGATTAAAAAGTTCAGAAAAAAATCCGTTATGATCCCTATTTTTCGGTATTTTCCTGATAGTAAAGTACAACTCGTAGTAATTTTGAAGCGATCTTTTTGTACTAGAGCTTTGGCCGGCAAATTAAGTACATAGTGAAGTTTCAAATAAGGTAATATGATTTTGGTCATATATTGAACGTTAAACCCTAAACTGCATGGTCAACCTATTTTTATTAGTTTTAATTTAAATCTAGCCAAATGTTGGTGAATTCTGAGCCAGGTGATTCCAGATTTTTCCTAGTGTTCGTGTGAAAGGGCGTGCATGGAGAGAGTACGGAGGTGTAATTACTACTAACGAGACAAGAAGTATCAACCGTTAGTAAAACAATGTATGCACTTTTGAAAGCCTCAAACTTTAAAACGTTTCCTAGGAGGAAGACTATGCGGTTGCTGACTATGATACTGATAGAAACTAAAAATAGATACATTAAATAATTCGAATAAAATACAGTTTGAGTTGATTTTAAAAAAATAATAAACATGCTAGAAAAGTGTACATTATTGGGTGCAATACGAGGAATGCTATTCTTAAAAAAAAAAAGAGATGGAGGTCCACAGCCACAGCTGAATATCGTCTATTCGAAGAACACGAACCACTTTGGGATAAACGGGAATTTTGGATTTTCTGTCGGTGTTTCTTCGAAATGTGTAACAGTTCGTATTGGGTAACAACAATGACAGAGAACCAGTATATTTTGCAAATGAAACTGCATTCAGTTCGGCTGAACTACCAATCCGGATGAACTACTACCGGTTAAATGGGGTTCTACTGTAGACAGGAGTTTGCGCAAAACGATCTAAATGAAATGTGTATTTTGATATACAGAAAGAAAGTGCTCATCCTCCATTGAAAATCACATACGGATGGGAAGAGGAACAAAACAAACTTGCAATGAAAAAAGGAACTGTGTATCAGTACTCATTTACATAGACAATTTTGATACTTTATATGTTCCTACTATACGACAACAGCAGAGAGAGAGAGAGAGAGAGTAGATGGATGGTTACTTATGCAATATAACCCAAGGTATTAAGACTGCGGTGGCAAGTGAATAGAGATTAGACACGCCCGAGGCAAAGCAACCCTACACCAGAGGAAACACGATATGCCGTATCGTAAATCAATTAGTCTCATTTTCAGAACTGAAAACTTCCAAATGAGGTGACGGCTTTAATATCATTCTCTCTCAAACAGGTATCAAGTGATGCTCCCACAAAGGAATATATTTAATATATAGCTGAGAATTAGATCAAATACTGCGCATTCTTTTCGTGTTCATCGTGGCATTTGGATTTATTGAGGTCATCCATGGTTGTGTCGTCGAGATCGAAATGTCATTCAAGGTAATGATTTTTTTTTCTTTTTGTTAATCCTTGTTAGAACAAAATGCAGCATCCCTGATAAAGTTAATTACTTTTGTATTTAAACTACAATCGTTTTTAAGTACAAGTTTGTCATCTTTATCGGTATACCCAAAAGGAACCTATTGGTCAGCTCTTCAATATTGACCTTGTCAGTTAGTTCAAGTTCTATACTACTCATACAATTATTATTACTTTTTGTCAATTTCATTAATTCTAGTTAAATTACAGTCTCTTGTGGCTTTTTGGTATATAATAACTGCGCAATTCAATTTTGTCCACATAGACAACGTATTTTGAAATTGTACCGAATCAGGAAATAGAAGTGCACTATCCTGCCCTGCTGCGGTGGAGCGTTTCAACCCAAAAGTTCGCAGTGCACGTCATGCATATTTTGACCAACCTTCATAGGTTAAGGCTTTTCGGCTCAATATCGAGTTATTTAACACATCCTATACTTTTTAATAAAGAACATGCTGTCTTGCATAATTTCTAGACAATAGAATAGTCATCATGTCGTAATTAGTTATGAGTTATTTTAGTAATATTAAACAAACATATTACAATCTGTGGACTGCATAGACAGATCTAGAGTCTTGCATATATATATATATATATATATATATATATATATATATATATATATATATATATCCATGTCGTTCTCTACATCTGTCCTCCGGTCTTTGTGTGAAAGGTTTATGTGTACATGATAAACCACGCCAGTTTCATATTCCCTTTACTGTCCGTATCTTTCATCTAGAGTATTTTTTATATTTAGCTGTCGCTCCCTCCTGTTTGCATATACCCAACCATAAAACTGTTTACGCAAGGTGTAAGGATATTTATGGAGAGGTGTGATAAGGTCGTTATTTACACTAGCACAGGCTCCTCCAGAGTTATAAGTGGACTGTATTTGGGACACGTGACTATAAAGGACCACTGATTTGTGCCAACCTAGCACTAGAAGAAAGGAACATTTTTAGTTAGCGTCACTTGCATGATTTGTCTCAAAAGGAAATGTCACGCTTCTAATTTTTGGCAAATATTGCTGGAATAAATAATTTCCACCTCCTCACCCCGACTCGCCACCATCTTATGTGCCACTTGTCTACACAGGAATGCTACTTCCTTTTGTTTGTCATTTTGATTGTGTCATAGCCTTTGTTGTTCTTGATGTTATTTTGCACACTTATATTTAGACGAGGGATTATTTTCGATACAGCCATGGGCTGTCTATTAGTATTTACAGAAAATACCTTTGATGCAAGCATAACACTTGTAGTTACTCTTGATATGTCATAGCTATCTAATTTTTACATATGACAATATTTTATATGCTGATCCATATGATTCATTACTGTTTACGCTGTTATTTTTGTATTACTGGACGGTTCAGCCCTAACAATTCGCAGTGCACGTGAAGAATATTGGAAGCAATTTTCGTTAGGCTTAGCCTTTTCGGCTGAATATCAAGTTATTCAGCACATGATACAGTTTAATGAAGAACATGTTGTGCGTTAAATAATTTATAGACAATACAATAGTCACCATGTCATAATTACGTACGAGACATTTTGGTAATATTAATAAATGTGACAGTCTATGACCTGCATCAACAATACTACTCTAGTCTTTACACCTAGTGACCCGTTCTCAATTTGTTGAGTTAAAAGTACTGAATTGCTTTCAAGAAGAAACAATACTATGAATGCTTACGAGACTCTTCACGGCAGAAACAAACTATCAATACAAATAGAAACAATTTTCAGTAATATTTGCTATTAGAGAGAAGCGTGACTGTTCTTTTGAGAAATGGCAGGCAAGTAATATTAATTAAATATGTTCCTCTCTTCTTGCGCTAGGCTGGCAGAAATCATTGGTCCTTTATAATCACGTATCCCATATACAGTCATCTGGTTGGTCCTATAGTTTTTTGTTTTTTTTTAGTTTTTTTTTTTTTAAAGTTGGACACTTCCATTTAAGAAGATATTTTTTGGAATCTATGGCAGACGGATACAAATAGAGATACAGAAACGAACACTAATTTGCATAACAATTGTACATGATTGTTTGCATCATAACAATTGTACATGATTGTTTACATCATAACAATTGTACATGATTGTTTGCATCATAACAATTGTACATGATTGTTTGCATCATAACAATTGTACATGATTGTTTATATCATAACAATTGTACATGATTGTTTGCATCATAACAATTGTACATGATTGTTTGCATCATAACAATTGTACATGATTGTTTGCATCATAACAATTGTACATGATTGTTTATATCATAACAATTGTAAATGATTTTTTTTATATTATAACAATTGTAAATGATTGTTTGCATCATACAGCTAGTGTGTGGATTTTTTCATAAAGGTGTAATACTTTATTTTCATATATTGCGATGGAAACCAATTACTGTATTTCCATTGACAAAAATTATACTCAAATGGATCAAGAACATGTATTGAGGAAGTTTTAAAACATTGCCAGTAAATGATGATAACATTTCATATGTTGTGAATTAGAGTATTGGTACATTACTGACGGGTAAATAGTCCTATTGGGTAAGAACTCTCTCTCTCTCTCTTTCTCTCTCTCTCTCTCTCTCTCTCTCTCTCTCTCTCTCTCTCTCTCTCTCTCTCTCTCAACATGGAAATAAATTGTTCGGGTGAGATGGGCAGACAAAAAGAGAAGACCAAGACATATTAGAATGCCGTAAAATCCTGGAGAATGGAATTATCTAAGGTATTGTATGAGGTTAAAACAATGTTTATAAACAATTACCATATTTCTTGAAATGATATTGACAAACAAATAATTATCTAGAGTAGTTGACATTATAGTCTATGGATCAGAGATGAGAAAACCCTTAAGATGACCGTACTCTATAATTTGGCATCTTCCTATACACGAGAGAGAGAGAGAGAGAGAGAGAGAGAGAGAGAGAGAGAGAGAGAGAGAGAGAGAGAGAGAGAGAGAGAGAGAACATGCGATTTACAATATTATTATTATTATTATTATTATTATTATTGCTGTTGTCTTTTTGTTTTTGTGATCTTTGTCAAGATAGGTAACAACGATGATTTTTGTGAATTGTTCCCTATCATTGTAACCATAGCCCTTTGGATTTTGTTTATGGGAAACGCCAGATTGATTATAAAACGGCATTTTTCCCCTGCAAATTATACTGTTTTCTTATGGAAACATTTTTAGATCGGTCATAAGGTTGTGGATGCAGATTATACTGTTTTCTTATGGAAACATTTTTTAGATCGGTCAGAAGGTTATGGATGCAAACTATACTGTTTTCTTATGGAAACATTTTTAGATTGGTCAGAAGGTTGTGGATCCAGATTATTCTGTTTTCTTATGGAAACATTTTTAGATCGGTCAGAAGGTTGTGGATCCAGATTATTCTGTTTTCTTATGGAAACATTTTTAAATCGGTCAGAAGGTTGTGGATGCAGATTATACTGTTTTCTCATGGAAACATTTTTAGATAGGTCAGAAGGTTGTGGATGCAGATTATACCGTTTTCTCATGGAAACATTTTTAGATAGGTCAGAAGGTTGTGGATGCAGATTATACTGTTTTCTTATGGAAACATTTTTAGATAGGTCAGAAGGTTGTGGATGCAGATTATACTGTTTTCTTATGGAAACATTTTTAGATAGGTCAGAAGGTGCTGGATGCAAATTATACTGTTTTAACATGGAAATATTTTTAGATCGGTCAGAAGGTTCTGGATTCAGATTATACTGTTTTCTCATGGAAACACTTTTAGATGCGTCAGAAGGTTGTGGATGCAGATTATACTGTTTTCTCATTGAAACATTTTTAGATCGGTCAGAAGGTTGTGGATGCAGATTATACTGTTTTCTTATGGAAACATTTTTAGATCGGCCAGAAGGTTGTGGATTCAGATTGTACTGTTTTCTCATGGGAACATTTTTAGATCGGTCAGAAGGTTGTGGATGCAGATTATACTGTTTTCTTATGGAAACATTTTTAGATCAGTCAGAAGGTTCTGGATGCAAATTATACTGTTTTAACATGGAAATATGTTTAGATCGGTCAGAAGATTCTGGATTCAGATTATACTGTTTTCTCATGGAAACATTTTTAGATCGGTCAGAAGGTTGGGATGCAGATTATACTGTTTTCTCATTGAAACATTTTTAGATCGGTCAGAAGATTCTGAATGCAGATTATACTGTTTTCTCATGGATTCTGGATTCAGATTATAATGTTTTCTCATGGAAACATTTTTAGATCGGTCAGAAGGTTGTGGATGCAGATTATACTGTTTTCTCATGGAAACATTTTTAGATCGGTCAGAAGATTCTGGATTCAGATTATACTGTTTTCTCATGGAAACATTTTTAGATGGGTCAAAAGGTTGTAGATTCAGATTATACTGTTTTCTCATGGAAACATTTTTAGATCGGTCAGAAGGTTGTGGATGCAGATTATACTGTTTTCTCATGGAAACATTTTTAGATCGGTCAGAAGATTCTGGATTCAGATTATACTGTTTTCTCATGGATTCTGGATTCAGATTATGATGTTTTCTCATGGAAACATTTTTTTAGATCGGTCAGAAGATTCTGGATTCAGAATATACTGTTTTCTTATGGAAACATTTTTAGATGAGTCAAAAGGTTGTGGATTCAGATTATACTGTTTTCTCATGGAAACATTTTAGATCGGTCAGAAGGTTGTGGATGCAGATTATACTGTTTTCTCATGGAAACATTTTAGATCGGTCAGAAGATTCTGGATGCAGATTATACTGTTTTCTCATGGATTCTGGATTCAGATTATAATGTTTTCTCATGGAAACATTTTTTTAGATCGGTCAGAAGATTCTGGATTCAGAATATACTGTTTTCTCATGGAAACATTTTTAGATGAGTCAAAAGGTTGTGGATTCAGATTATACTGTTTTCTCATGGAAACATTTTTAGATCGGTCAGAAGGTTGTTGATGCAGATTATACTGTTTTCTTATGGAAACATTTTTAGATGGGTCAGAAGGTTGTGGATGCAGATTATACTGTTTTCTTATGGAAACATTTTTAAATGGGTCAGAAGGTTGTGGATGCAGATTATACTGTTTTCTTATTGAAACATTTTTAGATCTGTCAGAAGGTTGTTGATGCAGATTATACTGTTTTCTTATGGAAACATTTTTATATCGGTCAGAAGGTTGTGGATACAGATTATTCTGTTTTTTATGGAAACATTTTTAGATGGGTCAGAAGGTTGTGGATGCAGATTATACTGTTTTCTTATGGAAACATTTTTAGATGGGTCAGAAGGTTGTGGATGCACATTATATTGTTTTCTCATGGAAACATTTTTTTAGATCGGTCAGAAGATTCTGGATTCAGATTATACTGTTTTCTCATGGAAACATTTTTAGATCGGTCAGAAGGTTGTGGGTTCAGATTATAATGTTTTCTCATGGAAACATTTTAGATCGGTCAGAAGGTTGTGGATGCAGATTATACTGTTTTCTCATGGAAACATTTTTAGATCGGTCAGAAGGTTGTGGATGCAGATTATACTGTTTTCTCATGGAAACATATTTTTAGATCGGTCAGAAGGTTGTGGATGCAAATTATACTGTTTTCTTATGGAAATATTTTTAGATCTGTCAGAAGGTTTTTGATGCAGATTATACTGTTTTCTCATGGAAACATTTTTAGATCGGTCAGAAGGTTGTTGATGCAGATTATACTGTTTTCTTATGGAAACATTTTTATATCGGTCAGAAGGTTGTGGATGCAGATTATATTGTTTTCTTATGGAAACATTTTTAGATAGGTCAGAAGGTTGTGGATTCAGATTGTACTGTTTTCTCATTGAAACATTTTTAGATAGGTCAGAAGGTTGTGGATGCAGATTATACTGTTTTCTCATGGAAACATTTTTAGATCGGTCAGAAGATTCTGGATTCAGATTATACTGTTTTCTTATGAAAACATTTTTTAGATCGGTCAGAAGGTTGTGGATGCAGATTATACTCTTTTCTTATGGAAACATTTTTAGATGGGTCAGAAGGTTGTGGATGCAGATTATACTGTTTTTTATGGAAACACTTTTAGATGGGTCAGAAGGTTGTAGATTCAGATTATACTGTTTTCTTTTGGAAACATTTTTAGATCGGTCAGAAGGTTGTGGATGCAGATTATACTGTTTTCTCATGGAAACATTTTTAGATGGGTCAGAAGGTTGTGGATTCAGATTATACTGTTTTCTCATGGAAACATTTTTAGATCTGTCAGAAGGTTGTTGATCCAGATTATTCTGTTTTCTTATGGAAACATTTTTAGATCGGTCAGAAGGTTGTTGATGCAGATTATACGGTTTTCTTATGGAAACATTTTTAGATCGGTCAGAAGGTTGTGGATGCAGATTATACCGTTTTCTCATGGAAACATTTTTAGATGGGTCAGAAGGTTGTGGATGCAGATTAAACTGTTTTCTCATGGAAATATTTTTAGATCGGTCAGAAGATTCTGGATCAGATTATACTGTTTTCTCATGGAAACATTTTTAGATCGGTCAGAAGGTTGTGGATGCAGATTATACTGTTATGTATGATGTTTATATAATATTGTGAATATTTTGGGAAATTATAAATGTTTCTTCACTTTAATATTTGCTTAAATCTTAATGTTTATCAGGAAAAACATGTTTAACTAGTGTCCTTGAATTAGGTTGTTTTGATCAATATGTTTTCTCAATTTGAAGGTCAAGGTTGAATTTTGTTTACAGTTAGAATTCCATTAAGATGACTCATATTCTAGAACATTCTGTCATGTGACCAATCTTTATATATACCATGTTTGGTGGACATTTTTTCAGTTTTGACATTACCATCAGTCTTGTAAAGAGCTATTGCAGTTGTGAAAATTCATTCCAAATTCTAAGAGAGGAATTATTTTAAATATTCATTGGATTATAACAGTGCTCATAAACTTTTGGATTTTGGATTTTTAATTGATGATTTTGGAATTTATGTGAACTTATTCAGAGATTTTGGAATACTTCATTTTGACATCAGCACATCAAGATTTCTAGTACATCAGGACTTTGGAGACCATTAGCACATCATAACATTCAAGGACACAGCCGTGAATTCGGAACATTCTATATTTAGGACTAATGATTAGAACAATCATTCTTATTGGATTATTAGGATTTCAAAACACATTACTGTAAGTGACTTTTTGATTTTTGATTTTAATTATCTAGTAATAAATTGCTTGTTGATTTTTTACTTGATTTGTTGGTTTCACTTTCTTTCTGTTACATTTTTCTTAGACCATAGAGTCGTAACAATACTGTTTTCTCATGGAAACATTTTTTTAGATCGGTCAGAAGGTTGTGGATGCAGATTATACTGTTTTCTCATTGAAACATTTGTAGATCTGTCAGAAGGTTCTGGATTCAGATTATACTGTTTTCTCATGGAAACATTTTTAGATCGGTCAGTGGTTCTGGATGTAGATTATACTGTTTTCTCATGGAAACATTTTCAGATCGGTCAGAAGGTTGTGGATTCAGATTATACTGTTTTCTTATGGAAACATTTTTAGATCGGTCAGAAGGTTGTGGATGCAGATTATACTGTTTTCTCATTGAAACATTTTTAGATCGGTCAGAAGGTTGTGGATGCAGATTATACTGTTTTCTTATGGAAACATTTTTAGATGGGTCAGAAGGTTGTGGATGCAGATTATACTGTTTTCTCATGGAAACATTTTTAGATCGGTCAGAAGGTTCTGCATGCAAATTGTACTGTTTTAACATGAAATATTTTTAGATCGGTCAGAAGATTCTGGATTCAGATTATACTGTTTTCTCATGGAAACTCTTTTAGATCGGTCAGAAGGTTGTGGATGCAGATTATACTGTTTTCTCATGGAAACATTTTTAGATGGGTCAGAAGGTTGTGGATGCAGATTATGCTGTTTTCTTATGGAAACATTTTTAGATCGGTCAGAAGGTTATGGACGTCATACCGCCTATTTACATAGTCAGGGAAGTTACAGAGAATATAATTGAACGTCATACTGCCTATTTTGATCGAAAGAGGTATTTTATTAATTCTCTGCCCCTGTCTGTTTTGTTTAGTTAGTTTTGTTTAACTTTCATTTTTAGTTTGGGTTGTAGATGAGCAGCAGACACTTCGATATTATACGTTAAGTGTTGGTTATATACCATTATATATATTTTATAGGAACTCATTCCTTGTCAATGTATCCTTATATCATTATTTCCTTTTGTGCATCTGCATTTTCTTTACATTGAATCTCCTTATGTTTGCTTTTATCATGTAGCCGTCCTTGTTCAGGGAGAGAGACTAATATGTTGCCCTGTGTTTTTTCTTTCTTTGTTTTTTTTATTTTTTGCAACGAAAACCGTGCATTCATTCACTCATTAATCCGCGAATCTTCATCAGCCACAACATACAGTTTCCATCAAGCCATGAGGCTTTCTATATATATCAACTGTGTGGAGTCATCCTTTTATAGAAAGAAGAATTGTTTATATTTGGACACCTACTATACACTGTAGGTTCTATCACTATTTATTTTATAGAAGTCTTTCCAACGATCTCGTGAAATGTAAATGTTGCTTAAGGTATCTGCTATATTTTGGTTACCATGGGGCAAACATTTCAGGTTTTTTTACTGGAAGATTTTGCAAGATATTCAAATCATTGATTCAAAGTATGCTATCTATCAGATTTGTCAGATTGTACACCTACGTAACCCTATAAATTCAGCCTGTTGCCATTTTTAGAGCTTCATTGTAATGCCAAGAGGGATTTTTGTTTATTATTTTCCTGTTTTTTTTTAGTCAACTCAATTTGTCTAGACGTTATCCTCAGTGCACACAATATCAGTTTGACGCAAAAGAAATAGTACGTTTCCTCCCAGCACTGGTAAAGATAGCAGTGATACGTACTTGATAATTACAGTATGTACTGAAACAATTGAACCTCAACATCTATAGTGTAAGCAGCTACCTGAGATTTAAATACTTTCGATTCTACAAAAATGTTCTAATCTATATAAAATGCGCGAGCGCCGCGGAAGAGGGTGGGGAAACTAGCTCAATCGAAGCCAACACTAACAAAATGAACCGATTCGAGCAATTACGTAATATAAATAAATAAATAAATAAATCGAAATAAATCCTGTTCTGCTAGTTTGAAACTTTATCCATTTTACGTCATTCGTACAAGTTTTCACAAAATATGTTATATGTGTATCGTTGACGCCTAAAATGTTAGAGTAGTGTTGTATTTGAAGCTAAAGTCTTGTAAACCAGACTCTCGCATCCCGCGTGGCGCCGTAATGTCTCCACCAAACAACGATATCATAGAAAAAAAATGTTTTTGTGACGATATAACGAGGTTTTACCCAAAATTGAAAAATGTTATTTCACTGGCTGATGAGATGAGGTGATGTCTTACTTGATTGTGTTGATGAGATAAAGTCACTATACCTGTTCAAAGAAAGACTGACAAGTGCTATGTTCCAGGTTTATTGAGTCAGGTTCTCAGCCAGTTGTTAGTATCAATAATAGAGCACTAAAATTATGCAAAGCGTTTCAATGTCAATAACCATAAAAGATGGCCGTAGTGCTGGGTTGACGGGGGCACTCTGGTGGAAAAAGAAATGGCACTCTGGGGACAATGGAAAAATCCACTCAAGGTCCATTTTGAATATATGACCCTCTGGGGACAAGGGAAAATTAATTTAAAAAACGTCCATAGGATTAACATCGGATAGCATTCTGGTGACACTCTGATCATATAAGGCCGATCGGGCGCCAAACGCATTTATCAAATAAAACCCACGTGACTAAGCGAAAAAGACAAACAAAAGAAGGTCAAGGGTCATGACCTCTGTATGACTTCATGACCGGAAGTATACTTTTCCTGATGTCATGACTGGAAGTGGAACATTTAATGACGCCATCACCAGAAGTAGTTTGCGTATGCGAACTGAAAAATTTTAAAACATTTCGCTGTACATGCGCAATGAAAAAACTTCGCGCATGCGTACTAAAGCTAACTGTTCACAAAAAAGTTAGAAATTAAATTTACAATTTTTTTTCTTTTTTTTAAATAAATTATTTTTAAATAGACAAATATATACATATACATACATATACATAAACACAAATAGAGATAAGTTGGCAATATTGAGTAGTATCTCTGTTTCTAGAGATTTTGGTGGTTCTGAAAGGGCTGTTGGTTTAGTGGGTGTTTGTTCACTAAGCTCCTAACCACACCCAACACCTCTTGACTTTACGCCTGCATAAGCTTCTCCTTACTAGAAGCCCGTGTTCAAACACTATTTTCAAGCACCTTGGCTTTCCACACACATTCTTCAGACGGCTGATTCTGGGTTTTTTGTGTGTGTTTTTTTTTTCCATGGCGTAGATCGGGATGTTGGGATCAAGCAACATATTTTGGATGGTGGTCTAGTTCTCTACACACATCAACATGGTTCTTCTTTGAGAACGGATGAAACAACTAGCGAAGTCACCGCATTATGTAGAATATTAACGGATCGGAAATGAGTTTTGGGTTAATCCAATCAGAACGCGTGTGCTAGCTGCATGTACATCGGTCGACCTGAAAGCCATCACCCTCACATCGAAGAAGAACGTTATGGAGCGTGGACCGAAGAACATCCCGAAGATACTATTCTGAGTTTTACCAGTGGCGGAACCAAATCATACCGAGATAAGAAAAGAAAACTTCATGCCAAATGTAAAGTAAAAGGACTGACACTGAACAATCGTTCCAGTCAAGTCGTAAACTATGATACATTGAAAGAAGTCTTAAAGTCAGGAAAGGATAAAGACTTTCCTGTAAAAACTCACGAACTACACAAGATTGTACGTTTGTCTGGTCACCAAGTGGTGAGTCAACCCTTGGAGAAAGTGTATCAGCTTGTCTATGACAAATGAATGCAACTTCCAGAACACAACGCTCTACAGAACGACTGCCACCCTCCAGTATCAAAAGGGAGAGTTCCAAGGAAGAAAGATCATTTTGAGCAGAGACGTCCACCCAGAAAGATGAATTCAACACAAAAGAAAAGACGAATGTGATGTACCCTAACACAAGCTGAATGAAATCGAGTGTGATGAAGTGCCCTGCGACAAAATGGATGATGTACCCTACGACAAGAGTCATGCTGTTCTCTGCTACAAGAGTGATGCTGTGGCCTGCCACAAGAGTGATGCACGATCTTGCTCCACTATAGAAAGGGATGCCGTCCGCTTGCTAATTTATGGATGTCATCCATACGTTACAAGTCACTTTTTAGAACACAAGTTCATCGAGAATCACACGTCAAAGAAGAAGACTTGTTTCCCGTGGCTTTGCCTGGCTATCGTGATTTTGTCAGTCGATTCAACACGTTAAAAATGAAACGGTTAAATACCTGGATTGACCCACCTCCAAATCTTAAGCTAGAGCATGATTTGTATACTTGGGTCAAGGCGTTTCAGCTGTAGTGTGAAACTCCACAAATGGGAGTATACAGATTCAGCTTACCTTGAAGATGGTACATGGTCTCCTCACTGTCACTACCTTCACTTGGTCGGTCCAGAATAGTGTCAGTATCGATATTTTGGAAGCGAAGACTATAGCTTACCTCTGGAGCTGCGAGAACTGATTTGCCACTATTTTGAACAGATTCTAGTGAAACGCAAACTAAAAAATACATTGTAGATTTTTTAAACTATTGCTATTTCAATAGTATAATAAGACCAATTCTCCGGAAAAACTATGACAAACACAAAATTATATGTGGGTATAAGGATCGCGATGCCACGACTTCTGCATGCAGTGTTGCGCCGAATTCTGTAGGAGCAGGTCAATACAAAGACTAAAGACTTACAGGATTACCAAGTGCTTTTAGAAGAATTCATTCCACAAGGCGACACTACTCCTTTAAATTTGGGACGACGTGTCGTGTATGTGTTAGACAGTCTATTTCTTGGATTTCGTTTACCTGTGGATTTCCTTTGGCACATGTCTCACTGTTTCATGAAAAGGTATGACTACAAAAACTTTGTCTGTTCACAAAAAAATCATTATGTGGAAAATGTTACGACTAGTAATGAATACAAATATACCCCTCTTTGAGGAAGAGACTCGTCGCACTTCGTCCACAGTTCGTACTTACCTAGAAGTGTGTGTCGCTAGCGATGTACACCAACAGACTTTACACTGAAATGATGTAAGCTACTGGAAAAGACTTTTGGATTCGAAGCTTGGAAATGAGACATAGCTCACTATACAAAATGACGTGTGAAAGTTTACATCATGACCCGTAAAAAAGAACACAGACAACAGATTCTAATATGACCCAAAGGAAAGAAAATAATTAACTTTTTTTAAATCGCTGTGACTTCATGTGTTGTCTCTTTTTTAGTTTTTATGTTCAAAATGTATTGTGTTCTCTGTTTTATTCTCAGAATTTCAAAAACAACTCTGGAATTATGGCTGTATCGTCCGTTCTCAAAGTGATTGACGAAACGTCAGATTGTAAAACCTAGGAGGCACTGTATCTTCGCCATCCATTTAACTTGCCGATTGTTGGACCTAGTGGTACAGGTAAAAACGAATTTACCAAACGTTTGATCGAACACAAACAACTTTTGTTTGATCGTCTTCCACAACGCATAGTGTGCTGTTACAAAGAGTGGCAATCGGCTAACTCGTTAATGAAAGAAAGTAAAAGAAAACACAATTCCTTTACAGAAGGCAATTCTCGCGAAGACGATGGGATCGTGTCTGACTCTAATCCAACGCATCTCGTCATCTTCTATGACCTATCAGAGGAAATGAAGAATAAATTAAACGTAGGTTTACACGAAAATGTCATCATCACAACACTAGTATTGTTACATTACCCACAATTTATTTTAACAAAGCAACCATCAGTCTCAATGTTCAGTATGTGATCTTGTTCAAAAGACCTAGAGACAAATGTCATGTCCAAGTGTTGGATATACAATTAGGATCTTCATGGCTGAATTTTGCGTATGACGATGCTACACCTTTACCACACGCATATTTACTGATCAATTTACCCCCCCCCCCCCCCAGGTTATTTGTGATTTTTTACGGATTTGTTTCACGATTGGAGTGATGAAGGTGATCAAGTGATTTTCACATCGCCCTTCTCTATCTAAAGTGGTATAAAACTACATTCACACCCATCATTTCTGACATTATTCAACATGACTTCATTCCAATCTGTATTCCTGCTAGATTAATTCGTGCACTGTATACCATCGGTCGCGGAAAAAATGCACAAATGCGTGCACATTTCTTCGAAGCAAGTCTTAAAGAAGTTTTGCGATGGTTTTCTTTGACGGCACTTCAATTACTACAAGGCATTATTCACATTCCTCGTCAAACGCAACGACTTTTTGAAAAACATTAAGTAGCCTTGACTTAACTAGCTGATCCAAGTATCGATACCCAAGCCAAAAAACAAATTATCTTGAAACCGAGTGGAAGTGGATTTGAAAGAGGAGACATCATCCTTCGTTTGCTTCTAGGATGGTTTCCCAATACAGTAGCAAAAAGGTCAAAAAAGCGAAAGCAAAATCAGTTAACAAGGAAAAGACTAAGAAGAAGAGAGATGCATTGAGTTCACATTCAGAATTATCTCCTATGAAGACGAAAACGAAGAAAGAGAGGTACTGCCGCTAAAATGCGCACGTACTCATAGAAACCTCAACCTGTTATCACATCAACATCCCCTGCAATCTCCTTCTCCTTCTCCTCCCCACCCCCACCCCCGTTATTGATAATGCCAGCGAAACTTGATTTAAGACAAGTGTTTCTCAATCTGTTGAAGACGCATTCCACATGGACAATCATCCCTAAAGTGACTCCTACTCCTCCTCCTGCGTCATCTTATGCTGCTCTGGCTGCTGCTGCCGAAAAGTAGCACAGGCCACAAAAAAAGTTCAAGACAGAACAGAGGTTTTACAAAGCTTACTGGATTTGTCCAAAGAAGAACTGAGTCGATTTAGTCCGCTGACAACACCTTCGTTGTCTCGCCGTCCAGTGTCCAAACTCAAGTTGGTAGGACGTCCTGACAACCAATAGAGACGAATTCCTGTATAAAAGAAGAAGTTACAACTGGGATGATATCAGGTCTCTTGACAAGATGTCCTCCCTCAAAAGATCACAACAACAGCATCGTCGTCACAAGATTCCTCAAAACAAGGGGAAAAATGTCATTCCTCCTCATTTGGCGAAACATTGGGATGTAATGTCGGTGCTCACCAAAGCGAATGCATCGATAAGAAAACAAATCATTCAAAAGGCCCCAACAGAAATCATCGATACGGTATGTGAATGGTGTTTGAACATATTGAAAGGAACGGTTTCCTTGAAGAAGACACAGAAACAGCGATTAAGACGACATCGAAACATTCTTCGACACATAGTGAAAAGAGAAATTCCAGACTGTGAAAATATAAATGTGCTCGTTTAAAGAGGAAGTTTTCTTCCAATGCTGATAGCTCCGTTGTTAGCCAAAGTGGCTGCTCCCATGTTAGGATCGATAGCAAGTCCTTTTTTAGGAGGAGTGTTGAGGTGAAATAAACGGACGGTGCTTTCTGGAAGTACATCATTACTGTTCAACTTGACCTTATGGAAGGACGAAAATTGACACTAGTCCCTTGAAAACGGTTGATGGAACTCCAGCGTTGATACGAGCAGCGGATACCTCATATGTCCCACCCAGTGCTAATCTCAATTAGATTGCAACCTGACCAGAAAAGTTACTATCGTTCAATGATTGATCAGATTTGTCAGAAAAATTGCAATGGTATAGACAAATATTACAACGTCTTCAACTGTTTCAAAAGAAAGCTTTTGACGGAAGAGCCAAATCTACTCTTATATATTACAAGAACTGGATGAAGACCAAAGAAAAAACAGCAACTTCAAGACGACGACGGAGACTGCCACAGGTAAAAAAGAGAAAGAGAGAGAGAAGAGTTTGAAGATTTCCAAACCCCAACCGCTAAATCACCTTTTCCACAAAGTGATGAAGCAACGTTGAGATCTTCACTTACACCAGTCTGACAAGAAATTAAAGTCTGATCAAAACGACGATGTCGACGCCATTTTCGACAGAAGAAAAAATGACAAAGGTGAAGCCGGAAGTGAAAAAGTCAAGACAAAAAAAAACCGTTTACCTCTGTGGGGGCCTCGTTGTCCACTCCTATTGCTCGTCGTGTACATAAAGCATCGCAATCCAAATTACCAAAAGAACCTAAGAGCATCATACAATCGAAGTTACATATATTTGTTTTGTGCGATAGATATGTTTTCAAAATCGGCTTGGGTGGTCGCCTTGACTTTCAAAACGGGTTTGAAGTTAGTGCGAGCGTATAAAATGGTGTTAAAACGACGTGGTGGACACCCTCTGCTATCCCAAATAGACCAGGGCACTTAATTTCTCAATCAAAAATTTCGAAACGAATTGGAACAACGATAGGTTCATTTTTCCACTACTGAAAATACTGAAACCAAAGCGAGTGTCGTGGAATATTTTCAAAGAACCTTAAAAGAATGTATGTGGAAATATTTTCACATATCAACATACTCTCAGATACATCGATGTGTTACCACATCTGGTGAAAGCCTACAATCAGTCGTACTATCGCAGTATCGGATGTGCACCAGAACATGTGACTCCCCAAAATGAAGTGTCGATGTTTGATCGATTGTTTGGAACGTCTGCGACATCCAAAAAGAAAGAAGTGTTAAACACAGGAGATTGAGTTGGCATTGGAAAAACGAAACGCACTTTTGACAAAGAATGTTTACCCAACTGGACGACAGAATTGTTTTATGTGACAGGACACGTTCGTCGACGTCATCCGCCTGTCTATAATTTGGAAGATATGAACGGAGATACTTTAAAAGGAACCTATTTCTTGTCCGCGTTACGATGAGTGACCAAGGGAGACGACGACGTGTACGATATCGAAAGTATTCTCGATCAAAGAACATGCAAATTGAGAAAATGTCCTATCAAAGAAGTGAAAGTCCCTTGAAAACGTTGCCCACCGAGTTTCGATTCTTGGATTGCAGCTTTATAACTCATCGAATTTGAAAAAAGCAGATGTCATGAACATGCCGCTAAACACTATGTTATGTTTCCACTTCATCAGTCCAGAAGCTGCAGAAATAAAATAACAACAGTGCGTCAGGTGTTGTGAACGAGTTCCTAAAAATCAAATTCTCTTTTTTTGTCAGATCTCTATGGTGTATTGTCTTACTGGACCGGCTACTTGAGTTTGCAATAAGGGGATAAATAAATGTGGACTCTTTTCCCCGATCTCTCGTTTATATATACCGACAGTAGCAACAACGGTAGCCAGATACAACCACTCAAGTCACGACAACCCTTTGGAACCGTTGCAAAATCATTCTCCTTCGACATCGAGTGACTCAGAAACGCGAACGATCGAACAAAGAATAATCTATTTTATTTGACTTTACTTACTAACAGTTCTCTGGATGTCTTTTGCAACAGCAAATTATGCTGTTTCACGGCAAAACCAGCCCATACAACTCGACCACGAAGCCCATTGGAATGTGGCTTTGGTAGAAATCGTTCATCCGACAGAAGTCTTGAATATCGGTGGGAAAAACACCAGCGTAGAAATACTAAACAAACAAGCAAAACAAAGTATTATATTCTCGAAAGGAACATCACCGTGAAACTACATTTTCGAAAACGAGTCTCGACTGAGTTGTAACTCACGTATCATGTACACCGAGGAGTAGCTCCACAACGAGGTCGTGGTTTGGATGGTATGTTCTCAGTGGTGGCGCGAGGGTTCGAGACGCCCGGGGGCAATGTTCTTTAGTGGCGCCCTACTTTGCCACAGAGAACAGTTTTTATGTCAGTTGCCAACCTCCACCCCCACCCCCAATCTACGCCCCGGTTACAGCTGCAAAAAAAAGCTCCCGACGCACCCCCTCGCCCGGTGCCCGGGGACAATTGTTCCCCCCGATCCCCTCCACTTACGCGCCGCTACTGTATGTTCTCATCGCTATTTCGTTCTGTGGCACCCTTCTTGAAACCTATTGTCTACCAGTGATTGCATGTTTGGAAAAATGCTGCCTTGACATAAGGAAAAGAATTCATCCAAAACGTGCTCATCGACAAACAGTCTTAAATAAGCGTTACTGAATGCAGGAGAAAATGTGTTGATGCAGACAGGAATGGAGCTCTTTAGACACCGAGAAACACCTATAAATTCACTTCAAACTCCTGTCGAATCAATTGAGCCATCCTCCACGCAGCAGCAAGGAAACGACAGGAAGAGACGTAGAAAACCATTAAGACCTCAAAGACACGGCAAGAAAAAGAATAAGAGGCGAAGAACCGTCAGAGACTTGAACATTTCTGATTACCAAATTATGACAAAGCAAGAATCCCAGTAGGTAGAATTCCATCCCGTGTCGTCTGTTTCAACGTCAGCTCCCATCGAGTTGTAAATCAAAGGACAAACCAAAGACCACATCGATCTGAATAACAGTTACTTGTACCTGAAAGGGAAAGTTATCAAAAATGGACAATACCAATCCAGGTGCCGACGTTATAGTGGCTCCCGTCAACAATTTTATGGATTCTTTGCTCAGCGAAGGGGATTTGTACCGTACCTGAACAACAAACTCCTCAGCAAGTAGCATGGACACTTACCCTTATTGAGCTTACCTAGATAATCTAGTGACTTAAGGAAAAGAAGCCAAGAACACACATTTAAATGTTTGTGTGGTGTGGCATTCTGACACGAAGGGCAAGTTTAACGACACAGATTTGATTGCTGACGATGACGCAGACCACACTGTAGGATTTAACGACCGAGAAAAAAATCAAACAAGTGAGTAATTTAGAAATGATGAATCGTTTGCACTTGGACCTGTGGTTGCAAGACAAATATTTGTTGAATGGAGTTGGGGAACATCTGAGACTGAATTGAAGTAGCGCCGTTTTCCACATGATGGATCATGCTAACAAATATAAAACCAGCATAAAAGAAGTCAGACTCTACGTGCAACATTAGTAAGGCTCTGACCAGAAGCACAGCCAAACATCCCATACGACGAGTCGAAGTAAACATCTTCACCATTGCCGCTGGACTCCGATCCAAGACCGAAGACCATCTGTTTCAGGTTCAGCTCCCTAAATGTGTGTTCAATATCGTCGTCAACAATACTGCCTGAACGGAACTGTTGATCTAAACCCTTCTCGGTTCCATCACTCAAAGTCTCTAAGATGGAAGTCATCCGGGACGGCCAGATGTTGTATACCAGACCATTTGAACCTAACTTTGCCTAGAAGAATAACTTGAGATCTTTCTTGGCTCTATTTGAAGCCACAGGACAATTGGGTACCAAGAGTACCCTCGGCATTTCGAACGATGGTTACACAGGAGGGTATTGTTTGTGTTTTTTTTTTTTTTATTCCACCTTCAGACTAAGACAGTTACGATGGACATTTCCACTCAATAAAATCAGGCCAACTCCGTGTGGAACTTCAGTTTGCCCTAGCCCTCAACAACACAGTGAACTAGATGTTGTTTGTAGATTTTATAATACCCTTTATAATTCTTGCACTAATAAATACGGAACATGAATCGATGGACATCGATGATCAAGAACAGAAACTGCAGTCACAGACACATCATCAAAATGATGGTGGAGAAGCAGAACAAAAAGAAGAAACAGTAGTGTCACGATGAGCATAACGAAAGCAACACTGAGTATCCAGTTTTGATAACCACTTGACTAAAATAATCAAGTTTCTGACCAGAGAACATTGTTGTGGTTGTGAAATGGATCATCCCAGTCAAGTACAACTCGACCAATGTTTAATGACGAGCCAAGAAGAAAAGTTGAAAGATTCTCTGGAAGAAGCATGGACTCTCATTCAATAAGAGAAAGAGTGGTATAAAGACTTTTTAAAAACTTCGTAGCCAACATTGACTGACTTGGAGACGAAACGCATCAAAACTCTCATGCGGCAGAGTACCGATACTTCTACTTACTTGACAAACCTTTCTAAGGAAAAACTCAAGTTTGAAATCATTTCCTATAATTACCTGTGAGAAACAAAGAAAACGAATACCTGGCAACTTCATTCCTGACACACAGTTAGTACACAGGTCCCTGTGATAAAGATGAACTTTTTTTTATCTAAAACCTAAAGACGTTCGAGCTTATGTCATCAACACCGACGACAGTCATCGAACAGGAACCCATTTAGTGACTGTCTACGTTTCCTATGACAACATAGTGGAATATTTTTAGTTGTATGAATTACCTCCTATCGATGCTGCATCTACTCAGTTCAATAATGTGAGATTACCAGGATCAGATTCGATGGTGTGTGGACAATATTGTGTGTATTTATTTCATCAACGAAGCCTTGGATTCCCTTTAGAATATATCCTGTCTTGTTTTGGATCAAATTTCCTTAGAGACAATGAACAATTAGAAATCTAGTTTGGCGATCATTATGGATTTCTGTTTCTTTAGCTCAGACACATAGTGTATATCGATGGCAAGAAGAAACTGTCCTAGATCATTGGAACCCTGGTCTTATTTACCAACGTTGTCAACCCGGTAAATACATTTTCCTTCACGACTGCATGAATCTTATGTATGCTTTCATTTACCTGCGCTAATCGGTTCATTTACGTCCGCGCTTATGGCATATACAGCGGTGCGTTCATCAGTAATGACATTTGAGTGTATCCGCCTATACCTAATTTCTACTTCAGAGAGTTATTTAGCCCATTTCTATAGGTTCCTCATGTTTATCCCAATAGCTAAGTGCATTCAAAATAATCCTAAGTGAAGGGCGGGTCAATGGGGTGGGATGTAGGTATCTTAAGGTTTCGCAGCTCTATAGGAGGAAACGATAAAATACCCAGATTCCTCCCCATGGCTAAAGTACCCTCTGAAGTAGAAATTAGGTATGGGGGATACACCCAAATTTACACTGATATATCAAAATCCCCGGATCCGGAAGGCACTTCAGCAGCAATAGTAATGCCGGAGAAAAATATATTACTGTGGGCCCGACTTCCAGACCACTGCTCCATATATACTGTGGAATTTTGGACCATCACCCAAGTACTTGAATGGATTAATTACAATTAAACCCGTCCATGGTGACTCCATCAGTGTGCTAAGACACCTGTTCACATCATCTCTGTACACCCTGTCCCTATGACTATTAATGTATATTAACAAGGCAACAAAATTTGTAAATAGAATTTAAACTGTGTATAGAGCTATCTACAGACGGAGTGAAGTGTGGGAAACCGTTTGATCCGGCACAGTCAACAGTCAACCTACTTTCCCATCAGAGCTGTTAAATGCCTGGGAGTAGAAGCAGCTAGGCAAGTGACGAAAGGAAGTGACGTCTTCATTTCAGCTACAAAGTAGTAGCCGCGAGGCAGTTGCTTTGAAGAGGATACAACGGCTACAGGTTTGAGTAAGAGCAATAAGGTTGGCAATGAAAACATGGTGGATGAAGGTGAAGAAGATGCTGCCTGGAATCACCACCAAGACAAGTAATCACAAGGGACCAGCTGTTCCTGAAAGGCTGACTGACTGTGGGTTTCAATCTCGCCCTCACAAACCCCTTTTGATTACAACTTGATTCTTTCGACCCACCGTATTAAATAAAATGCTATAATTTCATCATGAGATCGAAACAACAATTAAGATCCCTAAATTAGTTGAATGGCAACTTATACAATTCTTTGATTTATACCTTTTGGAAACAATGAGAACACCTTGTACGTTAGATTCTAATTTTTAAATGAGATCAAATACAACTAGACACTATTTTTACAATTAAAACATGGTGCTAACACATAATTGGCAAAATAGGGAACTCCAGACTTAGATAACTGGGTAGAATTTGGCCTAGAGAGTATTTGTCTGGCGATTTATTTCATGATTCCAGTGGCGCTTTGCGTTGCTGGACATGCCCTTTTTTAAATTTTTGCCTCTTCAAGCATAATAATTAAATATTGCACACAATTTAATCAGCAGCACATGGCCGAATGGACAATTGGCCTAAAGTAACTTAAATTCAAACTCAGTCAGTCAGTCAGTCTTGTTTTTCGTCGTCGACCCGATAAAAGCGGAAGAAATGAGACAAAGTATAATTGGAATGAGGCATTGCTGTATTTGGAGAGGATGGAGCACTTTCTGGATCGGGTAGAGGGGATGGACCTACATCAGAACAGATGTTTGACCAAAAGAAATCAAATCTACTTTGGAATGAGGTAAAGATTGCTGACAGAGGTGGTGAAGTTGGAAACGGAATGGGAAATGAGGGAATGGAAGAAAGAGAAAAGACTGAAGCTGTAGCAGCTACAGCGGGAGCTGCAGCAAGCCATGGAAGAGCAGTACCAGCTGTTTCTCGAACGGCAGCAGCAACAATGACATCTGTCAACAGAACCAGAATTGCTCATGCCAACCGTTGAATATTTGGAAAGTGAGACCAACCATCCTCACTTTAACCTGTCTGTTTCGATCAACCCTTGGGGTGGAGACCGATGGTCGAATAGATGTGGGAAATACAGAGACCGGCATGGGAGGTACTGCCTCTAAATTGAGTGAGGCAAATAAGAAAAGAAAAAAAGGAATAAAACCAGCTTTGGACTAGCCAGAGGCCCTTTTCAGGGCCACCCATATCTCTAGAAACAGAGATACTACTCAATATTGCCAACTTCTTTTTATTTGCGTTTGTTTATATGCATATGTATGTATACATTTGCCTATCTACAAGTATTTTTTTTTCTTTTCACATTTTTTATTTTTATGTTATTTTTTGTACAACTATTTAAAAATATTGTCAGTGCGCATGCAATTTATTTCTTTCAATTTTTCAGTGCGCATGCACAAACTTGTAAAAAAAAAACTACTTCTGGTCATGACGTTATTAATAATTCTACTTCTGATCTTAAGATCATAAAAATTCTACTTTCGGTCGTAAAAAGAATCTAGTTCCGGTCATGACGTCATACAAAGATCGTGATCATTGACCTGCATTCGGTTTTTTGGCTTAGTCACGTGGGTTTTTATATGATAAATGCATTTTTCGCCCTATCGGCCTTTTGTCATAAAAGTGTTCTCAGAGTGCCATCCAGTGTTAATCCTATGGAAGTTTGTAACATTAATTTCCCCTTGTACCCAGAGGGCCATATTTTCAAGATGACCGGAGAGTGGACTTTTCCACTGTCCCCCGATTGCTCCCCTATTACAACTTGTGGGTCTGTAATAATAAGATACAGTTGCAGGGACGATATATCTCTTTCAACAGTGGTGTTGATCTCTGATGAAGACCTAAGCAATATCTCTGAGGCACTATATCCCAAAGTGGCAGTATGAATTAATCCTGATGACTTTTGCCGGGTACATCGTACATGGACAACATTTCACTCTCCCAAATGAAAAAGTGAACGAAACCAGGACCAGCGGGGCAAAGCGAGTGCAGTACCTCTACGCTGTCCAAATCATTTTTTTTTCTTGTGAGTGGTTTCTAATCCAGATGTGCCCATATCCAATTTCTAACGATTTTTCACTCTTTCTGTGAGTTCGATACAGAACTCGACTAGATGCTAATGTTTTGTCTCACACTACGGCGTGTATCAAAACATGCATGCATGCATATCTCTCTCTCTCTCTCTCTCTCTCTCTCTCTATATATATATATATATATATATATATATATATATATATATATATATATATATATATATATATATATATATATATATATATATCCAAATAATTTGTACACCATAAGTGCCGTTCAATAATTTTTAATGTCTTTCCGGTATCACGCATACCATCATAGCGGTCACCATTATCTAAATTGAAATTAACACCGTCCTTTAAATTACCGTCATCAGTTCAAAAACGTCTTTTATGCAACGTTTGTTGTATTGGAAGGCAACTTAAGGTAAGCTTGATCAGCAGTTCAAATCTATAACACTGTTTTCTATAAAAGGCATCCACTCTTTTGTATTTTACTGGATATTTATTTGACGGGAAAACCCAAGCATCTGATTATAATTGTTTGTGGTTTTGTTTTTTGTTGGTTTCTTGGGGGGTGGGGTGGGGTGGGGGGAGGTGGTCTGGTGAAAAGCTAAACAAAAATAGAATGTATGATGAGGAAAGAGTTGTTAAACCAATTTGTAACAACACGTTATCAGAACAAATTCAAAATTATGCCTTAAAAAAGATAATCGCTTTCATGATGCACACATGTCAGATTTAGTCTTTAATGTAACGAACAACATCATTCCGTACACAATAAAGTATGGTTTTGCTGGATCGTCAATTTCTAAATATACACCAAGTTTGTTGGATCATTGCTATGTATTGACATCTTAAATACGTCATTATCACATGATCAGGACCATTTGACGTCTGGTTTGTTTCTCCTGTCGTTTCTTGTAATACCTAAACTTACTCGCCGTGATATAGCTTGGATTGTGATGCACCTTTGAATCATATAAATACATGCGTAAATACAGTTCGTCTTTGTGTTTTGTGGGTTTAACGCCATTATTCAGCACGTGATAGGCCTGTATATTTGGTGGAGGAAGAACCCGGGAAGACCCTGGGAAGAACCACTGACCCACGGGAAGCTACTGGCAAGCTTTCTCACATACCCACGTTGACAGAGCCATGACTCGAACCCACGAGGACACAGGTGAGATGTGAGTGATCTATAAAGGCGAGCGCCTTTGACCAATCGGTCTCCCGGAGCCCCCGTAAATACGGAAACACACACACACACACACACACACACACACACACACACATATATATATATATATATATATATATATATATATATATATATATATATTTAGATGTGTACACAAGCATAGACGGGCAGCAAAAGCAGCGATATGGATCTAGAAACAGTGAGATCTGATTTGGAAATTTATTGAAGAAGGTTGATCATATAATCTTCTCGATAATGTATTTGTGCATTCCACGGAATACTGTGTAATTCAGAAATTTAGATTTATTGTTTAAGTGGAAACGTAACCCCAGACGGCGAAGCGTCAGTTTGAGTGACCATGATAAAGTGGCGCTTTTCCCATTAAAGTTAAAGACTAAAGAAGCACCAAGTGTGCTCAGACAAATTACTGCCAATTTTATGTAGGACGTACATACCTATTTTACATAGAACTGTCCGGAAATGTATTTCCGGCAAACCGTTTAGAAGATGGTAGTATGGGAGGTAAACCGGTTGTGTGATGCAAGATATACAAAATAAAAATGGACTATTGATGATTACCGTAAAACTGTGTTATCCGTATCTGTAAGTCTCACTTGTTGATTCGTACGGAGATCATCGTGTTGATTCGTACGAAGATCATCGTGTTCAGCTTTTGAGAAAGAGAAGAAAGGGGCGTAACTAGGCAATTTTATGATGTATGCACAGTGTGAAGGTCGAAGTGGGGAAGTCCTAATGCCACTGTTCCAGACACTGAAGAATCTGGATTTTTTACATTACGCGCCGTGCATTTGTGCGTATGCCTAACTACGCCACAAGAACATGAAATGAAAGTGCACCATACCAGTTATTGAGGTAAGATATTTTTGCTTGTTTTGTTTGGCCTTTTTTCTACTTCTTTTCATAAATGTTGAAACTGTATGCAGAAGTGTCAGTAATATTAGAAATAACTGACATAACTGACAAGACGTTACTTTTTACTGTGTATAGGGATGAAAAGATCAAGTTTTGACAACGTGATCAAAAGTATATTTCTAAAACAAAAACGCACACTAAAAGGAAACATGCACGCATATCAAGTTATAGCACGTGTCAATCATACGAATCGTGACATTTAGGTTGATTTCGTTTAACCTTTTCTATGTTATAGTTCTACGGAGGCATATGCTTCCTATCTTCACTGCATAAATATAAAGCAATATTTCCTTTGATTTCTGTTTTTTATGAGTTATTTTACAACATTGCGAGAATATGCATCAAGAAATTGTATAAGTCTATTATGCCATCTTCATGCTAGGGTGATACTTTGTTATTGCCTTCTTGGGTGATTATAGTGAGAAATACCGAATACTTATCACAGTTTAATGGAATTGGACATATTAAACAAAATGAATTACAACTTCATCTCTTTAGTAATGAAATACTGTGTTTTGTTATGTTTCCATTGTCTCATAGTAACTATAGCACAACAAATATTTAATGACAATCGCAAAGTAATTTACACTGGAATGTGTAAAGTGGCACGTATATATGATTGGATGTTCCAATCGGAACACCATCGGACCTTTCCGCAAATGACGGACAGATGAAGCAACCTCTAACTTTTCTGTAAAGCCAGATAAACCTCGGATATATAGAAGGGATTGATTTCCCCATTTTGAGCGAAGGAAAAAGCCACACAACACAACATTCTTGCGCTACAGAGTAGTGTGAGAGCCTACGATCTCTTTCCTGAATGTATATGGACTAAATAACAGGTCAATGAAACATATATTCAAAGCTAAGAAATATGTTGTTAGCTGAAAGAAGCTTTTGACTCATTCTTTACTGAATCAACACTTTAGTTATATACAGTGGCGTAGATTTTCGTTACGAAATACTGTCATGTGATAGGTTCATTTTCATGAATGAAATTATAAATTACTGCCTCAGCGGCACAGCCAGTTTATTTTAGGGAAGAGGCCTAGTATGCTGCGACTGACACATCGAAAATACTACAGTAATCGCCATTGCATATACATGTACTTTGTTTACCAAATGACGTCATGTTAACGTCACACGCCATCACATCGTTCACTGCGACGATTTTTTAATTAAGATTACTAATTCCTGGCCGAAACGTTCCCAATTTTCTTTTTTCAAATAAGAACTTGCAAGACAAATTTCTTTTGCTGAATTAACAAATAATTCCATAAAGGTATCATAATCTATTGATGTGGTTCTATTTTGCCAAGCGTATTTCAGCGTGCGATTGAGTTCCCCCTTTTTGCGCTGTATCACTCCATTAAAGTAGTTCTAAGATGAATTTTGGTAGAAAAGCCATGAGGTGTTCTGATTCATGTCAAAAAGGTGATAAACTAACCTTTAGAAACAAATGCGTTTGATTTTACAACTAACGCAATAGAACATACATATGACGCGTTAGAATATTCTTCTAATGCGTTTAAAACATACTTCAGCAAAACATACAGGCGTTCCTTGATGCCATCTGGGACTAGCATACTATTAAATACGATCTTCTTCCTTCAACTTTCTAAGGCTAATAGTTAAGGTGGTCGTTCTGGGTACAAATATGTCACTCCGCGTACAATGGACATTAACATTAGGCCGCCATCTTGGCTTGATGTCACCCTGGGTACAAGGGGAATTCTATGTTAGAAAGTCCATAGGTTTAGTATGTGTCACTCTGGGTACAATGGGAATTTCACATCAGTTCGTAGGATTAACATTATGACATTATGAATGTTCAAAACGTTCACATGTTTAACATTGGGTGACACTTAGAGGTCAATGGGGAATTAACATTAGGAATTAGGAATAACATGATGGGACGGTCTGACACTGATCTGTCATGTGAAAAATGTAAAAACTAATAACATGATGGGACTGTCTGGTTATAAGCGGATATTTGTAGGAATATCACACACTATACCTACTAACCGTCTGACTGACCAGCACCCACACTTACTAACCAACGAAACGAGATACTACTCACCAGTTCCAAATAAAAAAAATTAAAAAAATCTCATCACAAACATGTGAGTGTGTTTGAATATCTTATCAATACTCAAAACAAACCACCAAAAAACACACACACACACCCAAAAAAAAAACACAAGATATGGATACACTTACGTTTGTTTGGTATATTCTCATTAATAGGACCACAATGAAATTTCAAAACACATTTCAAAAGTCAGTTTTTTATTCTTTTGACTGTCTTTCATTTATTAATTTCTTCACTGGAATGGTTTCTTCTGCTTGTCTTGCTTTGAATTTCTTCGCTGGAATGGGTTCTTCTGTTTCTGAACTTGTTCTCGTTTTTCAGTTTCTTTACTTTTGTCTTTGGACCTACTTTCTCCTGTCTTTGAGGTTTCTTTTCTTTGACATTGTGGACATTCTGTAGCCCAGTGTCCTTTCTCTTGACAGACATAACAAGTATCTTGAATTTGATCTCGAGAGTGGTCTGGATTTTCTCCATAATTCTTGTTGTTAGTGTAATGACTTTCTGTAAATCTCTGATTAGAAGTGTCATCTGTTGTGGCTCTTCCATCTTCACAGATTGAAAATCTGAATCAGTGTATACTCTTAGGTAGAGTGATATATATATATATATATATATATATATATATATATATATATATATGTGTGTGTGTGTGTGTGTGTGTGTGTGTGTGTGTGTGTGTGTGTGTGTGTGTGTGTGTGTGTGTGGAGTGTGCCTCAGTCAAATCAAACTTAAATCATCTACCATCATGAAAAGATCACACCTTTCCAAGGAGAAACCTGACGCCAAGCGATGATGACGTTCTGTGTCGCCGCTTGCGTGAGAGGACAGAAGTTCACCCTAGCCATTTTAAAGACGACATGAGTGATCCCTGTCCAACACCACTCACCTACTCAAGACAGCGAGAGTCAAGATCGGCCAGGAAAGAAAAGTTGTTCGGTAGCCCCTGAAGATTATTTTCACGTTCGAGCCACCCGCAAAGTCACTTCCAGGAAATTTAGAATGACTGCTTACACCTACACGGTGAAATTTAAAGAGTTCAAATCTCACGTCCCGGCAGAGAAAGCAGCTGTCTTCATTACCGACTTGTTGGAGTCTATGTTAGAGGAGTTGAAACGACAGTGCCAAGCTAAAGATCACGATCGTTTGAGACTGTCCATCACTCACATCAGTTTGAAATCTCCTGTCTGGATTGAATTTAGCAAACATGCGGAATTAACTTCTTCCAAAATCTTTGACAAAATTCAGCACGTCCAACAATCCAATGATGAGTTTGCCATGACCGATGAAAAAGACACCCTTTATATGGCACACGTTTCACCTCCTTCAGACAGAGGAGGACGCAATGTTTTATCAGTGGAACAACTCCCGTCTACCAAAGCAAGTATTGACGAGATTAATAACGATCAAGATCAGATGTCTTTAGCAAACACCATCGTTGTTGCTAAACCGTATGCAGAGAAAACTGATACTGCGGAATGAAAATGAGTGTGTGTGTGGGGGGGAGGGGGATTAGAAGATCACACTCAACAACGGAGAGAAGCAGAAATTCTTGTGGAACAAGCAGGAATTTCGAAAGAGACCGTGTGTGGAGTTCCTCAAAGGCAGAAACTTCACGATGTGCTCGCTGTTCATTATACGTTGAAAGTCTACCCTCAAATCATTCATGGAGATCTCCTGTTTCGAGGAACGAAATTTCCCGACGTAAAATACATTCACGTCTATCATCACCAAAATCATTTCGATGCCATTGCCAGTATCACAGGATTTCATATTACATATACTATCGTGACAAATGTGACCAAGGATTTAACAGTCAGAAGCAACATATTTATTGTGGAGAGAGATGTCATGGCTGGTTAGCTTCCAGACCTTGTGTTTCTGAAGGACAAGAAATGATTCGATGCAGACGAATATTCGTCACTCCAGCGTCTTACGAGCGACATCGCATGAAACAATTCTAACAACAGCAAAGTGCTAGCGAATTACTGACTGTGTGTCTAACCTGTGGACATCATGTTCGTACCAATAAGAAAAAGTCACACGTTTGTCCAGGAAAGAAACGATGTCGTATTTGTGGCCAGGACGTCGATATGGATCATCAATGTTATATTCAGAGATATGACAACGAACATGAGGAATTATTGAATGACCAGAACAAGAGAAAGAAACGAGACCATCGTGTCGATTTTATTACTTTGAATGTTCTCAAGACACTGGAATTCACATTCCTAACTTTTTTGTGGCTTATCGCGCTTGCCACGACTGTATTCAGAAACCTTTATTTCATCACTGTCTGCATTGTAGTGCGATTCTATTCTACGACGGACAGTTTCTTTTTAAACATTTTTCAGAACAAGGAACTTAATTTCCAGGAGTACAATTTAAAGATTCCATGAGTTATTTGGCTATGCCTTTGAGGAAAATGCCTAAATAATTGGAATGACAAAATGACTAAAGGCTATTTTCCACACTTTTTCAGTACCGAAGCAAATCAACACGTCGTGCTCCCGCATTTGCCTGAAGTTCATTCTACTATCCTGACGATATGCAACAGAATAGCTAGATGCTTTCTACGCCTGGTACCAAGTCCACTCTTCAGACCCTTTTCATTTTCAAGAAGAGATGTTGAAATATTGTCGGTCCGATGTGGAGATTTTACGACGGTGTTGTGGAACATTTCGACAGTTATTTTTGAAACACGGAGGTATCATCCCTTGAAGGAAGCTTTTACCTTCGGATTAGCGTACCGAAAGAAATTCATGCCCGAGAACAAACTACACATTATACTACCTCAATCCTATCCATATGTCAGCCGTCGATTGTCAGCCGTCGTGTCAGCTGTCGATATTCTGCCAAAGCTTTGCGTTCGTTACTCAAGGCAAGTGGATACAACATGCTAGAAACGGTGGATGAAGAAGATTCGATCTTATTCCGTGGATGGTTGGAATTTAGAAAATTCGCGGATCGTGTACGAATCTCATGAATATTTATTGTACGAATGCCACATGCGTTATCGTCACCGAAACCTAAAAATATCCTTTGATAGGGTTCACTATGGAAGAGTTGTACGACAAAACTTATCAACGACGCCAGAGTTTGGAAAGTCAAGGATACCAAGTAGTAGAAATGTGGGAACACGACTACGATCGACGTTTGAAAGCAGATCCAGAATGTCGACGCATCGTCGAAAACTACGATGTGGTGGACATCGAACTTTTGAATCAACGCGACAGTTTGTTTGGAGGACGAACCAATTCTACACGCTTGTTGTATTAAGCCGACAAATCAGAAGGAGATTAAATAAAATATATTGATGTGTGTTGGTTGTATCCTTGGGTGTGTAAATATGCTGGACTACCTACAGGTCACTTTTAAATTTTGACAGAACACATCAACGTGGAACGCTATCGCCAGTACGTAGGTTTGATCAAATGTTAAGTTTTTCCACCGACGAACTTGTACCATCTAGTTTTGCTACACCATTGTCGCGGAAAAGTTCCTTTATGTCGTACTTGTGCTGAAACGTGTAATCAACAGCAATCATCTCGACACGATGATCAAGAAAGTGCCTTGATATGAACATGGGTGGGTCTCAATTTGTTTCATGTTCTCGATCGTGGATACCGATTGTTTTAAGCATACGAAATTTGGCACCTTCCTACCACATAACAATACCAACAGGACTACAACTCGAGTCCAAGGTTTTTTTCAGTCCACGTCAATAAGTTTCTAAAATTGAAAACAAATACCAGCGGTTATCCTTCCTGGTGTCACACTCCAGAAGAAAAAGATTCAATTCAAAGAACGGTATCGAGCCTCGGAAGGCTTCACCTTCGAACACGTCGAACATAACGAAGAAAGACGATCATTTGCAAAAGTCATGCTGAATTGTTTGTTGCAACGTCCGATATTGCCAAAGACCGAATACTTGGTAGATCCGAGACAATACTTTCAGCACATTGATGATAAGGAAAATTCATCAAAAACGCGGAAATCATACGTGAAGATTTGATATAGGTGTCACAGGATGAAGCCGGGTTGGGACTGGATTAGTGAAGACACCGAAAGCAATCGCGTTAATGAGATGTTTATTTATAAACGCAATTTAAAGATGAACAAATCTGACACCAATATAACAAAAAGGTAAGGAAAATTATATAGTTCCTAACATGGAACTATCAACAACAAGTAACTCAACGAGAAAAATCAAAGATGAATTTAACTAATGGAATTTAAACAAACGTGAATAACGTCCTATCACCAATCAACAAACAGAATTATATGATCTACAAATAATGCATCATAACAATTTATCCACAAGATGGACGCATGAATTATACACTTATCAACATATCACTCAGTTAGCGATATTTGACATATGGATGCACGTATTTATGAATTTATCACTCGTATAGCGATAATGAAATGGGAATGCATGAAATTATGAATCTATCACTCATATAGTGACATTGAAATGTGAATGCATGATTTTATGAATTTATCACTCATATAGCGATATTGAAATGTGAATGCATGAAATTTTGCTCAGATAGCAATAGTGAAAATTACAATAACATGGAACACGTAATATATATAACTATCGTTGCGTCCATTTGACGACCCAGATGTATTTCCGGTTCCATCCGCTCTAGTCAATGGTCAAGGAGACACCACGCATGGTCCACCCCTCCCAGTCAGTTGAAGGATCCCTCTAGAGCCTTCTCATTCAACACAGACCCGATGGTCGCGAAGTCTTGGTCCCTCACATCGAGAACACCAGTACACTCTTCCGAGCCAACGTCACCAGACACAGCGTACACATCACAAGAAACCCCACAGAGTTCTGCGACTCCACATCACCAAACCATACACAAAGGCACAAAGGCACCACCCAAGGCACCACACAAGGCAGCTAAAAGTATAACAACTGAACCGTGTAGTACATATGACACGGTTAAGTACTTTTGCATTGATATATGTTGCGCATGCGCGCACATGAATTACATCTCGTTACACATTACATTATTCATTCAATGCATCCTGCTTATAATTAAATAAAATCCGTCTGTTCAGTTACAACAAATAGCTAACTTGAACCAGACTATAGTATTTCTAATATCATGGCGTTGTATGATCTAGGTATTGACTCTCTGTAGAATTTAGAATAAATTCTACAACATCTAATATATGAAACAAATTCTGTCATATAAAACGAATAGTAATAAAGAATGCAATCTTAAATTTTACATACCTCTACAGCTGAAGTTTGCTCCCGTAAAGAGGTAAGCTTTCTGACAAGACTCGTCGTAGTGTAATTTGTTTATAGAGAATTTGCTCTATATGTACCCTAGCTGTGACAAATATGCGCAGCTAGGTACTTGGGTTTTCACTGCAGGCAATTTGCAAATGCAGCATGGGTTGAATCGCGCTCAGTATTTCGAAATGACTAGAGCCGAAAAAAATAAACCACCCTCGGTTAACGCTGTACGCGTCAACGAAACCCGACTACATTTTTGATCACATATACATATTGATATAAATCATACATAATTCCGTGACAATAGGTGAATTACGAAGAGATCATCGAGTTTCCCCCCAGCCAAGCCCCCTCCCCCTCCCCCGACGAGTTTGACAATGTCATCATTGCTGCTTACGTGACAGCCAATGTCCATTAAAAATTGAATTCTGTGTTGGAACTTTTAGGAGATCGCGTCCTTTACGTTGACACCGATAGTTGCACGTACATTGATCGCACAGTAGACTGTTACCCACACATCGAAGACGAACGTTTAATAGCGTGGACCGAAGCACATCCCGAAGACACTATTCTGAGTTTTGCCGGTGGCGGACCCATAAATTACAGCTACCAGTACCGAGATAAGAAACGACAACTTCATATCCCATGTTAGAGTCAAGTGGTGAACTTTGACGTGTTGAAAGAACCCTTAAAGTCAAATTTACATTAAGACTTTCGTCTCAAAACGGTCGACCCTCACAAGATTGTAAGTTTGTCAGATCATCAAATCGTCAGGAGACCTTTGAGAAAGGTGTATCACATTGTCTACGAGAAAAGAATGCTACTTCCAGAACACAACACGGTACCGTGCGGGTACCGTCCTCTGGTATAAAAAAGAAGAGAGTTCCAAGACAGAAAGATCATTGTGACCAGAGATTTCCACTGTGAATGATGAATTCCATACCGAAACCATGGGATGGACCCACCGACTCCAAGTTCCACGAAGTCGAATATGATGCTGTGCCTTGCATCCAGAGTAATGTTGTGCTGTGCCTTGCAACCAGAGTGATACTGTACCTTGCGACATTAGCGATGCAGCTTGACCTTGCCGCTCTACTATCGAAAGCTACACCGTCCTTGTGTCCATTTATGGATATCATCCATGCATTCACAAGCTACTCTGGTTACCACAAGCTCATCAAGAATGGCAAACCAAAGAAGAATACACATTGCCTGTGGTTTTGCCTGGTTATTGTGATTTTGCCAGTCGATTCCAAACGATCAAAGGGAAATGCCTAAATATCTGGAAGGACCAACTCCCAAATCTTTAGCGAGAGCAATATTTGTCTACTTGGGACGAGAAGACCAAGTACAGTGTTTCTGTTGTGGTGTGAAAATTCACGAATGGGAGTATCAATATACAGCTTACTTTGAACATGTCACCTGGTCTCTGTCCTGTCACTACCTTCCTTTTGTGGGTCCAGATTATTATCCTCATGAATACTGTAGAAGAGAGGATTCGTAGTTTACCCCCTGAGCTGCGAGAACGCATTTACAAGTATTTTGTACAGATTCAAGTGAAACGCAAATGACCAATGATTTCAATATTTTAAAACTGTTGCTATCTGAATAGTTTAAGAAGGCTGATTCTCGGAAAAGACTATGACATACACAGTATTCGACGTGTATATTCTCGAAGTCACGACTACTGCAAGCAGTGTGACACCGATTTCGATGTGAAGAGACAGTTTAGAAGAACTCACTGAGGATATATTTTCTATTTTTGATCAAATGAAAAAAACAAAAAGAAAAACAACGTTATAAGACTTGCCGTGCCTCGATTTCTGTCATCAGTGTTTCATCGAATTTCGTGGAAGGAAGTCAATGTCACCATTCAAGACTTAGTGGATTACAAAGTACTTTTAAAAGAACTAATTCCACAAGACGCGACGATTCCTTTGAAATTTGGACCACGTGTTGGGTGTGTTAGTGACTAAATTTCTTGGATTTCGTTTCCTGACAGATTCATTGTGGCAAATTTATCACCAGTGCATGCAAGACGTGACAGTCAAACTTTATCTGTGCACGAAAAACGCATTGTGTTAACAGTGCTGCGATTATTGATGAATACGACCTCTCTACCCATGTGTGAAGAAAAAATTCGTCGCACTTTATATTGTCTTCATACTTACCAAGAAGGGTGTGTGGCTAGTTAGATACACCAATAGATTTAAGACTGGAAGGATAAACGTGACTGGAAAAGTCCTGGATTCGACACTTGGAGTTCTATGCCAAAGACGTGTGTGACTGATGAAAGAAAGAAAACATGAACTGTGTTTTGAAATGTGAATATTTCTTTTTTGTACCATGAAAAATATTAAACATGTATAAAATGTCTGACGTTTTTGGTGATTGTCTCTGAACGTTCCAAACCATCGAGAGTTATGACTGCATTCTCCGTTCTCAAAGTGATTGACGAAAGTTCAGATCGTTAACGTATGGAGGCACTGTGTCATCGCCATCCCTTTAACACGTTAATTGATGGATAAAGTGGTTCAGGCAAAACCGAATTCGATCGAACAGAGACAACTTTTTTCGATTGTTCTCCACAATGTATCTTAGTGTTACAGAGAGTAGCGTTAAGACTCTATGGCCTAAACATATGTAACAGAAAGAAAGTGAAACCAACAATATAAGTAAAATCAACAAGCAATTTATTTCTAGACAATTAAAGTGAAAATTCAAAAGACACTTACAATAGTGTGAATTAAAGTCCAAATAATCCAATAATTATAAGTGTCCTAATCACAAGTCCTAAATATAGAATACTCCGAATGAATTCCAGTAACCTTAACTGTCCTGATGTGCCAATAGTCTTGAATGTCCTGCTGTGTCTGGAGTCTTTAATGTTCTGACATGCCTGAATAATGCAATCCAGAATATCTTTGAATGAATTCACAAAAATCCCAAAGTCAAGTATTAATCCAAAATGAGAATCAGCACTTTTAGTATTTCTAATGAATATTTCAAATAAATAATTCATCTCTCTGAATTTGCTCTGATTTTCACAACTGTAACATCTGATTACTAAAATAAATTCCTCGATAGACTGATCTTTATAACACGAAGTTTAGTATAGGAATTGAATCTTGTTTACCCAATGCTCTATAAATATAAAGACAAGTCACCTGACAGAATATTGTAGAATATAAGTAACTCTAATGGAAAATTACTGTACGTACCTGATTTGTCTCACATCAAGACTTGGAAAGTTCCAATCTAAGTACTAAATGCTATGTAAACAAGACCAACCTTGAACTCAAATGCAGAAAATATGTTATTTTCAAAATGACCACTAAAGTACAACTTAACTCATGGACACATATTATAAAATCAATATGCAAAACAGTGGCAAGCGGCTTACATGTTACTGAAAGAAAGTCAAAGAGAATCCATTTCGTTTGTAAAAGGAATTCCTTCCGAAGACAATGGGATCGTGTCTGACTCTAGTCAAACGCATCTCGTCATCTTCGATGGCCTGTTAGGAGAAGACGAAGAATGAATTAAACTTTGGTTTAAAACGAAAGGGACATCATCGTAATGTCAATATTATTTACATTACTCAAATTTATTTCAACAAAAAAAGCGCAAAGCGCCATCAGTCTCAATGGTCATTATGTAGTGTTGTTTAAAAGTCCAAGAGATAAATCTCAAGTTCAAATCTTGGTTAAACAATTAGGAACACCTTGGCGGAATTATGCTTATGACGATGCCACTCAATTGCCACGTGCGTATTTACTGATCGATTTTAAACTTACTACTCCCTATTTGTTGAGATTTTGTACGGATTTGTTTCACGATTGGTGTCAAGAAGGAAGTTCAGTCATTTACACGTCGCCTGTCTCATTTTCGTCTGTCGAAAAAAAACTATACAAACACTATTCACTTCTTTCCTCTCTGATAGATTTCAACATGACTTCCTTTCAATCTCTTTTCTGCCAAATTGATTAGTACACTGTATGCCATCAGTCGTGAGGGAAAAAATATGCACAAGTGCGGTCACATTTGTTAGAAGCTATCTCAAAGACGTGTGTGTTACGATTTTTTACTTTGACAGCACGTCAGTTACTGCAAGGAATTATTCACATTCCCCATCAAACACAACGTTTTTTTGAAGAACATAAAGTAGCTTTGACACAACTGGCTGATCCAAGAATCGAAACTTAAACCAAATTACAAATTATCTTGAAACCTTATGGAACTGGATATCTAGGTGGTTTCATTATTCGTTCATTTCTACGATGGGATCCTAATACTGTAGCTAAAAAGCAGAACCTACTCAAAATCCCAAAAGAGAGACAAAAAAGAGAGATGTAGTGAGTTCACATTCAACATCACCTTCTCCGAAGAAGAAGAAAAAAAACAACAATAAAACGACCCCTTCAAGAAAGAGAGGTACTACAGCTAAGACGCGCAGGTACTCACGAAAATCTCGATCTATGACCGTCTCCACTTCCACTTCTTCTTTTCCGTTATTGATGATGCAGTCAAACCTGATTTAAGACAAGTGTTTCCATAACTGATGAAAAAATGGAAACCCTTCTCTAAAGGGGCTTCTATTTCTTTTCCGTCTGCATTTCCTAAGAAAAAAGTGCAAGACGGAACAGGCATGTTACAAAGTTTACTGGATTTGTCCAAACAAGAACTGGCAAGATTTAATCCGTTGACAAACCTCGTTGTCCAGTAGTGCCCAAAGTCAAGTTGGTACGACGTCCCGACAATAAGACGGAGACGAATTCGAGTATGAATGAAGAACTGTTGGTTAAGATTCACGTCAGTTTCTCTGAACAAAGATGTCTTTCTCTCAAAGCTCACACCATCGTCGAAGTCCAAAGATATCTTCCAAAAAAGGTAAACAGACCATCCTTTCTGATTTAGCTAAACCTTATGATGTCTTGTCAGTACGTTCTAAAGCCAATGCTCCGATGCGAAAACAAATAATTCAAAATGCACCTAACGAAATCATCAATACCATGTGTGAATGTTGCTTGAACTTTTTGAATGGAGCGGTTCCATTGACCAAGATACAGAAACAGCAATTATGATGCCATCGTTACCTTCTTCGCCAAATGGTAAAAAAGAAACTTCCAGTCAGTCAAAGGAAAAAAGTGCTTGTTCAACGAGGATACCCATGCTGATAGGTCCGTTGTTGAAAATCGCTTCTGATTTGTAAGGATCGATAGCTGGACCTCATTTAGGAGGAGTGTTGAGGTAACGATAAAAAGCGTAGGCCTATCTGGTAGGACATCACACCTGTACTCCTGAATCTTATGGAAGGACGAAAATTAACTTTAGTTCCTTACAAACGGTGGATTGATCTCCATTGTTAGTGCAAACAACACATCCCGCACTTATCTCCTAATCCTAATCTCGAAGATATCACACTTACAACAAGAGTTACAATCGTTGATGGATCGAACAGATTTGTTAGAAATGGAAAAATCGCAACGGTACGGACAATTATTGCAACGTTTACAACTGTTCCACTAGAAAGTTTTTGACGAGTTGGTTAAACCTACTCTTAGAGATTTCAAGAATGTCATAAACCGAAAACAAAAAGAAGCAGCAGCTCTAAATACGATGACAGACACACCCACGGGAATGGAAGAGAAAGAAGCCTTTAAAGAGTTTCAAGCCCCACCTGCTAAAACAACCAAGTTGACACCTACAGCAAGAATTGGTTGGATCAAAAAGATTATGTAAACGCCCTCGCAAGAGGAAGAGAAAAAGAAAGAAGTGAAGAAAAAAACGATTAACCCTGTTCGGGCATCATTTACTCCTATTGCTGGTCGGACACGTAAAGTATGGCGATTAAAAAAAAAATTTAAAAAAAATAACTTACTGAGCAGCAACAACATGGATACACTTTTGTCTGGCGTTTACTACAATCCTGCCCATGCACCTGGCTATGGAGGAATTCAAATATTGTATTTTGCTGCTAAAACCAAGCTTGAAACTCTACGTCTGCATTCCACGAAAAGTTAAACTACAATAGCAGGAATAGATCATCAATGGCAAGCCGAGTAGATGTCTCTCGTTTAGATTTGTACAATCGAGTTTACAAGTATTTGTTTTGTGTCCTTGATGTGTTTTCAAAATCGGCTTGGGTGGTTCATTTGACCTCTACAACAAGTTCAGAGTTAGTGCGAGCTCTAAAAGTCGTATTGAAACAAAACAGTCGACACCCTCTGCGATGGCAAACAAAGTCACTGAATTTCTCAATTAAGCTTTCCAAAAAGAATTGAGAAAAATGACACATTCATTTTTTCACCAATAATATCCTGAAAATAAATCCAGTATCGTTTTTAAAGAACCTTGAAAGAACGTATGTGAAAATATTTTACACATCAACATACTCTCCAATACATCGACGTGTTAACTGTCTGGTCAAAGCTTACAATCAATCGTACCATCGTGGCATCGGATGTGCTCCAGAAAAAGTGACGCCTCAGAACGAAATGACCGTGTTTGATCGATTGTTTGCAACGTCGAAAACCAGAAAAAAGAAAGAAGTGTTAAACATCAAAGACTAAGTTCGCACTGGAAAAAAATGCACTTTTGACAAAGGCTATTTACCGAATCGGACGATATAATTGTTGCGTGTCACTGGAGAAGTGCGTGGACGTGACTCACTTCTCTATAAATTGCAAGGTATGAAGGGAGAAGTATTAAAAGGAACTTTGTACTTGCCCGAGTTACAACTAGTGACCAAGGAAGACACCGACGTGTACGATATCGAAAGCATTCTTGATCGAAGAACACGTAAAGTGGGAGAACATCGTATATAAAAAGTCAAAGCCAGTTGGAAATGACATCCACTCAATTTCGATTCCTGGATTGCAGCGTCACAAGTCATCGACTATAAAAAAGTAGAAGTTACCCTTCTCGGAGTTCATGCCTCCAAGAACTACAAAAACAACAACCACAGTGAGTGTAGTGTGGAACACGTGTTCCTAAAAATCAAATCGTCTTTTTCTGCCATATCTTTGTGGTGTATTGTGTCATTGAAGCAGCGATTGGAAATTTGAGTTTGTAACAAGGAGATAAACAACTGTGAACTATTTTACTCAGCAATTGTATTGATCAGCTTCTTCCCAATCCCTCGTTGAAATATATCGACAATAACAACGGTAACCACACCAAAGCCAAGTCACAACTTTTTCAGTCACGTCAATTCGCTGGAACCATTGGTAAATCATTATCCTTTGACATCGAGTGACCCATGGGAGACAAGAACAATCGAACTATGAATTATCAATTTTATTTAACATTACCTAGTGACAGTTCCATAAAGTTGGATCACGAAGCACATTGGGAAGTGACTTTGGTAGAAATTATTCATCCTACTCAAGACTGGAATATTGTCGAAGATCCACTTTCGTCGTAGAAATACTTTGCGAACAAGTCGAAGAACACTTGGACAAAAATGATCATGGCTTTATGAAGCAAAATAGCCAGGGCCAGCTAATCCCCAACTGGATATCTATACCCTGAGAACTCCTGCAGGATATTATTTTAATGCTCGACATCTCGTCGAAAAGATTTCAACTATTTTTAACCATCAGTTTGGCAAAGCACTGGGCAAAACTCACCGAAGTGTGCTGATCGAGTACCATCCACCTTCTCATCTTCGCCAATTAAATTTTTCCGAGGGCAAAACGTTCTCCGTCACCTTTTATCTAAGTTTGATTGATATCCTGGGTGGAAACACATCTCTCGCTCCTACCAAAAACATCATCAACAACAACCAATTCTTCAAGTATTGTCGATTCCCTATCGAATTGAACGAAGGACTGAATTTGATGCTTGTGTACTCTGATGTCGTCGAGTACAACGTAGTTAGAAATACAGCCGATCCGTTGCTCACAGCCGTTCCTTTCAAAATGGATTCTGCCATAGTTTCTTACAATGAAGAAGGAAACAGGTATCACGTTCACCGAGAATTTGTGGATCCTCATTATCTTCCTGATTGTAACTCGTATTTTGACAGTGTGAATATTAGTATAAACGAAGATCGTGGACAACATATTCTATTCTCTAAATGAAAAGTTACCCTGAAACTACATTTTCGAAAACGATTCTCCAATGAATTGCGACAGATGCCCTGCATACCGAGGAGTAGCTCCACAACCAGGACATGGTTTGGGAGATATGTTAAAATCGGCCTTTCGTACGGTGACACCCATCTTAAAACCTATGGTCACTCGAGAATTGCATGCTTTAAAAGATGCGGCCTTGATGCAAGGAAAAGAATTTCTCCAAAACGTGCTCGTCGACCGACAAAGTTCCAAGCAAGACTTAATGAAGGCAGGAAAAAATGTGTTAATCCAGACAGGAAAGAACTCATTGGTTGCCGAGATACCCCAATAAATTCACTTCACACTCCTGCGAAAGGCGTTGATTACTCCCCCAGACCAAAGCAAGGACAAGGCAGAAAGAGACGTTGAAAACCCTTGAGATCTCATAGACACGACCAGAATAAAAAAACAATAAGAAAAGAACTGTCAGACATTTGGTAGTTTTTGATTACTAAAAATGATGCATTGGTACGAATGTTCTAAGACAGAACTCGATCTGTTTGCCATGCCACCGACGATGATGACACTCCAAGAATCTCAGAGGGTAGAATTTCATCATGTGTCGACTTTGACCACCTCAGTTCCTATCGAGTCTGAAATCAAAGGACAAACCGAAGATTACATCGATCTGAATAACAGTTACTTGTACCTGAAAATCAAAGTTCTCGAAACGGACATGACCAATCCAGGTGCCAATGATAGAGTGGTTCCCGTCAACGGTTTCATGCTTTCGTTTTTCAGCGAAGTTGATACTTGAAAAACAAACTGGTCAGCAGCAGCTTGGACACTTACCCTTGCTGAGCGTACCTCGAGAATCTCTTGACGTACGGAAAATAATGCACAAACACGCTTTCGGGTGCATCGGTGGTGTAGAAACCTGACACCCTTTGGGTGCCTTCAGCGACACAGAGTTGACAGAAGCTGACGATCCGCACAATGTAGGATTTAACGACCGCCAAAAGAAAATTAAACAACGGCGTAGTTTCAAAATGATGGTTCGTTTACACTTGGACCTGTGGTCGCAAGAGAAGTATTTGTTGAATGGTGTGGATGTACATCTGAGACTGGATCGATGTAATACCATGTTCCATTTGAAACAAAACTAAAGTCGAAGACACCAGACTCTACGTGAGTCGTGTGGAAGTCTTACCAAAAGTGGGAAACGACATCAGGCAAGTTCTGACCATAACTACAGCCAATTATCCTCTACGACGAGTGGAAGTCGAAACCTTCACTATCAGATGATGTCTTTCCAAGTTTAACTGCCAAAAGGTTTCTTCATTTGCGTGCTTTGTGGGGATTTGATTTCATTCCAGACCAAGGCAGCGAGGAGGGATATTTCCAGCCTATGAAATCTGTCTTACTCCGTGTGGAACTTCATTTTACACTTGTCCTTGTGAACACAGTGAGCGTGATATTGTATGCAAAATTTGACAATACTCTGGAAATCAATAGTCTGAGGAAAGTAATCCTAGACTATTGAAAACGAAACATGGAAAACAAAGCCATGGACATAGGCGAAGAGGATAATGTTTTCCATCCAGAACAGAAACTACAGCAGTCACAGACACCATGATGTCACGATGGCCAGAACAAGAACAACACTCAGTCTCCTGTTTTGCTCGCCACTTGGCTGAAAGAATCACACTCCTGACCAGAGTATATTGGTATGGTTGTCAAATCAATAATCCCAGTCAAGTGCAACACGACCAATGTTTGATGATGAGTCAAGAAGGAAAGCTGAAAGAGTTTCTGGAAGAAGCATTGACACTCATTCCAGAAGAGAAGAGTTGGATAGAGTGGTACAAAGACTTAAATGACCATTCCCTGCCTCCATTGACTTCATTGGAGACAAACGCATTGACGCTCTCTTGCAACAGAGCATTGAGACTTCCAGTTCATCGACTTCCTTGTCAGATCTTTTTAAATAAAGATTCAAGTGTGAAATCATTATCTATCATTAACTGTGAAACTGAATACCAGGGAACATCATTACCTTCTGACACACAGTTCGTAAACAGCTACTTGGAATACAGTCGTTTGTGCCAAAGATGAACTACCTCATCGAAAACCTAAAGACGTTCGAGCTTATGTCATCAACAAGGACGACAGTCATAACCCAAGAACCCACTGGGTACCCCTGTACTTCCCCAACGAACACATCCTGGACTATTTTGATTCCTATGGATTACCTCCTTTTGAAAAAGATAACATAGAATTTATGAGAAGAAATGCTGTATCCACTCATTTCAGTAATGTGAGATTACAAGGATCGGATTCGATGGTATGTTGACAATATTGTGTGTATTTTCTTAATCAGCGTAGTCTTGGATTCTCATTGGAACATTTTCTGACTCGTTTTGTACCTGATTTCTCTAGAAACATTCAAAAACGTAGTGTCCATCGATGGAAAAATTACATTGTCCTAGATCATTGGCAGTCCAGTCTTACTCCACAAAGTTGTCATCCTTGTAAATACGTTCATATTTAACAGTTTCTTTTGTATTTGTCATTTGAACAATTATACATGAAGAGGAATGGACTAGCTCTAATCCTCTCTATTCATTTGTTCATAATTGAGTTAGCTGGGCTTATTCAAATATGTTGGTTTTTGAAAATGGTGTTGATTCGTTTTTTAGAAGAAAAAAATTGACATTCCTTGTCTCTTCCTTCCCCCCTCTCTGTCTCTTTCTCTGTCTCTGTCTCTGTCTCTGTCTCTCTCTCTCTCTCTCTCTCTCTCTCTCTCTCTCTCTCTCTCTCTCGATCTTTGAATTTTTCTAAGAGAATGTTTTCTTTAACGTCCACGTCTCCCCTCTGAGGGATGTTTTCCTTCACGTCCGCGCTTAAAGCATACAAAGCGGTGCATTCATCAGTCTTGCCAGTCATCGTCGACTCGTCCACGAAGAAAAACAATGAGTGAGCCAGTGCAAGTAGGCCAACTAAATGAAGCCATATGCTTATTTAATAGAGTGGAGCACCTCCTGGGCCGGGTGGAAGAACTAGAAGTCTACCCTTACAATCGTCACCTCACAGGGAAATGGTAGCCTTTAAAACGGCTAAGAAGCTAATAATGGAAGTGATGGACGACGAAGTAGAGAATATAAAGAGAACTTGGACGGAGGAGAAGAGTGTGCTGGAAAGGATTAAGAGAGAATAAGAGCAATAACGCCTCTCTCAAAAGTGGGAGAGGGTACTGCAGAGACTGAGATAGAGAGAGGATGAAATAGAGGAAAGCAGAGACGGTAAGAACAGAAGGAAGACTTTCTAGTACCCACAACCGTAGATTGAGAAATGAAAGCAGATGAGACTAATTTTAGACTGTCAGTCTCCGTCAGCAGACGGACTGACTTCGACCAGATGTGTCCCTGCTGTAGAGTCTGGCCTGGGAGATGCAGTTTTCCTGGATATAGATTACATCGATGATCCAGGACAACAACCAACGGCCTTTTCAGGGCCACCCAGATCTCTCAGAAACAGAGACACTACTTAATTATTGCCAATATTTGTCTTTTTTATGTTTTGTATCTCTTTCACAACTAAATATGACTGGGTATTGATGAGTCCTTAGCAAATGTTGAATAGTAAATGTAGTTTTAACATTACATTTCTTTTTGTCCCTAGACATTCACATCATGTTATTCCTATGGACATATTTCACCTTATAGATCAGTGTCAGACCGTCCCATCATATTAATCCTAATTCATAAAGTTAATTTCCCATTGACCTCCAAGTGTCACCCAATGTTAAACATATGGACATTTTTAACATTCATAATGTCATAATGTTAATTCTATGAATTGATGTGAAATTCCCATCTGACCCAGAGTGATTTTCACATGTTAAAGCTATGGACTTTTAACATGAAATTCCCCTTGTACCAAGAGAGAGACATCAAACCAAGATGGCGGCCTAATGTTAATTTCCCTTTGTACCCAGAGTGACATATTGTAGCCAGAACGACCCTCTTAACTACTAACGCGTTTTATATCATCTCAAACGCGTCAGAAGTATATTTTAACGCGCTAGCCGTATATTCTGACGCGTTAGAACCATTTTTAACGCGTTAGTTGCTATCTTTTATCTATCTGAAAGTTAATTATCTGGTATATTAGATCTTAAGGCAGATTGATACATAATGCTTGGCCATGGATAATTTTAATAATTTTTTTAATCTGAATAAGGAGATCAATAATAATTTTTACAAACATGCGTTCATAAAAGAATTTAGATAATTCCTAATACATTTTATTTTTGTTTCTTTTCATTTGTCCCTACAATAACTCTTTTATGAAGGTAAAAGGCAATATAGGATTTTAAAAATAGGAATTCATTATCGTTCCCTCGAGTTTAATGTCATGATTGATTAATTTATTTAGTTGCAATAAGTATGCAATTACTTATAGAAAAAATTGCATTAGGTATCACAATAAAAAAACTTGTTTAATCTAAAGTTTAATTACAAGGTTCATCACAGGTAATATTTACCAAGCTACAGATTAACCACATTAACCATAGATTAACCACATAAGCATTTACTCAATGTAAAACATTCTGTATCAGTGAGATGGTAGTGCATCTATCTCTCTCTCTCTCTCTCTCTCTCTCTCTCTCTCTCTCTCTCTCTCTCTCTCTCTCTCTCTCTATATATATATATATATATATATATATATATATATATATATATATATATATATATATATATATCTACATATCAGTAAAATTTGCCATGTTCTGTCCATTTTTTCTTTATCTCTTTTTTAATTTTAAGAAAGTATCTGGCACCATGTTGATATTGCTCTATATATAGCTCAAACAAGCAATTCCCACTTACATCAGCCGCTGGTTTGTAAGTCAATGGCGCATATTCCAACCTCACTACATAACAATGATTCTGATTGGATATCCTGACCATTTCAAATCCGACAGTCTAATGCGTTGGAAACTATTTTTAGTGACTTCTAACGCGTTAGTTTTGCTTTTCCAAAGTAAAAAACTAACATGTTGGTTTTTGTTCCAAGGTAACGCGTTAGAAATTAGTTCTATTGCGTCAGAAATATTCTTAACGCGTTAGTTGAGATTTCTAAGGCGTTAGGTTCATCACGCATATGACACAAACGGCTCTTGATAAATATATCTACTTAATGAAATATGCTCCAAATGATTCCTCACCTCACATGTGTATTGTTAGCATCCCCTTTATGTTTAAAACAACCCGACTTGGAGTTATGCTATTCATAGGTTACATGTCATCGCCTTTGTCACGCAAATGGAATAAAGATTCAAATGAAAATGACCTCAGAAATTTATCCTTTTATTGGGACGTAAAAATAACAGTTTGTGTTTCTGCGCATATTATTGTGGTGGTCTGGGATCTGATTGGCCTAGCTTTAAACCCCAATTTCTGGACAGTTTTTGATCAAACGTTCTGTGTATTCTTATATCATTAGGATTTTGGATGAATTTCAATATAAAGGTACAACTTTAAATATTGATGAAATCTTGCTTCTGGTTGGCCAAGTCTTTTACCATCATCGAGACAGTATATCTGTAAAGATTTTGATCAAACTTTGGAAATAATCATATATCATTTAGACTCTGTAATTTGTATGAATATGAGCGACATATCCGCATATTAAAGAAATCTGACGACTCATTAGTTCATTTTGTTTTATTGTAACTTTTAAGCTGTATTTCTAAAGACATTCTGATCAAACCTGGTATGTAGTCGTAAATCAACAACTAGGATGCATTCGAATATACATCTGTGGAATTTTATCGGATAATCTTGAGTGTAATTGGGTACAATTATTTCCAACCCAGTGGTTGCATTTCTAAACAGATTTTGATCAAAATCGATATATTAGCTTGCAATATAAATATCTTGAATGAAATTTGCAAACTCAGCAAGTACGTTTGTAGCATCAGACATCATTTTTACATTTGAATGAAGTCACATGATGTCTGATTGGCCGAGCATGCTTCTACCTCAAAGTTTCTATATTTAAACAGACTTTGATCAAAGTTAGTATGTAATCTTATGTCATCGATAAGAATTATAGAATTTTGCAAACTGACAGAAAAATGTTTCTTTAAAAATAATCCCTTAAGAGATAGGTTTTCAGCAGGTGCAAACAACCTCCTTCATATGTATCGATGTCACTAAAATCAAACTTAATATTCTAATTATTATTCCAAATATTTAGGACTCTCCCCAGCTTCTTGAACGCCACTAAATTTGTTTGGTGAAAAATATATAAATAGTTCAGCTCAAATACATTGGGAAAAAATATTATAATCTATACATACTCTTTCAAGTCGAGAAAAAAGTCTGTCTATTTATCCACAATGAGATCGCACCAGATGCTCCCACTGTAGCTCTGTGCACAAGTTATGTCATGGTGACTATATTAATCAAGTTTCCGCTCTCGAATATTGTATACGCTAGATAGAGAGTGAAATTCCTTAAATTTCAAGCAGTTTTATCACGAGCTTATGAAAATGTAATTATTGTGCGTTTTGCCAGGAAGAGTGTGTCTGGTGCGATCGCACTTCCAAAATAGGGGATCTGTTGATTCGGTAACATGAAAGATATTTTTGTGCTTGACCACTTTAAGGATGATCAACTGGCAAACAAAAATTCTAAAATACGTTAAATAAGCAAATCGTTCTATGCAACTTATGCATGAACTTCCTCACTTTGCTAAGTCATCATCGTCATTGATAGATCTGATATTTACATCACATAACCACATAGTTCCGTCCGAGGGTGTTGCTCACCCCATTAGTCCTGATTGTGTTGGATATCATTGCCCTGTGTTTGCTAACCTGGCCCAAGTTTCACTAAACATCTAAACATTTCTTACTCAAATTTAGATTTTTTTTTTCATATTCATCTTACTGTTTGGTTAGTAACAATGATTTTTTTCAACAGAACAGTCAGCGTACATAAGGGACAAAAAATACAGCCATAAAAGCCTGAATTTTCCTTAAAGGAGTCTTGCCTTATCTCTGAGGAACCTTTGAGGTTTTCCTCAAATTTGATCAATTTCTCAACTCTTTCTTCAAGATTAAAAAGGTTTCCGCATGTTAAATTTTAAAACAAAAGTGATTTTGCATTCTTTACACTATCTCCACTTCTGACATTGGAGGAGAAAGTTTTAGAAGTTTAGTGGGCCTGGCCCTAACAGTATACATCCTTACAAGCGTCGTGTTAAGAAATGCATTGATGGTAACTATGAAGAATTTCGTTCTTTTTTAGCAACTTAAACTGGGATTACATTTTTAACATAGAAAGTATAGCATCCGCTTTTTCTAATTTCGTTATAGAAGCAGCATCGAAAACTATCCCCAATCGGGAGGCAATAGAAAGATAGTCCGACCCTGTTTGGATGCATAATGAATTTCGCCGTCTTATACGTCTTAAACGGATACACAAACGTGCATAAACCATAAATTTTGAACTCTGGGAAGAATTTCGAGTAAAGAGAAATGAAGTTGTTATCACTGTAAGGGCAGCTAAGGCTCAATACAGTGACATATTAACGTCAAACCCCAAACTCTAGAGTCAATTTACTAATCAAACTATTTGAGGCGAATATGAAATCTTTCATTCCACCACTAGAACATGAGGGCAACTTTGTATCAGATGACCGATGTAATGCGGATTTTTTCAATAATCATTTCGTTGAATAATCATGATAGTGTTACTCTACCAGCCTTCACTCTTAATAGTAAGTCCCCTACTCTGATTCAAGTTACTAATCAACTGAAGACATCAAGTATGTACTTATGACTTTATATACTAGTAAATCGGCAGGCTCTGATTTGATAAGACCGAAACTACTCAAGGACGGAGGTTGTGAACTGGATCTTCCGCTCTCCAAATTATTTCAAAAATCTCTTGACATGTGTCAATTTCCTGAGAGCTGGAAAATGGCTAATATTGTAACAGTACAATAAAGGATTGCAAGAGTGATATATGAAATTATAGACCTATTTCATTATTAAGTATCTCAGGAAAAGTGATGGAACGAGTCGTGTTTAAGCACATGTTTAACTTCTTCATTAGTACCTTTATAACCAAATTTTAATCTTTCGTCATACTTGGCGATTCTACCTTCGATTAACTTATACATCTTTTTAATATACTGTAACACGATAGTGGCTCTCATTACCGAGCAAATCAAACAAAACCTGCGTAAGGCTAGCTTGAGGTCGATGTTTCCCCTATTTCAAAGGACCTCAAGAAAATAGTCGTTGTTAACTGAATGGTTCTTAAACGGGACAGTATCACAAATAATCTTCCTTTAATCAATTAATGACCACACATTTACGAGACTCAAATTTCACACTTGCATGGTATTACTTGCTTAACATATTTGTAATATATCAGTACGCTTTCTAAGCCATAGATCAGTATTTGATGCCACGTACTACAAAACATGACACAAACAGCTAATACAGTGAATTAGTCCTATCTCAAATGACCCAACTCTTATACGTGAGAATATCCAGAGACTTCCTTATGTAAAGAAATTAGAGAGGGTCCATTTTACGAAACTAATCCATGTTACCATATTGTCTAGTGAATATTGTACATTATGACATCAGCTCCAATAAATTGGCTAATTACTTGGTTTGATAAATATCTTCCCAAAACCGACTCCCCATAATCAACAAATAATCACTAAAATCTTACACAAGCTATAAACTGAGACGTAAATACAAATAACACATACCTTAGGTTTATTACAATACATTTTACCATATACTTGACGAAGGTAAAGAATTTGAGTACTTTTATTTGACATATGTATGGCCTTTAACCGAGTGTAGTATCGAATACTTATTTTGAAACTGTATTAGGCAGGTATAACTGGCGAGAATTTAGATTGGTTCTGAATAACGATGCAGTAGGTACATCCAGGATGATCAAAGAGAATACGTGCTGCCCCCAATTTCTGCCAAATTTTTTTAGTCAAGTCTGTTTTGATGATTTTACCCGTAAAAAGCAATAATACACAAGTGGTAAAATATATGCATTGAAATATCATTTCTGGTTTCAATGGAAATGCATTTCTTAATCTTTTGTAATAGGGTTATTTTAGATGTAAGCTCTTTACAAATTTTATTACCGTGAACATCCCAATGCAGGTATTTATCAACATGAACACCAAGTAACTTTTGACTTGAAACACATTCTATCTGTGTAGTTTTGACAGTTAAGTCAAGTTGCTTCTATTCCAATGAAGTCAGTTTTTTATTAATAGTTAATAACCAATACTTCGTTAGTAGCAGTGGGGGAGTCTGTTTTGACCACAAGACTTGATAACCCTCTGGTCCTGAACCTAATTAATATCAACGAATGACGGGATCATCTGCTATGACCGAACAATCTTTTACTGCTAAATATGGCGATGACCACAGGGAATATCAAGATTCGTGGGCGGAACGGCCCCCCTATTAATACTAGGTTTCTGTCTAAATGAAACCTTGCTTGTTGCCGCCCACAGTTGGTTTATTAATATGGTTTCGATAAAACGACGTCGTGTTAGACACCGTTGGTATTATATTGACACTGAATAAAATCCTGAAACCATCGGCGGATCCGAGCTGGCAACTGTCATGGGCTGCTGTCCATTTGCCAACGTTGATGATATTGTCAGAAAAAAGTAACCAAGCAGCAGTTCCCGGTGACGTTGCCGTGTCAGTGGAGTTCGCTATTTGAGCCAGTGATCAGAAACTATACCGAGCGTGTTTTGACTGGAAATGTTGTTGGCAACGATATTTGTATCCGTGACATCCCCGGGTTTAGATACAGCCCGGATGATTATATCGTGCACGAAAATATGATTCTGCTGCTTGAGTTCAAGTGTTCGTTTGTCCGCTCGGTTGACAAGCTGCCAGAATACTACATGCCATAAGTGTTATCTGGGCTGGAGGTGTCTCCGTTGGCCACCAGAGACTTCCTTGTCGGCGCTGTGTTTAGAAAATGCCCGCTAGATCAGTGGGGATTTAATCCTAACTATGAAAACAAAATGTCACAATCAGGATTTTCAAAAATATATGCTTTTTTTTTCGTGAGTTGCAACGATTGTGCTGATTTCGGTTCATTACCAGAGTCGAAGCTGCTCGGGTTTTTGAAGAAAAATTTGACAAGCGACTTTATATTGTTTCTGGATGAAGACCCGTACCCTGAGAGTATCAGTGACGTCATTACCTCTTGCCTACAAGCATTCAGAGGGAAAACGTAACAGCAGTGCTTCCATTCAAGTTGTTTTTGACAGTATTTCATTATGTTATTCTCGTGGCTGGTTACCGGGATGTTATTAATAACGCTATTGCAATCTTCAGGGAAAAAGTACAAGTAATTAGACAGACGCAACCTATTATGAATAGTCATGGAAAATTGTCGAGTAAACCAGAGGTATAACTATTATGAGGCTAATGAAAATGGAGAGGCACGACATCGAATAAAAACGACTAAACTGATATCAGGCTAAAACAATAACGGTTACACACACATCATGGTTTCCAGTAATGACACTCCGCATATACACATGCTAGTTAGTCGATTCGTTGTCGAGTGTCATATCGGGTTCATAGCGCCAGATCATGTCAACGGGAATCGGACTGACAACAGGCTTTTAAATCTCGAGGCCATTACGCAGCGTGAAAATATTTTGCGTGGTGCTGGCAGGCGACACTTTGTTCCGGCTCGGCATGTGACTGCAACGAAACAGCTAAATAGTGAGCAACAACACTTTGCGTCGATCACGATCTGGAGTGCTGACGCGCTTTTGGCATTACATCACCGTGTGTTCGTCATTGTTGCGTCGGTCGGACAAAGAAAAGTTTTTCGATAGTCCACGCCTGTTGGTATTCGTTCGAGTTTACACCTAATTAGAAGAATCATATTACTATAATCATGTTTTATTTCAATGCAAGCAGAATCCTGGAAGAGTTTCAAACAGCTGATGCTGCCGGGGTCTACTTTCCGGACAACTACAACGACTCATTTGAGCAAATGGCTGTCACAATCAAGTCACTTGGCGATGCCTATTGCTTTTTAAAATCAGCATTGAAATTCATATATCAAGCAGCCCGAGAACATCAAGAAGTTTTTTGTATAGTTGTGCAAAAATCGCGCTCGAACTCGAGTCATCGCGGAGCCTACTCATAGGCGAATTTGAAAAGCTAAAGGGACAACGGTCACTGCACGACTTTGTCAAAGCAAAATTCGACAACTAGCTGCAGTACTTTTTCGCGTAGATTTTTTCGTATTTACTGACTATCACCGAAGACAGATCAGCCATGATGTTATCGATGATGTGTAGTTCGTTGATCAGGTCTGACATTACGAACGAGTCACCGCGCAAATACGATTTTATTCAGCATTTTTGAGTAGGTCACAAACGCGTACTTGCATGTATTTTTTTTTTCTGTAGTTTTGGTTCCAGTCGTTGAAGCCCTGCATGCAGCATAATATCAGCTCCGCTAAGTATCAGCAGAAACGGATTATGAGTAGCACCAACACCAACAACACCCCCAGTGGTCAATCAGATTGGTAGCACTGTAAACACCCAGAGTATTTTACGATAGTATCTGTACGATCTCTTGAAACAGTAAACACGCCGATCATTGTGTTCGTACCAGGTGGTCAGCTCGTCGTGGTCACGAGGACTAAGACTCGCGCTCATGATGTTGAAATCGGTACTAGATTTCATCTTGTTTTATCTACTTAGTTCAGGGGTCTCCAAACTTTTCAACCCGAGGGCCGCATTAACTATCAAGCAGCAGTTCGGGGGCCGACTACACAAATAAAAAAGAATCAAAACATGGATGTTGTTTTTAATTATTTATTTAATATTATTTTATTCAGTTATTATTTAATAACACATTGATACACTACACATGAACACCTGTATTAGTGGGAATGGTGAAATTGTTTCCTGGATGCCAAAATAGCAGACATTTCTGGCTTTAGATTTGATGTCCCTAACATCAACAGTGACCTGAGATTATCATCGGACAAGTTTGTTTTCAAATTGTTCTTCACGTATTTCATTCTTGAAAATGTTTGTTCACACAGGTATGTTGTTCCAAAGATTGAAAGGTACCTTGATGCAAAAGTTTTGACATTAGGAAAGTCTTCCTTGGGCAAAACCTGGTAAAAACCCACCAGTCCTTCTTTGAACTTGTCCCTAAGGAGGTCATTTGCTTGCAACTCAATGACCTCCAGCTGCAGTTCATCTGGGCAACTGGCCACATCTGCTTCAAATGGGTTTTGAAACAGTCTCACTTCTTCTGCCTTTGAATCTAAGTCAGAAAACCGCTGCTGAAACTGCAGCTGGAGGTCTTTGATGATCTCGCATGCAAATGACGTGGGGAACTCAGCTGTTGCTTCAGCCATGAAGACCTTGCACTGCTGAAAGTGCGTCAAGTTGTTGGCCTGTACTTGTTCCAAAAACAAGACAAGTTTGGATCTGAAGGCCTTTAGGTGGGTGTATAGATCAGAAACTAGATTTTCCTCTCCTTGTAGTTTTAGGTTCAGAAAATTTAAATGACTAGTTATGTCTGCAGCAAAGGCCAATTTCCATACCCACTCTTCATCAGACAGTAATGGCTGTGGCTTGCCTTTACTTTCCAGGAAGTCACCTATTTCCTTTCTTAACTTAAATACTCTGCTCAGAACTTTCTCACAACTTAGCCATCTTACTGCTGTGTAATATGGTAAATCTTGCGATTCTGTGTCTGTATCTTTCAACATGTCTCTGAACTGTCTATGGTTGAGCCCATGTGACCTTATTAAATTCACCATCTTCACCACAGGATTCAGTACACTGCTAATGTCCATATATTTAGCACACAAAGCTTGCTGGTGAATAATACAGTGCAGGAACATTGGTTGTAGAATGTTTTTCTCATTACACATCTGCTTCACTTGTCCAACCAAGCCTTTCTTTATGCCACTCATGTTCTTTCCTCCATCAGTGGAACAGCTGTCCAGCGATTCATCCATTGCAATTGAAAAATGGCGAAACTTGCTTGCATTTTTCGCTATTTGAGTCACAATGTTTTCACCCATGTCTGCAACACGGCGGGCAATGGTATTTGCACCCAAAGCTACATTTTCAAATTGTTTTGACTTTTCTGGGCAAAGTTCCTCAGCCACCTCCAACAAACATTCCTTCACTACTTCACCATCTGTAAACGGTTTGCCACTTTTAGCCAGGACGTAGGCAACTTTATAACTGGCCTTAGTTAAGGATTCATTTTCATTTGAGGATTTACTGAACAATGACCTCTGAGATGTGAGTTGATTTTGTAATTTAGAAAATTTTTCGGCACGGACTTTACCCTCCAACTGTGCATATTTCTCCTGATGTTTGCTTTGATGATGACGGCGCAGGTTGTATTCTTTCATCACAGCCACGGTTTCGTTGCAAATCACACACAATGCTTTCTCGCTGGATTTGATGAAGAAGTATTTCAAACTCCATTCTTCTTGAAATTGCCGACACTCATCGTCTATTTTTCTTTTCCTCTTCTCGGCCATCGCTGTGTTCAAAATAATCAAGTCTTGAACAAGCAGCAAACCATTTAAAAACTCTGCCACTAGATGGCGTTATATCATCTCATTGACTGTGAACGGAAGTAGAAAAAGTAAGCAGCGAATAAGGTTTTGCAATGTAGTGATCGGTTGGAAAACATAACGCACTACTGCGCGCCTCTATTTTAATTCGGTAAAAACATAACGTCCACGTAAGCGGCGGCTGATCTTGGCAGGATACACGTAAATTTCCGTAATTTTTTTCCGTAGACAAAAAGGTCTCCACGGGCCGGATGAGAAGGCCTCGCGGGCCGCATCCGGCCCGCGGGCCGTAGTTTGGAGACCCCTGACTTAGTTCATTAATTGTTTTTCCATATTATTTTGTTCAGAGAATCCAGTCCTAACACAAGATGAACAGTATACTTGTTGGTATCTAAGACACCATCGGTAATTTTTTTTTTTTTTTTTTGCTACCTGGTGGAGGGTTAGGAAAATGACCCTCGTTGATGGCATCTATCTGATTAAGCTCGTGCAACAAGTCAAGACTTGTTAGGTCGCGGACATTAAACGTTACCAGGTAGTTGTACGCCGCTGCTAGCGTGTTGGTATCATGCTGTTTTATTTCTTCATATTTTCAGCAAATAGTAGGCTTCGGCTATATTTTGTATACTTGGCTCGTCATCCTCCTCGTTCTCAGCCGGAGTTTGATCAGTCTTGACTGGCTTGTCTGGCAGCGACATGATCTCCATGATGGTATCGATGTCCTCGTAGTACAGCCCGGTTCCACGAACCATTTGCGCTTTGATGTCTGTCTACGCAGTGATATTCTGTTTTTGAAAATTGTTTTGTTTATATAATTTCCATGCACGCATGTTCATCTCAATGCTTCTTTTTCTCTGACGGTCTCATTTGCTTGCGCCTGATCTTTTTTCAACTTGATGACAACGTCAACGATATCCGAGTGCAGTTCCGCAATGATACAGTTCACCAACGCCAAGATGTTTTATGCCAGCGTTGCTGATTCTCTGTCGTTGCAGAGCTTGTAAACCGCGTCAAATTTTTCTAGTGCTGCTTCTAGTTGCCGCTGTCGCATCTCAGCCACAGAAATAAAGTTTCTAGCGACAGGACTTACCAAATACGTTTCGCCAGCATCTCTGTCGGTCTTGAACAGCTTGAGTTTTTGTCGTGGTTTTGTTTCCGGATTAGTATCCGGTTTGTGGGCAGCGTCAAACAGCAGCTTGTGTAGATCACGTGCGATGTGAACTATTCCAGCCATGCGACTATACGGTTATTTTACACAAGATCATCCACCAAAAACAAACTGGAAATAGCTCAACCCGGGGCTGCTTGGTTCCACAGACACGCAGTAAAGTCTGAACACACTGTACTTTGCGCTGGTTGGCGTAAGCTGGAACTCGGCAGGGCTGTCCCAATTGGCTCAGTGCTTGTGTACAGCGTTGTCCAGGTAGTGACAGACGCACTGTGTGCTTCTAGTCGCCAGTTGTTGATTCGTTCTCTTACGTTGCCAACTCGGACCTTGCGTTGAAATTTCCAGATCGCGGATTAAATTTGACATTGCATCTGGATCCAAAAAATTGTGTTTATACCAGCTGTAGCCCATTCGTTGCCATTGCTTGATGGCGTCCAACGAGTTGTGAATGCGTAAAACGCACGGTAGTTCGACGAGTACTCTGATGATGCAGGCGCGGTAAAACCATCACGATTACCCTCATTGCCAACCAGCAGTGGAATTATACCAATATTGTTTTTTATGCATTTGTGGTCCACGTAGTACTTGTTGGCTGCGTGTGTATCAAGCACAGGTTCCGCTGACAACAACACACCGTTGTTCATCATGATGAGATTGCCCGTCATAGTATCGCCAGCTTTGTTTACAGCATAGTTTTTTTTACATCCAGAGAGCTTGGCGCGTTGCCCACTGCGGAAACTCCCGTGGTTGGAAGCTCAGTAATCGCAGTATTACTCATCGCAAGTGTGCGGTTCATTGTAATTCCAGTGTCGGTCACTAAAAACAACTGCGCCTAGGCTGAGTTTAATACACTGAGGCCTTCTGGGGTGTGAACCGTGATTTGCGTATATAACTCAGTTGACTGTCAGTCAACGTAAATGCTTCTGTTATCGGTACCGAAAGTATAAATTAACGTGTTCCTGTTGTTTAGTCCAGAGTTTATTCCAATACGGCGAGGTGTGATAACATCACCGGTTTCGGATGTTGCTGAAGTAAACAAAATATTTGTCATAGCATTTCCTGTCACCGACAGCGTTCCGTTGACGCCTACGTTGCCGCTGATAGTTCCCGCGGTGGTGTTATATGTTGTCAACAAGTAGTTTTCAAGCTGACAGTAGCTCACAGCCTGTGTGTCTGCTGTCATGGGATATAGTGTTGGTAGGCCATACAACGTCAATCCATCCATGTTGAGATTTCCTAACTGTCATTACATGCTAATTGGGCCAACTGGACGCGGTAAGACAAATCTACTGTTGAATATGCTACTTAACAATGGATTAAACTTCGACAACGTGATCGTGTACACACTCAGTCCCGGCCAGGACAAGTATAAAACCCACGAGGACTTCAAGGAGGCTGTTGGCTGTGAGACGTTTACGATCAAAGACCCAGAGGCAATCACCCCGTTGGTAACGCTCGAGGGCAAAAAGAGTATCATGAAAAAGATTATCGGTGGGATTTTGTCAACACTGTTTTCCAAAGCCGCGATGGCGTTGTCGTTAATTGCCCGCAAAGTCAACAAGCGCTGCTAGTGCTGCTCGGAAATCTGTCAGGGATATTATTGGAGATAGGATCATAGGAACTGCAGCGCCACAAATAACTCCAGTATAGATAACCGGAGCTGTACCATACGAAACAACAATCAATAAATAATCCTTCAGCATTAACCTTTTTCCCGAGGACTCGATCGATGAGTCCACGACCGAGTACAAATACGTGGAGTATCTGGATAGGGATTCTCATGACATAAACAAGGAAGGCACCAGAACAATTTAACTCGTGACGAGGACGTCTACCTCTTCTCGCACAAGGCGTTTCTTGAAGTAAGAGGCTCGGTACGGCCAACCGGAGCTGCATACGATGCTAACTCACACGTGACGTTGGTCAACAAAGGCTGGAGTCTGTTTAAATCCGCGATGTATCAACTAAACAATCAGACCGTTGCGGATATCACTAGCTACTTGCCTGTTGCCAGAACGATACAAGATTTAATCTCGCTCAGCGACGACTGCAGCAGAACCACAGCAACAAACATGTTTTTGTACAAGAACACCGGTACAGGTACAGCAGACAGTCGTGAGTTTCCAGCAGGTACTGATCTCATCCCGTTCGCTACTGTAGCTGATGGCAACAATAATGTTATTGGTCAAATATTTCGAGCAAATGTTAATATCGTGCGACGTGATGCCTACAATGCTGGATTTGCCACATGACGACTAATCACAGCAGGCAACCACGAGATCTGCGTGGTTCTTCTGCTGAGCTCTATTGTTGGTTTTTGTTACGACATCAACACGGTGTTCCGTGGGGTCAAACACACGCTGGTGCTATAACTCGCTGATTCAAAAGCCAATATGCATCGTGTTGCTGAAGTTCACAACGGACGCTTCGTGATGACAGAGCTGTCGTTGTGGATGTCAAAAATAACACCATCGGTCCCACACGTTTTGGAACTCGATAATCTCTTGATGCGTTTTAGCAAACGATTGTACTTCGAGCAGACACAAATGTTTAAAAGCAACGTTTACATGGAGGCGCAAAAGAACTGTTACCTGGAAAATGACCAGCAAACAGGGTGCAGAATTACCACGGCATGTTTTTGTTGTGTTTCAACGAGCTGCGCGTGATAAGAACCAGGAGCAAACAACACGGTTTCTGATCACATGCATCTAAACAGAATTTCTGACAAAATAAATAACAAGCAGTATCCAGAGCGTGAACTTGAATGCAACTTTGCTCCGGCTAACATAAACTATTCACGCGCATACATGATGTTTCAGAAGGCGATACAAAAATAACAGGATGTTGACACAGACACGCAGATATCCGTGGAAGAGTCAGCAAACTTGTACCCGGTGTTTCATTTTGATGTTTCCAAGCATGATCCGTGACTCAAGATCTCAATATCAGATATCGAGGTCAAATATACTGTAACCCCAGGAGTAGAGCAGAACTAACACGGTGCTTACCAGCGACAAGTACCTGACGCTAGATGCGCTTAGTAAGAAAATGACCGTTATCGTTTAATCTAGGCCTGTTAGATAACATCTTCTACACCGCAGTGAAAGTAATCTTGACTCCGCACAGCAGGAGTCGTTGGCGCGTGCACACAAATCCAGGACTGGTTCATTATCAGGCTAAGCAACAGCCAGATCTCACGTGCAGGAACACACACATTGATGTTAACACAAACACAGTTCGGGGAAATAACCGCGGCACGACGCGGAAACACTGGAGTGACAATCAGACTATCAGCGACTCAGGTGGCACGCCAGGGTGGGTTTCTTGGTGCACTTGGTCCGTTAATAACCGCAGCGTTACCAAAAATATTGCCTGTGCTGGGCTCGTTAAAATAGCAGCTGCCACTGGCACCGGGGCAATATAAGGTGAGACTCAGCGAGCTGTGGCGAGCAGTTGACTACGCCCACGTAAGCAAACTAAACGCGGCTGTAAAGAAAACCTAACCAGGTGCTAAAAAATAAAATAAAACAGGTGCACACAAAAAAACCAGGTGCCCTCGATAAAAATAAAATCAAAGAATTTTGTGTAAACAACTGAATATAACCATGCCTTACCAGCAGATTGGGCTCTCTCCTACATACTCGCAGCGTAACAAAATAGCGGCTGGTTGTCCACTCACGCTCAAGCTGACTCACGCACTATTGCCGGGAGCAACAACATTGTGATGACTAAACGCCGACATGACAAGATCATAAAGCAGCGCGGCACAGGCAAAGGAATGACGCTGACGTTAACTGCAACCCAGATGAAATGCGGGGGGGGGGGAGAGATTCTAGCATCATTACTCGCAGGAACACTATTGCTATGACTTGTTGGCAAACTATTTGGGCGTGGACTTGAAAAAATCGCGGATGTGGACTGCAGCTTCCTGAGACAGTACGCCCATGAGCAAAGTTGACATCGATTCCGCGCTAGCAACGTGTCTGGATTCCGCGGAGTCTATTCCAAGAATCAGTTTTCGTCGCGGATGCGTCGCGGAGAGCCCTGTGTGATTAACATCGAGAATTATTTTGACGGCTCAGGCACTCACTGGGTATGCCTGTACCACGATGGCAGTGGTGACGTTGAGTATTTTGATTCATTTGGACTTCTACCGTTTGACGTCATTATCAAGTACACGCGCGATGAACCCGGGTTAGTGTACAACTCGTTACAGATCCAGCACATTGACAGCGTTGCTTGCGGACTCGACTGTGTCTGCTACATAAAGTTACATGCGAGTAGAAAATCCCCGTTGGACATCCTGTTGGAGTTTTCACCGAAGCCATCCCGAGACAATCGGCTGCTGTTACGGAAAATTCACGCATTGAACTAGTTTTATGTAACTCTAGTATAACGCCAGTCTCGTTGTGTCTTCGCTGCCAACGAGCAACGGAAAACATCGATGAAACAAAAAAATGGCGTACAATGGTGCTATCTACGTGTGCAGCAACAAGCGGACGGCACAAGTCTAGGTTTGTAAAAAAACCGGCGAGTGTATGTCACAGCAGGCAAGGTTGCTTGTAGTCGACTAGTTATGTAATCAGATTAGAATAATGAACTACGCGCATGACAACTACGTGTTACTTCAGGGAAACAAAATCCTAGGCGTATTTGACCGGTCTGCCCGCCGTATAATTCTTGGCGGGGCTTTGGATATTCACTCGGTGATTTGAAAACTACCGCGGCCACGTGGTGGTTGGACATTAGCCGGGCATAAGTACACAGAGCCTTATAATCCTTTGGAGCAGCAGCCGGATATAAATGATCAGCCATTGCTGGGACAAGAGTCGTACAACCAGGTGGATGCTGTTGCGTTGCGTCATGATATCTGCTACCGGGATAACCCTGATGACAAACACGGGTGTGATAAAGAAAATGCTGGCTGAGCTAGCCGCAATTAAGGCAACTGGGATGCGAGAATGTGATTTGAGAAATGATCGGAGCAAAGTACAAGCTCAAAATAGGACTCGATGATGAACTACATGCACATGCCAGAAAAAACTTTCCACGCCGTAGAGTTATTTCAAATGGTGCATCTGGTCAGCAGACTTGATTGACCTCCCCGAGTACTCACGGGACAACGATGGCGTCAAGTACTTGTTGATATCATTTGTTTTTTTAGCAAGTACGCGTGGAGTATTCCACTCCGGGAAAAGACCGGGTCGGTTATCAGTAGTGGTTTTGAAACTATACTGAAAAAGCCTAATAAGCTCTGGGTGGATAATAGCGGTGAGTTTTACAAAAAAGTATTCGATTCCTGGTTGCAAAAAAAATAAAATCCACAAGTACTCGATGTTCAACCAGAGAACATCTGTAGTGGTCGAACGATTCAACAGGAGGTTAAAAGACATTATGTGGAAGTATTTTACCAGTAGCGGCACCAACAGTTACACCAACGTGTTGCCATTTCTCATCGCCAAGTACAACACGGGCTAGAGAAAAGCGAAACCACAGTAAAGCCGCAAGCACGCTGTACTACAAACATAAACACCACGTGGGTGACCATGTCAGAATCTCACAAGTAAAACGCGTGTTTAAAAAAGGTTACATTCCCAACTGGACCGAAGAAGTATTCGTGGTGGATGAACCTAAAAACCATTCCATTGACGTTCCGGATCAAAGATCTGCACATCGAGCCTGTCCAATCATCTTTTTACGAGCAGGAACTGCAAAAGACAGCCCAGGTTGTTTTCAGAATTGAACGCGTAATCAAGACACGCGGCGATAAATCATTGGTGATATGGAGCGGATACTCTGACGCGTTTAACTCGTGGGTGCCAACTCCGAGTATTCAGCGATAATGCTGTTGTAGATCCGCTCGTAATCTGCCAGTACATGTTTGCTAGTTACTGGCTTGTACTGCTCTGCTTTCCCTGAGAGCCCCATCAACTCAAATATATTTCTGAATATAAAATCAAACTTTAAAAACTTTTGTCGCCTCGGGATTGTCGTGGCGGAAAATATCCGGAACAGTTCATTACACCAAACTGTTTCTTCATACGTCAGATTCAATTTTGCTAGTTTATTTCTGAAATGATACTTGCGTGTGTACCGCTGTGGCTACTTGCGGTAATTCACATGCTGGTGATCAACCTAATTATCATATTCTGGTTCGATTACGACTCCGTTTTCGTCGCACATGTTCTATGTAAACACTTGTATATAAATGCAAGACGAAATCGTGTACTGTACTCGTTGTCATGTGCCTGATCCAGTGCTGATTAAAGCCGCTGTGTTTAACGCGTACAGATGTCCAGAACTACAGCTCAGTCATAGGTTTACTATAGCCACTCCGGGCAGTCAACAAAGCTACTGACGGACAAGCAGCGTCAGGAACTAGCGCAACATGGTGAAATCGAGAGGCAAACAGCGAGTTAAACAAACAAAACTATATGTATACCATGACCACAATCAAGTATCAACGACGTGATCAGACGCTTCAATAAAAGCTGCGCTGGCGACTTCGATGAGACTTTGACACTGCCTGAGCTTGTGAGCGTGCGAGATATCTTGACGAACGACGCAATAAAGTACACGCTGTCAATCACAGCTGTGTTTATCAAGCTCGATGACACTGAAACAAAATCACAAACAAGTACTTTAACGTCAGTTTCATGTTTCATTCACTCGAGAACAACATCGAAAAATTTACTCGGGAAGAATCTGGCTCGGTACTAGTCGGAATACCAGAGGCAGCATTAAACATTTCGTGATATAACCCACTGTGTGGTAGATCTTATTTACCGCTGCCAACCAGAATCAAAAACAGTCAAAGCTGCATCAACGTAGAAAACAACAATAAATTTTTCTTGTGGCCGGTGCTGTCAGCGTTACACCCAGCTGGAAACAAAAATCCAAATCAAGTCACCAACTATACTGCATACCAGAACACACGAGATTTTGCCGGAATAGAGTTCCCTGTGCAGCTGAATCAGATTCCACGATTCGATAAACAAAGCAAAATCTCGATGAACGTCTTTGGAATTGATGACGGAAAAATATTCCAACTGCTGCTATCAAAAATTACTAGCGAGACCAACGTGGACTTACTGTACTTCGGCAAGGACAACAACGGGCATTATTGCTGGACCAAGAACTTTAGCGGGATAATGAACGGACAATACAGTAAAAAAAACAGCACAGGGTATATTAATGCCGACGGTGTCTCCACAGGTTTATCCGGCCAGATCTGCTGGAGCACCATGGACTTGATTGGGTTAATGCAACACGGGCGTTGCTACCAACCCCAGACGAGAGCATTCTCCGGTTTGAAAACTATCCCAGGACAACGCATGTTCCAGCTGTCATTGATGCAGATTTTGAGGTGCTATTGCGAGGTCGTCAACGCGTCAGTATCACAAACATGATCCGTACGGTTTTGCGTACAAACTAGCTTACGTCAACGGCGCTCACACCAAGCCGGTACAACTCTACCGTGGCACCGACTGTGTTACGGTTTTCATCGAGCGTTTAGTAGCCGAAGTTGCGTACGTGGATACCATTAATTACCCGCTGACGATGATCGAGCAGGACAACAAAAACTGCGCAATTAACTGCCGTGTATGCGGTCAGGTGCTTGGAGATAACAGAGTCAGGGATCACTGTCATGACACTGTCAAATACCTTGGCGCAGCCCACGATGCTTGTAACCTGAAGCTGAAACGACCTGGGTTTATTCCGGTGGTGCTGCACAATCAGTGCGGATACGATTCGCACTTGATCGTAAAACATTTTCGTCGGTATCAGGAAAAAAGTACATGCATAACAAACAACGTGGAAAAATACATGAGCTTTTTACTGGGACGTCTGCGGTTTATCGACAGTGTCAGTTCATGAACGCTACTCTCAATGACCTAGTAAAAACAAACACGGCGGTTAACCCACACACGAGCTGAGTTTGATGAAAAACTCGACTACGTTATCCGCAAAGGAATTTACCCATACGAGTACATGACCAGAATTTACCCATACGAGTACATGACCAGAATTTACCCATACGAGTACATGACCAGAATTTACCCATACGAGTACATGACCAGAATTTACCCATGCGAGTACATGACCAGAATTTACCCGTACGAGTACATGACCAGAATTTACCCATACGAGTACATGACCAGAATCTACCCATACGAGTACATGATCAGATGGGATAAATTTTCCGATACTAGTTTACCCTGTCCTGAAGATTTCTACAGCACACTCACCGGCGACGGGATATGAGATGCTGATTACACTCATGCAAACAACGTGAGGAATGCATTCGGGATCAGCAACATGTGCGAATACCATGCTCTGTATCTGAAAACAGATGTGCTGTTGCTCGCGGCTGTATCTGAAAACTTTAGGAATTTCTGCATGAGGTACTACGGACTTGATCCCGCATGGTATTACTCTAGCCCGGGACTGTCATGGGATGCTGCGTTAACAATCAGTGGTGTCACACTCGTGTTGCTGACATACGTTGACATGTTTCAGTTCATCGAAAAAGGCATCCATGGTGGAATCTCAGTAGTAACACACAGGCACGCTGTGAGTAACAAGAAGTTCTTGCCGGACTATGATCCAGGAAGCGAGTCGAAGTATATCGTGTACCTGAATACAAAATACTTTTATGACTGGGCAATGTCACTGTTGCAATCCAATGATGACGCCGGCTACATACTCGAAGTTGATCAGGAATATCCGCCGGTGATAAACGAGCTGCATAACGATTACCCGGTGGCACCGGAAAACATTACTGTCTCTGATGACATGCTGATCCCAACAAGCCGAGACATAAAAAAACTTGGTGCAGACGCTAGTGTGCCAAAGCTGGTTCCAAATTTGATGAATAAGACCAGATACGTTGTTCACTATAAAAAACTTGGTGCAGATGCTAGTATGCCAAAGCTGGTTCCAAATTTGATGAATAAGACCAGATACGTTGTTCACTATAAAAAACTTGGTGCAGACGCTAGTCTGCCAAAGCTGGTTCCAAATTTGATGAATAAGACCAGATACGTTGTTCACTATAAAAAAACTTGGTGCAGACGCTAGTGTGCCAAAGCTGGTTCCAAATTTGATGAATAAGACCAGATACGTTGTTCACTATAAAAATCTAATGCAGTATCTTAACCTTAGTCTGCGCCTCATTGAAATACACCGTGTACAACTCAAATTCAGCCAGCGCTGTTGGCTCAATACATACATCGACTTCAACACTGCCAGGCGAACAGAAGCCAAGACCGATTTTGAAAAGATTTTTTGAAGCTGATGAACAACAGCGTGTTTGGCAAGATCATTTGCAAACGAGTTAATGTCGAGCTGGTTAACAACTAGGCGCGGCAGGACAGGCTGGTGACAGCTCCATCGTTTGTTTCAATGAAAATCTTTGATAAAAACCTAGTCGCGATCCACAGTAGGAAAACAGTGCTGAGAATGGACAAGCCAATCTACTGCAGGTTTACCGTGTTGGAACTATCAAAGCTACTCATGTACGGGTTCCACTACGGCTGGGTCAAAGCAAAGTACGATGACCGCGCACGGCTAATGTTCACTGACACTGATAGCCTGTGTTACGAGATAGCGACCGATGATGTCTACGCGGACATCTTTGAGGCAAAGCACATGCTTGATTTTTCAGACTACCCAGCTGAAAGCAAATTCTACGATGCCAGCAATAAAACACTAATAGGCAAATTCAAGGACGTAATATCATCGGTGCCAATCGTGAAGTTTGTTGGACTGCGAAGCAAAATGTACTCAATCAAACTAGGAAACGGAGATGTGAAAATTAAAATAAATGTAGTAAAAAAATTGATCTCGCATGAAAATTACCTGTTGGCGCTGACAGGAGAAAAGCATCGAGCGCAGATGAATACGATACGATCAAGTAACCACACGCTATACACGTGCACGCCAAACAAAATCGGGCTCAGTTGTTATGACTACAAACGGTATGTACTTGATGACGACGTCTCAACACTAGCGCATGGGCATGCTGCGATCACAGGACGACCTGGTGGTGACCTGTTTGCGGAACTAGAGTTAGTCTAACGCGTAATAAAACGTCCAGCCATTCCTCGTTGCATTCTGAATTTCTTTACAACAAGCAGTGATCGCGGCTGGAGCCACACCGGTTCCCATGCTGGCTGATCTGATTGTGTTATATCGATGCCGGTAGTGGTTGTCAAGGTAATGAGCAATGACTGGTCGCGGCCTTACTTTGTATTGAATTCAGTTCACTGATATTCCCTGTGGACATGGATATATTTAACAATAAAATAGTGTCCGGTCATCGCTTATGACCCGTCGTTCTTTGATGCTAATTAGCTTCACAACCAGATGGTTATCAAGTGTTGTGGTCAGAACGGCCTTTCCTATTACTACTTTCGTTTTCCTCTCGTTAAATAGCATGTTATTGTCCTTGCACTACATTTCAATATTTTTAAGTTCCTCATTTAAATTGACTTGAACCTCGTTAATGGATGGACCAGAAGTGTGTAATGTGGTATCATCAGCAAACATATCTGTCTGAGAATGTTTTTGCAGCAAGCTTTCAAAGCTGCTGGGCAAGACTGATCATTACCTTTACAAGCATGCTGCTTTTCTGTCGCCGAGATAAGAAACCAATCATTTCACATCATTTGTTTATCGAATTTTAAGTGTCGTCATTTTGAAATCAGAATATTGTGATATGCCAAATCAAATGCTTGTTAAAGTCTAGATAAATACCACCAGTTAAATTACCTTTATTCATTTCATCTAAACAAATTTCTGCTATTTTGGTAAGAGCTGTTTGACAACAATGGAACTGTCTAAAATCGTTTTGTTCCCTGTGTAGTAGATTTTTGTTTGTTTTATTTGGCTATTTTTTTTTCTAAATTATTGGCACTTTTGACACATATTTGGCTATATCATAATGAGGAAATGGGAGCTAAGTGACTTTCCCCAGGATACACTGATGCAACTGGCCTGGGCTGGTAATGAACCAGCGACCCTTGGATTAGAAGTCTTTTTTTTTTCCTTTAAAAAACTATTCTTTTGATATGCACAGTCTGCGTAATAATAAGTCAGTACCTAATGTTAGGGTCAGAACGAATCTTTATCAAGAATCATATTTACCTTCTACCATTAGTTGTTGGAATCAGCTTCTCAACGAACTTAAGACGAGCGAATTCAGTACATCATTTCAACCAACTGAGGTACCGCAACTCATTAAGCTAAGTGTAAATCATATTAGTATAGTCCTGATACTGCTTCTACTGGCCCTGATCGTGACCTTCAAAACATAAGTAGCTGGTCGAACAATTGCATTGTAAGTTTGAATCATAGCAAGACAGAAACAATGGTAATCACAAGGAAAAGTAGAAAGCCTCAGCATCCTCCGCTATTTATGGATATCACTCAGCTTTGTGAAGTAACTTTAAGTGTTCCCGATTACTGGCAGCTAATCATATCAACTATATACTTTAGAAGGCTTGGAAGAAAATGAATGTCCTACGTAATTTTAAATTTACTCTTGATCGACTATCCCTTGAACGTCCATATTTTATTGACATAAAACCTTTATTAGAATATGCCGTTACTATTTGGGGTAATTGGACAAGAGAAGATAAAGAGTAAGCTATTAGAAGTGAACTTTGGGGCGGGACGAATTGTTACAGATGCAACCAAATTAGTAAGTATAAATAAAACTTCGAGGAATCTGCTTCAGAAACTCAGGAAGACAGAAAACTTAAACATATATTTGACAAAATGCAACGCAATGTGGTTCCTGGATTTCTCTTTATTTTTTTCCTTCAAGAAACTATTCTTTTGATAATAATAAGTCAGTACCTAATGTTAGGGTCAGAACGAATCTTTATCAAGAATCAAATTTACCTTCTACCATTAGTTGTTGGAATCAGCTTCTCAACGAACTTCAGACTAGCAAATTCAGTGCATCATTTCAAGCAGGCTTTAAAATGACGGTTGACCAAATATCCCAGCATTCTACTCAATCGGTAACAAAAATAGCTAACAAAAATAGCTAGACAGAGTTAAGAGAGCAACTATGGCACCGTCCCCTCATAGTGGCTCCCACGCCGGGCTCTATAGTTCGACCACTTTGTTTGTGACCACGTTTTGACCGAGACCCAGAGCCTAAAGCAAGGCTCGTTGGCATCGGCCTCCCATTCCTCCTTCTCCTCCTCTACAGATCCGTGGTGGAAGCCCTCCTCCTGTTGTGCCTCTCCCTTTCCTCCCGCTCCGCCTTTCATTGTCATTTGTGCTCCAGCCATTCTTGGAATTTGTTCGGTCCCTTATCTGCATGTACAATGCCGAAGACATGGATGGGAATGAATGGAGGAAATACAATACAGTACAATGCAAGATTTAGCAGCGAACCTTTTTAAGTGGTTTACGACGTTGGTTGGTGAGTGCTACATAATGTTTTTCGTCTTGCCACCGACGTAGACTATGTTGTCGGGCTAAAGAGAAGCGATATCCGTAATGATCATGAGACCACAACTCTACCCCTTCATCGTTTCTTGCGAAATTGTGTCCAAAATATGTCAGTAAGTGTACAAGAGGGAGTCCTATGCTTCGCTGCTAAAGAAAATACACACAATATTGTCCACACATTATCGAATCTGATCCTTGTAATCTCACATTATTAAAAAGGGTCGTAACAGTATTTCTTCTCATAAAGTGAACGATATCGTTTTCGATGAGAGCTAATCCTCAGGAATACAAATATTCCACAATATGGTTGTCGTCGTTGTTATTGTTCAGATAGTTGAGAGCTGCCCAGTATTTTTCCGGTGGATAGCTGTCGCAAGTATTGATCGAACGTCTTTGAGTTTTCGATGAGAAGTACGTCTCTGTTCAGGAGATTGTATTCCATAGTGCTGTACACGAGCTGTATGTAAGAAGGTTTTGAAGTTCATAGGAATTCTGGTCAGTTAGGTCGGAAGACCGATTTGTGCTCTGATGCAAGAGAGCTTCGATGCATTCAATCTCGGTGCGAATCAGTGGTGGTTTTGAAGTTTGTACCAAGTCTTTTGTTAAAGATTTTGTTTCCTTCTATTAGAGTCCAGGGTTCCTCCAGAAAGTCAAGTTTTTTCCTCTTGGTTCATCATCAAACACTTTTCATGTTGTGCTTGACTGGAATGATCGATTTGACATCCGTAACATTGTTATATCGTCAGTAGCGTGATTCTCTGAGCAAGGTGTTTAGCAAAACATTTCAGCAAGGCCTTCTCTTGGTCAGACCATCGTGCCAATACTTTTCCTTCTCCACCTTCTCCTCCTTCCACACTCTGATTTTGCTACAGCTGCCTTTGGTCATCTATTTCCATAAGGGAGATTTCCATGAGCACGTTTCGCATGAGTGAAGATAGGTTTTAGTAGTCCAGGATCACTTCTCTCAGACTATTGATTTCGATGGTATTGTCGAATTCCGCAAACAAAATCACGTTCACCATATTGTCGAGTGCTTGAGCAAACTGAATTTCCACTCGCAGCTGTCTCGCTTTTATAGGGTGGAAATGCTGCTTGTCGCTGCTTTGGTTAGGTGCGAAATTGAATCTCCACAAACAGTAACCTCCCGCATAGTCATCGTAAGAAACACCCTGTGTGCTCTTGGTACCCAATTGTTCCTTGGCTTGAAACAGAGTCAGGTTGGATCTCAAGTAATTCTAGTGGGCAGAGTTGGATTCAAAGGCTCTGGTACACAAAGTCTGTCTGTCCTGGTTGACCTTTGTCTTATAGACGTTGTAGTAATGAATATTGAAAGAGTTTTGATCAATAGCTCTGATGAGGACTGCATTGCTGACGATTCTAGTAAAGATATGTTTTGGTAACTGACCCTGAAACATACGATCTTTGATCTTGGATGGGAGTCCAGGAGCAATGGTTAAGTTTTTACTTCCACTCGCTGTATGCAATACTTGGTGGTGCTCCTAGTCAGGGTCTGACTGATCTCGTTGCCAACTCTTGGTAAGACTTCCACGCGTCGCACATCCTGTCTTGCTTCTTCGATGACAGTTTTGAATCGTTAGCGTTAGCCATCAGATGGAAAACTGTGCTACTCCGATTTAGTCTCAGACGAACATCAGCTCCATTCAACAAGTACTTGTCTTGCAGATACATGTTCAATTGCATACGTTCTATCATTTTAAAATGGCGACCTTGCTTGTTTTTTCTTTTGTCAGTCGGTAAATCCTTAACGGAGTATATTATACAGACACTGGTGATGGTGATGTTACCCGTGCTGCTTCTGCCAATAATGATGTAGCTGCTGGTCAAGGTTTCCTTCGTATGTCGCGTTCTGGCTGCACTGCCTCTCTCTCTCTCTCTCTCTCTCTCTCTCTCTCTCTCTCTCTCTCTCTCTCTCTCTCTCTCTCTCTCTCTCTCTCTCTCTCTCTCTCTCTCTTTCTCAACGGTCGTCGTTTTCGCCGCTGTCGTCTTCTTCTTTACAGCTGTTGTGGTGTTGTGGTTTCCTTTTGCTTTCACTTAATCCAACAGTTTTCAATTTAAGTTGATTTTACTCCTGTGTTCTAAGACTTCTAATTTCCCCATAATTAAGGTCATTGCACACACAACACTGCCGCAAGGCATATTGTGAAAGCAAGACCAAACTAGGTATAATTAGCTTATTTTCATGCATAATGTCAATGTTAATCTATCATTTTGTTGAGAAGATCATTCATGATAGTATGAAAGTAAGAAAAGAAATTTCACAAATTTTCATATTTGTTTTAAGGTGGCACTCTACAGTTTCGTATTTTGCATAGGGTTCGATTTTTAAAGAAAACGAATTTACCAGGTTTTCCTCGCTGGTTATCCTTTCTATGTAAAAAAAAAACTTTCCCTTGTCTTGCAGCCCGGTTTTAACATTAATTTTGCACAATCAGTTATGGCATGTGAATATTACATGATAAAGATAACAAGATATTACACAGGAAAAATAGAAACAAACTAATTTAGATACAAACCACTAAATATTTTTTTTAAAATACACTTTAAATTTCTTAGTAATGATTCAGTTGAAATGTTATATGAGATTTTGGCAAAATCAAATAAACTGGGCAGTATGGATTGAATCATCGAAATATGGGATATCTTGTTGGAATTTAATAGATGAACGTATACCAGAGTTAGTAAAATCAATATATAGAGGATGTTTTCTTTTCCTGCGTAAATACCAGATACATTTCATCGTGTGGTACAAAAAGCGTGATATTTTAACTAGTACCGAAGCCACTAGTTAAAATATTTCGTTTTTGGTACCACACGATGAAATATATCCGGTATTTACGTAGGAAAAGAAAATTTACTTTTTATTATATACCAAACTTAGAAGATTAAACTCACTCTTCAGCACCCACCCCGAGACCCTTTTCGTAAATTCACCTCACTTTCATAGGCTGATCATATAAATATCAGTGACTTCGGAGAGCAGTAGGGTTCAGATGACCTAATCTGTTGCAGTAAATTACATTTTTGACATTTACTAAACTGTTTGATCATATCTGACAACAAAGCAAGTCCGATTCAGCAATGCATCACAGCGGGTTTATCATTGTCGTCAAGGAAGTAAGGGGAAATAACTTCATAGAGACGTGAACGGCGTTGAGTTAAATTTCTTCAGCAAAAATTAATTTCCATGTCTGAAATGTAATGCAGTTTCTATTTATTTGTTCTAGCTCACAAAGTGCTCGTCATTCTTGCTGCAGGTATAACTTCTGTAGGGCACACAATTAAGCGTCGCATGGCATGATGGGAAATCTTGTATTTTGTTACGACTCTATGCTCTAAGAAAAATGTAACAGGAAGAATGTGAAACCAACAATGTATATAAAATCAACAAACAATTTTTTTCTAGACAATTCAAGTAAAAGTCAAAAACACTTACAGTAATGTGAACTAAAATCCAAATAATTCAATAATCCTAAGTGTCCTAATCACAAGTCCTAAATATAGAATGTTCTGAATGATGAATGTTCCGAGTCAATAGGTAGTCTAGAGTGTCCTGATGTACCCCAATAATGTAATCCAGATCGTCTTTGAGAATGTCCACAGGTATCCAAAGGTCGTATATTTAAATCCAAAGGTTAATTAGCACTTTAGGTAATTCCAATGAATGTTCCAATAAATAATTCTTTTCGAATTATGTATACAGCAATACAGCATTACGGCATTACAAGATTACAAGGTTACAGCAGAACTGTTATTCCAAACAATCTGATGATTCCAAAAGACTGATCATAAAAATGTTTTCAATACAAGATTTAAAATTGGAATGATTATAATGCGTATATCAAGGTCTTATATACTCTTTGCAAATGGCCTATTTTACAACAGGAAATGTGCCATATTACGACCCAGAATGCAATACTAAATGCTTCTTTCGAATGAAAATTTCTCAAGAAATGGTAAACAACTCTGACCTTGAACTCAAATGTCAGTAGATACCTTGTTGACATCTTAACCAAACATAAAGTGCGACTTACTATTTGACACAATTTTAAAGTACAGTCATAGAACAAAAGTTTAGGCACATTATAGATTCCATATACATAACAATTTTCACATGTGAAAATATAAGGTTATATTTTTCACATGTGAAAATATAGGAATGAATAAAATATGAAATTTATTTCGCCCATAAGCTTCTATATTTCACACTTAAGTATATAATAAATAGGTTTATAATTTCAGATAAGAAAACTACTTTACTTCAATACAAATACCATATGATAAAGTATTTAATCAAACAAATAACAATATAGATCTAATTACATTTGAAATAACTTGTAATAGCTTCAATATCCCACCATATCATGATTGGAGATATTAAAAAGGGAACAATTTAAAACTGTTCATGGTCCAAAAACATATTATAAATTAGAGAAGGATATGACTGATGCTGAGATAAGTAGACATGAAAGATATGAACAAGGCAAATGCTGGAATAGAGGATGGTGGTTATGATTCAGTTATGAGCAATATAACTCAGACACAGAAGAAGAAGATAAAATGGAAGAAGAAGAAGAAATAGGATGGACTTATTTCTTTATTCCATTTTGCAATGGACAAACAAATGAAGAAATAATGCGTCTAATTCAGAATATAGAGAAGATATTTGCTTGGCTCCGAGTGAATAACGGATATATTTCATCGATTGGATGACAAACTCAGTATTTTCACCCAGATGTGAAATATATCCGTTATTCACTCGGAGCAAGCAAATTTTCTTTTTATTTTATGCTCAAACGTATTGTCTAGCAATTTGTATAAGAGACTGAAGTACAAGATTTCCTTCTGTATCCTGCGCGATTATGTCAGTGTTTTACCTTTTATGTTCTGTTCTGTTTTGTGTATATTCGCACAGCAAATATCAGTAGTAACATAATGCTCCTTCCCAATTCAAGGTAAAACAGAAGATTAAAAACAAAATGAAGACTAAAAAAAATATTTGCCTATTACTGGAATTGAACCCGGTTCATTTGCGAAGCGTCCATATTTACCTTTACACGATGCAAGATTCCTAAAACAGTTTGAAATTTCTTAGGCATAATGTTATCAATGTCTCTTGACATCCAGTAAAAAAATGTGAGATTTTTTCACTCCAGTGAAACATCACAATTATTTCACTCGGAAAATCCAGTAATTCACGGCCTACCAGAAATTATTAGCTCATATTTGATTTATATATTAGGTGCTCCTATTACACGGTCTGTTTCAACTCCTCAAAAAGCCGTAAAAAAGTTATCTGAATATTTAATTTTAGGTGAACAAGGTTATGATTAAGACAAAAAGATTACAATAAGATTTCAACAATATATTTAAGAATCAAAAGTTAGACTACTCTATACAGTTCGTGATGAGGGTGTATTTTTTATACCCACTGATATAATAATGAAAATGGGTAGTACAGCAGGTTATAACTATAATTTACAAATGTCATCAGATTCATTTAAATTAGGAATAAATCCTACTGTAAATAACGACGTGGTAAAGAATACAACAACAGAAGCTGATAAATATTCGGTAATAATTCGCCAAAGGGCAGACTACAAGATGATAAGGTTAATAAGGATTGTACAGACAAAATATATAGATCATGAAATAAATAAACAAGCCTATATTATTACGTCTCTGCTTGCAAGACTTGGCGCAATTTACTTTTTGAAATAGTTAGTTAATTTTTAATCCTTTTTGGTACTACAAATAAACTCTTTAGTACAATTGCCGAGAACAAGATAATTATTGCAAGAAAAACAAAATAGCATTATCAGCTATTAAAGAAATAATTCTTCCTGCCGATGTTAAATGCCAGCTTGTCACAATTCCAATTATATCAGGCAATACTGTTGCTGCTTTTTTAATAACTATGTTAAATAGATATTCAGCAAGATTTTTCATATCCCTTTTGAATTTATTATTGAACGAACCACTTCTACCGCTGATGCCGCTACCACTCTTTCCTACTGTTAATCCTTTTAAAAAATTTGCTATGGTTAGGCCAAGAGTTGTTATTAAAATACTAATAGCTATAAAAACAGTAGCAATAGTTACACCTTTTTCTTTGAATAACCGTTTTAACCTTTCACCTAATGGTAACTTTTCTTTAATTTTTGACTCAATGTTTTTAAGTTTTCTCCAAAGTTATTTTCTATATATGTTAAATGGCCAATTATTTGTGCTCTTTTGCTTTCATAACCTTGTAATATCTATTTAATTTAACTTTGTTACCTGGATCTTCATTTTTAGCAAAATCATCTTTTGTTTTCTTTATAAGGTCGTCATTCAAGTCAAGGTCTACTTCCATTGCTAATAATTTCGAATTTACAATATCAGTAGCACTCTAATATCCTCTTAAAACTTTTCTTCTTGACCAGTAAACGATTTACAAACAGTTTCTTCTCAAGTGATAGATCTAGGTAATATTTTAGTTTTTCAATTTGATTCTTAAAATCAATAATACCCTTATTTAAATTATCATGTATTTCTGCTATATTATAAAAAGACTGTAGCAAATCTATTTCAGCAACATTATCTGTTATATGTTGCCATGTTGTATTATCTTTAAATGTAGTAATTTATATTGGTTTTATTTTATCTTCTGGCTTATTCCATATTTTCCCTTCTCTTTTCCAACCTAATGGTTAAAAGAAAAACAAATTACTTCCGCCTGTCTTACTAAATGTAGTGTTAAATGATTAAAAACAAAGTTGGGGGCGGGGGCGGGGGCAGGGGTAACAATCTTAGAAAGTTGAATATCAGGATTGCAGACTTTTTTGTAATACATTGCTTTATTTATAATTTTAAAACGAGGTTTATGTAACTTGAATTCTTCTTGACTTAACGTAAAATGACGTTTCGTATCTTCTTTGAATTCATCAATATATAATTGTTGATCTGTTAGTGTATGGGGCATAGGTTGTCCATCTGGTCGTGGTAATTAATTTATAAGTAGGAGGAGGATCATCAGGAAAAGGACCAGGAGTAAGTTCTTCAACTTAGTGACCAAAACAACCTTACGACATTTGACACTATTTAAACGAATCACAATCATCTTGAAATTTGTTTTAGGTCTTTTAGAGTCTAAACAAGATATTTACGTCAGAACTCTATATGAAGACGGAATAACATAAGTATAGTAAATGGGACAAAGAAAAACAGGAAACCTGCTAAACACTTAACCGATAATGAGCAGAATAAAATGGATTAAAAACCAATTAAGAAAACCTATGAAAGATTTGTAAATGCTGGATCAGCTATAAGATCAAAGTCATTGTCAGAGATGTAATAATACTAGTAATAACATCTTTGATAACAAAAATTCTTCCAATTGATAACTTTACAGAAAGAGTATAAAGAAGACTACTTAACAACCAACGGATTTATATACTTTAGTGGTTTTTTATTTTTTAGGTTTGGATTACCAATTTCAGCACTAAGTTCGATAACGTTTAAGCACATTAATTTTAAAAAGGAAATCGAAGAGAGCAAATCTGAAGTACTAGAAAATGAGAACTCTTAATCTGTTCAGCAAAGGAAATACAACAGTACTTTTCTAATTACACGAGTATTTACACTAACAAAAAAACACTAAAGAATCTATACTAGGATCCTAAAGGTACAGTTTCTTTCACATATATCAATCAGTTGCAGAGGCAAATTAAAGTGGATCGGGAACCAAGTGGAAAATTTAAGCTTATAGAGAGCCAAGGGCAGAGATCAATAAAATATTCTGAGCTTAAAGATTGGTTGATAAAATAATCTACTTATATGCGGCACAAGCAAGCTCATACAAAGATTTCCATATAAAATTGTTTATGTCACTGATCCAGATGATCAGTTCCAAGCAGACATAGTTTATATGCATGCATATCGAAATTTTAATAATTGTGATATACATACGCACACAAACACACACACACATATATATATATATATATATATATATATATATATATATATATATATATATATATATATTGACAGTGATAGATATCTTCTTAAATTATGCCTGAGCCAAAAAAGTACAAACAAAAAAGAATAAGGGAGATGATATACACGACACTTTAATAAAATTATTTAATGAAAGAAAACCAGAAAACCAGTTCAATGATAGAAAAGAATTTATAACGTAAAGGTTAAGAAATTATTGGAGAAAGATTTAATCAACCTGTTAAGAGAATGTGGAAGTATTTTACCTGAAAATGAAACTAGAACATGAGTAGATATATTACAAAACCTTGTTGATGGATAAACAATATCATATCACCAATCTATTGACATGTCGCCAATTGAAGCAAGCGATGAAGAAAACAGAGCTTAGGTATGGATCAACTGTTTTGGTCATCTTACAACAGATGTCTATGGAACATCCAAATATAAAATTGGTGAGAAGTCAAGTTTTCAAAATATCAGTCTATTTTTGCTAAAAGCTATCTTTATAATCAGAGAAGTAATTTTAGGAGACCCTGTAATATATAAATCGGAAAACTTAAATGGAGAGATTATTGATGGAACGAGTTATCTCTATACGACAAGCAAGTATTTAAGATTGAGACAATTTGTAAAATAAATAAATTAATAATAATAATAATAATAATAATAATAATAATAATAATAATAATAATAATAATAATAATAATAATAATAATAATAATAATAATAATAATAGTAATAATAATAATAATAATAGTAATAATAATAATAATAATAATAAAATGTATGGCCAAAAATATGTTTTGGTAAAATGGAAAGGATATGACGAATCTTTTGATAGTTAGGATATCGAAGAAAATGTTGTGTCATTATAAACATTGTAATAGTTATATGTAAAATTTGTACACTATATAAATGGAACCAATTGTCTGTTATACGTGTTATCAGGTTAAGTCTATTGATGAAATGGAGAGTCGAAATATTCACTACACACGATGTAAAGATTGTGCATATGTTAATTAAAGTTCAACAGCATTATAGTGGAGGATATAGCAAAATCAGAGAATACAACCAAACAAAAGTTACCTGTGAATGTGGAAAATTGATTTAAAAAAAGGTTCATTGTTTTATCATAAAAGGTAGATTTCACACTAAATTTATAAATGTACAAGCCTTAAAAAAACGAATATTTTCCACAGAAAATTGTTTTGAAAGAAAATAGTCCGATCTAAGTGCATATAATTTGCGTGATAAACAAATACCAAAATCTGAAAGAAGGAAATTACAGCCTCCTCTTAAAATTCAATAAAATGAATTGTGAATGAAAATAAAAAAGGAATTGTCGCAAGATAGTGACAAGACCCTGTTTAAAAAAAATGAATACAGATTTGAAGCTGGAAAAGAAACCAACCAGAATTTGTATTTTTTTTTTTTTTTTTTTTTTGTGAACCATACATGCGGAAAATAATTGATAGAAAGATTAGATATTTAGGTTCAGCAAACGTCCATCTAGATTTATAGAATCAACTTATAAGAAAGGAAATAGATGAAGATGGAGTTTATCGTCATCATCTTGTATCATTATATAGATTCGTGTCATAGAACACCAGCTAAAAACATAATGAACAAAAATGGAATAGAAAGTAAAGTAGAAGAACTGTTTGGTATACTAGATACAAAATTTGATCAGGAAATAAGTATAGATAAATATTGGTTTGTTAATAAGGTAAATTATTTAATTGTACATGTTGAAACATTTTGGCCAATAGCAGGTAACTCATATATAGATTGGCCTGATTTGTTAAAAAAAAAAATAAGAAAGCCTGTCTTAATGTACAAAATACTGACAATAGATGTTTGTTTTGGGTTTTTTTATGCAATAGACCCTATTTTCTATTTTAAATCCATCTAAGGAGCATCCGTATAAACCACAAAAATATAACCTAGATAAATATAAGCATTGGTCTGATAAATGTCCAATTAATATACAAAATAGAAAAAAATAAAAATTAATTTAATATATCCTTCAATGTCTGTGAAGCAGTAGAAAAACTTACAAGATCAGTCAGAATAACACAAAGACAAAGAGACAGGCATGTAGATCTTGTAATGATATTTAAAAGGGACAATAATGATACTTGTTTCAAATATCATATTTGTGGGATAAAGGATTCATTAATATTGATTTCATTTCAAGTTAACAAACATGAAAAGCAAAAATTCTTTTGTAAGAAGTGCTTGCAATTTTTTTAAATCCTGAATGAAAATTACAAGAAAACAAAAAGATTATGCAACCAAACATCTCACACAATAGATATGATGCCAAAAGATGGTTCTATCGATAAATTAAAAAGTACCAAAATCAACTATTTGTTCCTCTTGTTATTTATTTTGATTTTGAAAGTATTATTGAGCCAATAACGAATTAAATCAATTTTCAAGCTCAGTTTATAGTATTGACGTTACAAATATGTCATATGCAATAAAAACAGCAAAACTCATACCAGCAGCATTTTGTCTTTACCTTAACTCAACTCACAAGGAGTATGAAGAAATAGTTTACAGAGGAAAAGACTGGATAATTAAATGTTATGCAAAAACTGTATATCAAGAACTAAGACCAAATAACACTGATATAATGAGATTCAGTAATAAAGATAAAAGGCATTATAATTACACCAATATATGCCATATGTGTGAAAATGATATAGGACCAGACCTTAACAACTGCAAAGTTAGAGATCACAGTTACTTAACTGAAAACTACTGAGGCCCCGCGCATCTACAGTGTCATTTAAGTTCTAAATATCAAAAATATTTATCTATAATTTATCTGGATACGATTCTCATCTGATTATCAAAGCCTCAGTTAATCCATCCCGATAAATAATACCAAACAATGATGAAAAATAGACATCGCTTAGTAAGGGTTTTATAGTTCATGGATTTGAGAAAAAATTTTACAACAAGGTACCAGAAAGGTTTTTGTTCAAATAAGAATAAGACTTTCGATGGTTATCGGTTTATGGACCAATCACTAGAGCAAATTGCTAAACATCTCACGAATGATATACTCACTAAAGGATACAGCGAGAACGGCAAAGCCTATTTACGTGGCAATGACAGAAGCATGGAACCTAGATTTCTGAGAAAAGATATTTATCCATACAAATATATGGATTAATTTAAAAGATTTAATGAAAATTAATTACCACCAATTGTTTTGTTTTTTTTAAAAATAGCTCAGCAGATTATGAATATGTAAAAGATGTTATGATAACATTTCAATTAAATTCTCTTGGCGATCTTCACGACAACTACGAAAAGAAAGATACTTTAATGTTATGCGATATTTTCAAAGAATTTGTTTTAATAGTCACAAACTAGACCCAGCACATTAGTTTAGTACACAGGGACTAGCTCACAATGCTAGTTTGAAAATAAGTAAGTTATAATTGTTAATCGATTATGATATCTTTATAATGATTGAATCTGGAATCAGTGGAAGAATAAGTATGCTGCAACTGTAAATTTTATCGTTGCAACGGCAAAAATTGCATTAACAAAAGTTAGCTTTTAACGATAGCTGGATGCCATTGCAACTATATTTTGGATTCCGCTGCGAAGCTATCGTTAGCTTTGACCCTTTTTGTAAACCAAAGCTTTTAGTGCATATTACCAATACAGCTTGTCTATATGTATGTATGCATGTATGCATGTATGTATGCATGTATGTATGTATGTATGCATGCATGCATGTATGTATGTATGTATGTATGTATGTATGTATGTATGTATGTATGTATGTATGTATGTATGTATGTATGTATGTATGTATGTATGTATGTATGTATGTATGTATGTATGTATGTATGCATGTATGTATGTATATTGGGGGGTCTATTTTATTTTAACCTTTGCTTACATCTTTCTACATATTTCATATCAGATTTACAATTGTTGCATGAAAATAGTTAGAAAACTGTAAGTCTTTATGACTAATGATGCAGACAGGATATCTAAAAAAAATAGTAAAGAAATTGGTACAAATAGGTTGGAAAACAGCATATCAGGAAAGATAATTCTCGCATCCCCGGTGATTTGTTTTTGCTTTCTTACACAGATCGTTTTCTGGTGTATAGTGAATCCATTCCTCTACGAGGTGTTTAGTTACACGCACTTCTAGGAATAACTGCCGCATCATATTGTGCTTTAAATATAGCCTTATTAAGCTAGACTCTCCAGTGACTCAGAGAGATTTATAATTGATTTTTACCGATAAGTGTCGCTCAGTTGTTTTGTGTTTTTTTTTTTTTTTCTTTGTTTTTTTTTTTTTTCCTAAAAATACATCATCTATACCGTGAAGTCCATTAGCACTATTTGTGTATAAGCGATAAATGTAAACATATTTATAATGTTCTTGAGAAGTGGTAGAATGTATTAGTCCAAAAATGGGCAATATATCCGTTATATTGTTACACATCCTGTTGATATTGGTCAAGTGAAAATGTGTATAACTAGGAATTTGGCAAACAAATAATTCATTCCTGTTTTAGATGAATCTGGAGGAATCGATTTGAGATCAGAATTTATGGTTTGTGCCATTGAAATCAGATAGTATTCACTAAATATATTCACTGGAATTACTAAAGTGCTCACTGACTTTTGAATTTATACATTACTTTGATTTTTGTGAACTCATGCAAAGACATTCTGAATTGTATCACCATGTTATATCAGGATATTCAAGACTATTGGAACTCATTCTATATTTTTGGACTTGTGATTAGGACATTTAGGATTATTTGGAATTTGTTTCACAATATTGTAAGTATCTCTTGAATTTCACTTTGTATTGTAGGTAAATAAATTGCTTGTTGATATTACTTACACTGTCTGTTTCACTTTCTCTCTGTTACATATTTTAAGACTTAGAGTCGTAACAGAATTGAGGGCTCGTCCGGGATCTGAATTTGTTTAAAACATTTCAGATATATTAAAACTTGCTTTTGAAATTTAAATTGACTTTGTTTCGGGAATTTTCATTGATCCTGGTAAAGATTTTTATTTCACATATTTGAGAAATCTCTACTGAAATCAGCAAGCATTCACAATGTCATCTAATGCTGAGAATTTTTTTAAAAATCCTACCAAGGTAGGGTTAGAGACTATGAAAAAGAATGAGTTGCTTGAGCTTGCAAGACAATATGATCTTTCTGAAGCGAAAGCATCTTTAACAAAGCAAGAGATAAAGAATATTTTTATTCAGTATTTGGTGGGAAAGGAAATTTTGGATAACAGTGCTTTGGGTTTATTGGGAAATCTGTATCTGGTTTTGATAGGAAATTAAGGGAATTACAACTATAAAAAAACCCAGATGGAATTAGAATTAACAAGGCTTCAGCTTCAGAGAGAAATGATGAAAATGAAGATGCTGAGAGAGATAGAGAAAGATGAGAGGGAAATGCAGATGCTTAGAGATAGGGAGAGAGGAGAGGAAAATGAAGGAGATGCAGAGAAAGACTATTTGATAAGTGGTGCTCAGTCAATAAGGTTGATAAAGATTACGATAACCTCAGACAGCTCGTATTAATTAAAGAGTTCAAGAAGTGCATCCATAGTGATGTAAAGACCTATCTTCATGAGCAAAAGGTGGAAACTTTGGCAAATGCTGCTCGCATGGCAGATGATTATTCCTTAACTCAATAAGTTTCATTTGTCAGTAAGTCTACTTCTTAGCAGGGTTTTGGTAAAAAATAAAATTTAAAAAAAACATCGCAGTCTCATACGAGTACTTCCAAATTTCAATCCGGTACAACTTTTAGGAATCAAACATCTGATTTGACTGATCAGAAATCCTTATATCTTCCTACGTGTGCTTACTGTAAAAAGAAAGGGCACTTCATTTCTGATTGCTACAGGTTGAAAAACAAGCACCAGAATAAAGACAGAGCAATTACAAATGCTCTTATTTCAAAGAGGTCAAGGTCATGGTCTTGTATTAAAAGTAATGCATTTGTTGGGTCAAACAAACCCCAGTCTGATTCTATTTTGGAGATTTATGAACCATTCATGTCAGAAGGTTCTATATCACTTATTGGTGATTCTGCCAAACCCATCCCTATTAAAATAATAAGGGACACAGGAGCTTCTCAGAGTCTTTTGTTATCAGGTACTTTGCCTTTGTCTGAGAAGTCTTCTTCTAGTGAAAGCGTTCTTATTCAGGGAGTAGAGGGAGTAGAGTGCGGCTTTATGAAGATTTCTCTCCAATGTGTCAATTTTGTATCAGACTTAGTTTCCGGACCTGTGACTGTTGGGGCAGTGACTTCTTTACCTATAGAATGTATTCATTTATTACTAGGCAATGACCTAGCCGAAGATAAGGTCGTGGTTAATCCACTTGTAACTCACAAGCCTTGTTTGGATCAAAGAGTTGATCCTATTGAGATTGTAATCCATGATTTGTATCCTGTTTGTGCAGTTACCAGAGCTATGGCAAAAAGAGCTCTTGAGAATAGTGTTGATCAGGAAATTATTCCTTTAGCTGACACATTTATTGGTCAGTCTTTTGATGAGGTCATTTTCTCTGCTGATATTGATCAATCAAAAGGTATTGATCACAGTGATCCTCATATTACTACTCACTCTCTCTGTTCTAATCAGGGTGACAAAAGACAACCACTCGTTGTCTCACAGGAACACGATCCTGAGATCTCAAGTTTGTTTCAGAGGGGTATTAGTGAAACTGAAGCCACACAAGTCCCAGATTGTTGCTTTGTGAAAAATGGGGTCCTTATGAGAAAATGGAGACCATCTGAGGTACCCACTGGTGATAAGTGGACAGTGAGCTATCAAATTGTCGTTCCTAAGTCATATCGACAGGACATTCTTAGTCTAGCCCATAAAACTCCTTTGGCTGGTCACTTAGGAGTCAATAAGACTTATCACAAGATCTTGAATCATATTTAATGGCCGAAACATAAAAGTGATGTTTCTAAGTGATGTAGATCTTGTCACACTTGTCAGATGGTAGGAAAACCCAATCAGAAGATATCTAAGGCTCATCTGCAACCTATTCCTGCATTTGGCGAACCAATTAGCAGAATAATGGTAGTCTGTGTCGATCCCTTACCTAAGACCAAGTCAGGCAACCAATACTTGTTGATCATCATGTGTGCGTCTGCAAGATTACCAGAGCCAGTTCCTATGAAAAATATTAAAACTAAAACCATTATAAAAGCTTTGATACATTTTTTTTTACACTTGTTTTCCTTCCCAAATCTGTCCAGGCTGATCAAGGGTAAAATTGTATGTCTAATTTGCCAATAAGTTATGCATGAAATAGGCATCCAACAGTTTAAATCTTCTACCTATCACCCTGAAAGTCAAGTGGCTTTGGAAAGATTTCATCAAACTTTGAAGAATATGATTCGGTAATATTGCTTTGATGCAGGAAAGGATTGCAATGAGGTGTTCATTTGCTGTTGTTTGCTGTTAGGGAATCAGTTCAAGAATCATTGGGTTTTAGTCCTTTTGAACTGGCTTTTGGACATACTGTCCGTGGACCATTGAAGTTATTGAAAGAGAACGAAGCAAAAGTAACTGGAGTTCACCATATATTCTTGTGCCTAAACCAGATAAAACATTCCCAATTTATGCTGACTATAGTAAAGTCAACAGTGTCCAATGTCAAGAATAGATGATTACATCGACAAAATTGGAAATGCGAAATATGTCTCCAAGTTTGACCTTTTAAAAGGATTCAGGCAAATTCCACTGATGGAAAGAGCAAAAGAAATGTCGGCATTTGCAACTCCAGATGGGCTTTATCAGTATAAAGTGATGCCTTTTGGAATCAAAAGTTCTCGGACAACATTCCAACGTCTTATGAACATGTTTTAACATCTGATCTAGATAATTGTGACGCGTACATCTATGACGTCATTATTTACAACGACACCTGGGAAGATCACTTGGAAACCATTTGAAAATTCTTCGATCGACTCAGCGATGCAAATCTGACGGTTAATTTATGCAAAAGTTAGTTTTGCCATGCTTGTGTCACATTTTTAGGACATGTTGTGGGACAAGGTCATGTTAATCCTGTAGAACCTAAGGTCAAGCCTATCTCTGAATTCCCTGTGCATGGTCGTAAAAAGCAACTGATGCGATGTTTAAGTATGGCTGGATATTATCGGAATGTTTGCTCAAATTTTTCCATAATTGCTGAACCTCTGACAAATTTGTTGAGTAAAGAAATCCAAGTTTCATTGGTCTGACAATTGTCAGGAATCTTTTGACAAATTGAAGACCATACTTAAGAGTGCACCAGTTCTTTCAGGACCAAATTTCAGCCAATTATTTAAAATGTCTGTTGATGCAAGTGATATAGGGGTTTGTGGAGTATTGATTCAAGAAGATAAAATTGGTGTGGATCATCCAGTGTGCTATTTTTCTAAGAAATTAAACAAGAACCAGAAATATTATTCCACAATTGAGAAGGAATGTTTGGCTTTTGATATTGGTTTTGCAACATTTTGAAGTGTATGTCAGTTCTGCTCTTTCTCCGATTGTTGTATTCAGTGATCACAATCCCCTTACTTTCATTAACAAAATGAAAAATAAAAATCTGAAATTGCTGAGGTGGAGTTTAAAGCTGCAAGAATACAACATTGAATTAGACACATCAGGGGAAAAGATAATGTGATTTCAGATGCACTCTCACGTGTATAGAAGTACTATGCTCCTTTATTTTGAGTATATTTTGTGTAGTTCAGCTGAGTGTCATTCATAAGACATCTTCCTATGTAATTTGTATTATTATAGTATCATATGCATATTTGACAAATACGTAAAAGAAACTTTATTGCATAAATCTTTCTTTTTCTTTATGAGGGGATGTGTTATGTATATTTGATCTATAATGTGTTAGACTGGGGGGGGGTCCATTGTATTGCTTCACATCCTGTTCATATAGGTCAAGTGAAAATGCGTATAAATAGGAATTTGGTAAACAAATAATTCATTTCTGTTTTAGATCAGTCTGTGGGGATCCATTTGAGATCAGATTTTTATAGTTTGTGCCGTTGAGATCAGATATATTTCGAGAAGAATTATTTACTTAATATATTCATTGGAATTACTAAAGTGCTCATTGACTTTGGAATTAATACATTACGTCGGACTTTTATGAACTCATTCAAAGACATTCTGGATTGTATCATTGTGTTATATCAGGACATTCAAGACTATTGGAACTCATTCAGAACATTTTATATTTTTGGACTTTTGCTTAGGACATTTAGGATTATTTGGAATTTGATTCACAATATTGTAAGTATCACTTGAATTTCACTTAGTATTGTAAGGAAATAAACTGCTTGTTGATATTACTTACATTGTTGGTTTGGTTTCACTTTCTATCTGTTACATATTTTTAAGACCTAGAGTCGGAACCATGTGTATATATATATATATATATATATATATATATATATATATATATATATATATATATATATATATATATATATATATATATATATATATATATATGTGTGTGTGTGTGTGTTTGTGTATGTGTGTGTATAATTTGATAGATCAACTGATACAGACATACACAAGGACATACACACAGACATACAATTAAAGAAACCAGTAAATTCATTAATTAATTCATAAAATGGTCAAGAATACGAACTATGGCACGGAAATGAAAACTAAGGCAGGTAACCAGTGCAGTCTAATTAAAACCCACTGGCCATTGATCAAACTTATATTTGTCCAAGGCATTCCAGCATTCATCTACTTTCAATAATCGATTTTGTTTCGTATGTTCAAAATATTTTCAAAGAACATGGGATTTTCTCCGCCTTGATCGCATGTGGGGGTAAATAAAGTGATATTTCTCCCGATCATTTGTAAATACTTTACATTGGAGGATTTTTTCTTCATGTCCCAGGCAGCTTAGAAAAATTGTTAGATTATATCATTAAAATACCATGGGGCGGTCTTTGTTTACAATAGGTATAAGCCGGGAAAGAGCAAAGCCCTCTCCCGCATCGGGTACAGATACCATCGTCTTACAGTAATCGAAAACTGATTTATTGTAACATCCGTTAGAAATCTCACCAAAGATAAAATGTTCAATATCAGGACTTACAATTTACGTCTGAATAAGAGAGTATTTCCTATCTGGATTTCACATTACCCGTATAAACCCCCAAATTTCTCTTCAAATGACGTAGACTAATATTGATAATAACACGGATTGTATGATAAAATTACAAAGCGCGTGATTTATTAAAAAAATTGTGTGAATTTTTTAATAGCTCTTGATTCGTAAATGTCGCTATTATTTTCGACAGTAGGGGAGATTTTCTATTGTTTTCCTCGGACCACAGAGATCTGATTAGAAATTGAACATTCCTTTAAAAATCTTACCACTCCCTGAGTTTTTTAACAATTATTTTATGATGATGAATGGAAAGTGTTAATCAAATATAAATTTAGTGCAAGTTAGAAAGAATAATTTAAATCCATTTTTTTACAATGACTGTAAAGCAGGGAGCGACAAGAGGTCACAAATTAGCTATAAATGGATAAACCTACATTTGTATTAGAATTGCACTATATACTTATCCTATTTTACCGAAGTCATTGTTATTACTAGACGTAAGTGAAAAATACAGCAGCGATGATGAATATTTCTATCCTACATTAACGAAATCTGTTTATCTCATTACGTACTCTGTAATTAACCCTCTTAAACATTTTATCAAAATCCGTGGGTCTATTTTCTCTTTCATTGATTACATATTAAATGAATATTAAGGATAGAAGCAATTAGCACAGTTAGGCAAAAGTCATTTTGCATAGACAAATGAAATTTAGTTTACGAGTTTACCAGAGTCTAACATCAGCTTACTCAGTTTATCATTGTTGTTACTATTCACGGAGGGGACTTCATGTTATCAGAATCGCATGTCGCCTCGTTGTTACTATTCACGGAGGGGACTGCGTGTTATCAGAATCGCATGTCGCCTCGTTGTTCAATAAGGGAGCTATAATTATATTTATAGCATGCATTTGATATGAGTCAAGAGTTTTTTAACTTTCTAAATGCATAAATCATTAAATTTATGCGTAAAAGAAGGTGTTGATGGGTCAATTCCTCGTCGAGTTAGGTGCTAATATATTTTAGTATCATAAACGTTACTTTTTTCTAGGCTGAATAATTTCTTCAACGATTTTCGCATGAGATGTAAAACTGCTTTTCTCAAATCTTGCTCGAAACCTGTGCAATAACCGCTTTAGTACCTAGTGTATTTTCACCCACAATTTTCCAGGATTTAAATGAAATAGTTATGATAATATATCGCTCTGTCTATCTGACCTCTCTTTGGAATAAATATTTTGCAGCAAGTTCCTGTTTGATGTGGAGACACAATTCTTGCCTATTGCTGTTTTTATTGCAAACATTACACACCACATGCCCATGCAGGCATGCCTTCATTTTATTTGACCTAAATGCCAGATCAGAGATAATCACGTCTGTTCGTTGGCATATTACATCATATAAAATCAGAGCATTTTATGTTGACACTACCCCGTATGAATTCATATTTATTTTGTAGTGTATGCTGAAAATTTAATGAAAAATTGTTAACAAATGTTGTAGTTAGGTCGATTTGAATTTGTCTATGATATACAGGGGCATTCGGCTAGGTGATGGACTTTAGGATTGAATGTCCGATACGCTTTCAGCGCGACTGTAAATCACGTGATGCGTCACACTTTTCCAGTCATTGTATTGGTCGGTGGTCCATAAGTATTGGCATGTTTGACTGACATACTGCGATAAGTTCATTATTTCCTCAATTTACGAATAAAACTCCATCATCATTTCCCGTTCAAAGTGGTCATATTCTCTCGTTATCTCTCCCTTACATTAGCCAAGAAATGAAATGCTTACTATGGAGTGTTGATTTTATGAGAGAATTTGTTTACCACACGGACGGATTTTTTAGTTCTAATGCTTTCTCTCAGCTGGGGTCGTTATTGCTAGATTTTCAAGCTAAGAAAATAATAGATATAATGTAATATCCAGTAGAGCTTTATGCAAACTTCAATCGAAAATTTAATTCAGCAGAAAGTGGGCAAATATATATTTTAATTTAAGAAATAATATGCGCATATAAAAAAAATAATCAGTCTCTCGTACCGAAGTTGTACGTAGAGGCCTATTGCGTCATACCGACTCTGTTAGGTTTAAAATGCTCGTTAAACTGATCAGCTTTAACACCAGTCGGAAATTGGTATGAACAGATAATGATACATCTTCTCTGTGAAATGTTAGTGACTACTTTAGCATCCATTAAAATGGCTGTTATTTGTAATTATATTATGGTTTGTTCTCTGAGCGAATAATTTTTCATCCATGTATGCCAAATGACCGTCATATGTTTAATATTACCAGATTTTTCATGAGATAATCAGTGATAAGCTAATGTAAAGATTGATGATGGGACGGGGATGAGAATCTGGAAATCAGATTTATTTGTCTTGAGCTCTACGGGGCCTCGAAGCAGACAAGCAACTTGATCTCACATTTGTGATATTACCACAACCTCCTCGATCAATAGCTTGGTTACAAATTGACTATTCTAGTAGCATTCGCAAAGTACTTCTTTATTCTTACCTTAAAACTTTAGATAGAAATGTATTTTCCCATCACTCCGTATATAGATATTTACTTTGTTCCTGTCGTCTTCAAATAATGGAAGGAAGTCAACATAAGCATAGTAAACCAAATTTTACGGGGGTAGCGAGGAGGGAGGATCTGTGGGCTTTTTCTGCTACATTTATCGTTAAATGATTATTCTGTCTCATAAGAGGCAGAAAACGGGACATAATAATTCACTATAACAGAGTTTATATGATGTCCTATTCAACTATCGTCGCTGGAGTTATCCTGATTTATATGAGTGAAAAAGAAAAAGACAGGTACAGTTGATAACAAAACCCTGTTTCCTTTTTCTTCGCTTGCTTTCTTGCCAGTCACATATCATCGTTGTCAAACTGCGATTTTGCTTTAACAGGGAAAAGTTTGAAACAAAATTAACATTAATTTTACTCTTTCGAAGTTTTGGCCATCGTTCCGCACCCCCAACAAGTGAAGTCCATCCTGTGCGACATTCAATTTATTTTATGAGGAATAGTTCCAAAAGAGTGGAGCGATTCGTTTAGCTTATCATGGCACGATCGATATTCGATAAGAATTGTACCTCATTGTCGACATTGACACTGATCCTAGAGTCTTAACATAAGACAAAAACATAAAATATCGAGTCAAAATGTCGTATCAAATGTCAAATTCTGACGAGAAAGTAGCCTGCTTTTCAAGTCGGAATTGTTCCAAGGACCTTATCTGATGGTAAAAGTTAATCTCTAAGTAGGTGTACACCTGTATGTTTATCCGAGTCATGGAGGGGCCTACATTTTTTTTAAAAATTTGTTTTGTAGTTACGTAAAAAGGCCGATGCAAAGACTCAATAAAAACCTCACATCACGTCAAGAGGAACTATTAAATGCAAGAATTTAGCTTGAAGGCTTAGTAATCAGTCATTTTCAATTCTGTGCAACTGCCTCAATTACGTCTTTGCATTGTAAGAGATGGTATGCTTCGGAAAATTTGATTTAGTTCGAGCTATCATATGCCGTCACTGAATTCCTGTTCCATAAAATCATCTAATACCTTTGATATTACACATTGTAATGCCATACCATGATGTCCATAAAGGAGTTACAAGCGTGACGTTCGAGGCGTCCGAATCTAACTCAAGTTTGTAATGAACATTAAATTATTACTATTATTATTATTATTATTATTATTCCTCTCTTCCACGGACTATGAATTGAATATTTTGTCTGTCTGTTCCACCTGAGATCAGAACACTTTCATGCCCTTGCATCTGAAGGACCTTCCGCAATGTCCATGCTATAGCGATTGCCAGTTTCTGCAATAGGTACTGGCATTAGTTTTATACATAACTTCTCTAGGCTGTCTCCTTGTTTGTGTGGTATTGCTTCTAGTGCATCCAGCACGATTGGTACGATCTATTTTACAGACTTTTCAAGTTATCTGGCCAGGTCACAGTACTTCGTTACTTTCTCTTGTTCCTTGCGTACGACGTGAGTGCTGCTGTGTCTATGACGTACGTCAGATTCCTCTTCTCGTCTATCAGTACTATGTCTTGCCCCCTGGTGTGTATCCCTGGGAGGTCAGGATGTTAAAATCCCACAGGACTGTTCGCCTTCCTATTTTCGACCACTTTCTCTCTCATGTGAAAGTATTATCTCAGAGTGGATTTTTGGGAAAGTTATAGTTAGATAATAATTCAGACAATTAAGTCACATTATTAAATGTTTCATACACATTTTGTGGACAAATGAAAAGATGATAAGTTTGAATATGTAAAATATTATTAATGTTACAGTTGTAGCTAAGGTTTACAAAACACTTAGATATGTATTCCATATGTGGATAAGTTGGTACAAATATCTGCCATATTATAGAAGCAGTGTTAGATAACAAGATGTCACATTTGTGCTATATTAGCTAAAAAGAATGTAGGCCATTGGTAACTATATGGGTCTGTGCTAGACAGGAAGTTGGACCTTTCAAGTGGAGAAGTAAGTGGCCAGGACACACTAATCATATAGTCACACCAAGTTAAGTTCTCATGTGGACAGGCTACCTTTAGATTGTACAAATGGTAGCGGGCACATATGGAACTCTGAGTTAGGAAGCATTTTAAATGCTCCTTCCCTAAACTGAGTTGACGAATACGGAACATTCATTAGCCAAAAGTTGGAATCACTCAATCAGTAAATGTCGACATTAAATTTGGAATATAAAGTTGGAATCTCTCGATCAGTGAATGTCCACATTAAATTTGGAATATAAAGCTAATCTGTAAATCAGTGAATGTCGACATTAAATTTGGAATATAAAGTTATATCCAAATCATAGGGGATCAGTGAGTTTAGTTGGTTAGTCAGTCGCTCACTTAGTCAGTTAATTAGTTAGTCAGTTAATCAGTCAGAATGATGTTGAGCAGACAGTCAAATAATCAGTTAGTGCGTTAAAAGGTTAGTCGTTTAGTTAATAAGTTGGTCAGTTAGTTCTGCAGCTCAGTGAGTTCAGTTGGAGTAGAGATATAGTGTTCAGTTTATTATTGTGATGACCATGAATTATGTTTTCAGTTGTATATAGTGCACATGAAGGAGTTTTAATATATTACAAAATGTAAGCAATAGACATGGTGAAATTGTACGGAGTATAATATGTTCACTAGAGAAACTATATTTTGAATTTGTTATGGACAGCATGAGGTGATGTATTGTTGATGTATTGTTATAATTATGCAATGTCTGTTAATAAATATGTTATGAACCAGAATGCAGTATCGTGAGCCTATTCCCCAGGGCACACACACACAAATTCCCTCCCTCGCCATATGATTGTATCACTTGCTTGTGCACTCAGTTCTATATTTTTAGACAAATGCCGGTGTACGGCTAGGACTGGTTTGACATGCCGAATTGGAACTCACTTACCGTACTCACTGATGAGATGATTGACTGTCTCAACCTTGTACCTGCACATTCTGTACAACTGAGAGACGTCTTGATTTTGTGTGCTTTCTTTCACATTTTTCGCCGTGAGTGTCTGGTTCCGCACTACCATTGCCAATCCTTCAGTTACTATTTTCAGTTCTCGCAGTTGGAACCATCTCCGATTCCCCTCACTGGTTTGTTGTTCTGTTCCCCTCCTGAACTCTTTATGCATTGCCTTTTCCCTCTGTTCTTTTGTTCTTTTTGTGTACCTTCTCAACTGGTAATAAGTATTTGCTACGTTCCAGTATTATTAATATTAGTAGTAGTAGTACCCCCACCTCCACCCCTACCCCCACCCCAGATCAATATGCCGTTACGGTAACTATGTCACTAGCTTCATCATATGCATATCAGTTTGTAAGAGTACTATCGTTCTGTCCTTGTACCTCCGTCCTATGTTTTTTTTTTTTTTTTAATGAAAAGCTGACCTTGACCGGTTGTCACGAAACAATCAAACAATCTGAGTACAACAATTGAAACCATTTGTCCTTTGTAACTTTGGTCGAAGTAAAGTTACAATCGCAAAAATGTTAAGATTGTTTTTTAAATGTCGAAACACTACGTCAAAGTCCAATGATATTAAGATATCATAAGTAAAGTCATAAATTTGGGAGTCTGAGTTAAAATGTTGTGCTCTCATATTGTTTTATGTGTAATTTTTGTGTTATGGGCCTGTTTTATGTATATTGTTTTATGTGTAATTTTTGTGTTATGGGCCTGTTTTATGTATATCGTTTTATGTGTAATTTTTGTGTTATGGGCCTGTTTTATGTATATTGTTTTATGTGTAATTTTTGTGTTATGGGCCTGTTTTATGTATATTGTTTTATGTGTAATTTTTGTGTTATGGGCCTGTTTTATGTATATTGTTTTATGTGTAATTTTTGTGTTATGGGCCTGTTTTATGTATATTGACAATAAAATGATTCAAATAAGAGTGACGACATATTTTCTTTTCTTTTTTTTTTCGTTCTAATTTTACTTGTCTTTTTCGCACACAGAAAGAAAACAACAACAACAAAAACAACGAATATGTGCTTGCTGAGGATCGAGTACAATTTGTGACTCAAAATCTTCTTTAAACAGACACATTCCTTTGGGGGACGGTATCCGTTTCTTATAATTATTATTGATGGATTGATTTGATTTGATTTGGTTTTGTGCTTCATGGCACAGCAAAACAAGAAGGTTAATTACTGCCGAGGCAATTGGAGTAAAGTGCCTTGCCCAAGCAAACACACTGTAGCCAACTCAGGCTGATCCGATGGTAGGATTCGAACCGGTTCCTTTTTTCGGTCGCTAAGCACTGTGCCACCGCGGCTGTTATTGATGGAAATGTAGCTTTACATTTTCCAGTTTTGATATATGACAGAAGTACTTACCAGAAGTACTGCAGTACTTTTCATGTACTGTGATTCAAGGCATGGCTTTTATTACGAGTGACCCCCGATAGCAGCCATAATACTGTAGTAATTCCTATGTCCCATGTACAAACACAGTGTGGACAATGCATTCCTTGCTTAGGAAAAAAGTGCAGAAAGTAGAAGAGAGACATTGGTATCTCTTTTGGAGCACCGTCAACTTTCTTCTACAACTGGTAAATGGAAGTACAGAATAATTTGCAACGTTCACCGTGATTTTTCCATGAATTTAGCATTATGGGATAGAGACCTGTTTCTGGTAGGTTAAAACAATGGGGTTTTTTTCATGTTTCAACCGTCATCAAGCCTGTCAATTTAAATTATATAATCGTAGAATTTCTCACATGTAAATCTTGGAAAATTATTGGAAAGAAATGTACAGATACTATTTAAGATACAGTGCAAGTTCCAAAAACAAAAATGTCATTCTGGAAGGACTTAATTTATTATATACTTTAGTGTGAAATTTGGAAACTTATTGGCGAAATAATTTTCATATTTTTTCATTCCTATATTTTCACATGTGAAAAATATATCCTTATATTTTCACATGTGAAAATATAAGATTTCCCATCATGCCATGCGACGCTTGATTGTGTGTGCCTTTAGAAGTTATACCTGCAGCAACAAAAACGAGCATTTTGTGAGCTAGAACAAATAAATAGAAACTGCATTACATTTCAGACATGGAAATTAATTTTTGCAGACGAAATTTTAGTCGATGCCTTTCGCGTCTCTATGAAGTTATTTCCCCGTACTTCCTTGACAACAATGATAAACCCGCTGTGATGCATTGATGAATCGGACTTGCTTCGTGATCAAATATGATCAAATAGTTTACAAAATGTCAAAAATATAATTTACTGCGTCAGATTAGGTCAACCCAATCATACCGCTATCTTAAGTCACTGATATTTATATGACCAGCCTATGAAAGTGAGGTGAATTTACGACAAAAGGGGTGCGTGGGGGTGGAGTGTGGCGATGAATAGTGAGTTTAATCTTCTAAGCTTCAAATCTGGAGCAACTTTGGTATATAATAAAAAGAAAATTTTCTTTTCCTGCGTTAATACCTGATATATTTCATCTTGTGGTACCCAAAACGGTATATTTTAACTCGTGGCTTCGTTTTGTGTACCACACGATGAAATATATCCGTATTAACGTAGGAAAAGAAAATATCCTCTATTTATTAAATACCCCATCCATAAAGTGTATATTGGACTATATAAATACAACCGGTAAACAGGGAGCACTCATTTTAATTGACGAAGAAAAGTCTTTTGATGGAATTGAATAAAAATTACGTAAAAAAAATTTTTTTTTTTTTATTTGGTTATTGGCAAAAATTATTGTAATTACCTTAAAATACTATATAGTAATATATACTCAAAAGTACAAGTAAATGGGGCTTTGACAAAAGCATTCAAAATAGAAAGATCTGTAAGACAATAAGACATATTAATAAAGAAACATTAATAAAAGATAAAGAAAATGGAGGTTTTAGTATACAAGATATACAATTAATATCCAAAGCTATATTACTGAATAGAATAAATAATGTTACACGCAAGGAGTTTCACTACTGAGCGAATTAACCTACACCTGCGTGGGCCTGGCTTGATGTCCATTGTATCCCCTATTTCCAAGGACCTCAAGACAACATTCGTTGTCAACTAAAGGGATCTTAAACGAGCAGATACTACAATTAATTTTCCTCTAATCACCTAATGATCACAAAACTCTAATTTCACACTTGCATGGTTTTTCTTGCTTCATATTTGCATTAATCAGCAGTAGCTTTTCCAAGCCAAAAAGTGGTACTTTACGCCATGCAACACGACCAAAACACTTATTACAAAGAATTATTCCTATCTCTAATTACTAAACACATTTAAATTAGAATATCCCGATAATTCCTTATGTTAAGAAATTAGAGAGGGTCCATTGTACGAAACTAATCCGTGCTTCCATAAAGTCTCGTGAATACTGTACATTATGACGTCTTCTCCTAGTCATTGACTAAATACTCTGTTTGAGAAATTCCCAACACCGACTCCTCATAATTAAAAAATAATTACTCAAATCTAGCAAAGCTATAAACGGAGATGTAAATACAAATAGCACATACCATAGGTTTATTAAAATGAGATGGAGGAAAATATTGATTTCACATGGGCTAAATTATAAATATACTGGTTTGGATATTGTTTAAGTATGTAACCAAAAGTATATTATAATAAATTATCTTACGCTATAGAAATTCCCAAAAGATATAGGAAATAAAAGAAACCTCATATTAGAATTTAGAGACAGTCGGGAAATATGGCAACAACAAATATGAAAGGGATATATAAAATAGCAAGAAATAAAAATACACAAAATAACAAAATAGAAATAAAAATGCCACATCTAAAATGGTCAGAAATATGAAAAATTGGGAAACGATCACAAATAAACACAAAATATATAAAATATTTATATATCTACACGATGCATGGTTAACCGGGGAAGCAGCAAAAAAGAAAAATATAGTTCCTTTCATACCAATATGGTTTAACTGTTACAATGGTCAATTAACAAAGGAACATTTAATTTTAGAATGTAATTTGTATGAAAGGGAAGAGAAGAAATAAAGTTAGACATAATCAAAGAGTATGGAGCAGTGGAAAATAAAGTTAGATATAATCAAAAAGTATGGAGCAGTGGAAAATAAAGTTAGATATAATCAAAGAGTATGGAGCAGTGGAAAATAAAGTTAGATATAATCAAAGAGTATGGAGCAGTGGAAAATAAAGTTAGATATAATCAAAGAGTATGGAGCAGTGGAAAATAGAGTTAGATATAATCAAGAGTATGGAGCAGTGGAAAATAAAGTTAGATATAATCAAGAGTATGGAGCAGTGGAAAATAAAGTTAGATATAATCAAGAGTATGGAGCAGTGGAAAATAAAGTTAGATATAATCAAGAGTATGGAGCAGTGGAAAATAAAGTTAGATATAATCAAAGAGTATGGAGCAGTGGAAAATAAAGTTAGATATAATCAAAGAGTATGGAGCAGTGGAAAATAAAGTTAGATATAATCAAAGAGTATGGAGCAGTGGACAATAAAGTTAGATATAATCAAAGAGTATGGAGCAGTGGAAAATAAAGTTAGATATAATCAAGAGTATGGAGCAGTGGAAAATAAAGTTAGATATAATCAAGAGTATGGAGCAGTGGAAAATAAAGTTAGATATAATCAAGAGTATGGAGCAGTGGAAAATAAAGTTAGATATAATCAAAGAGTATGGAGCAGTGGAAAATAAAGTTAGATATAATCAAAGAGTATGGAGCAGTGGAAAATAAAGTTAGATATAATCAAAGAGTATGGAGCAGTGGACAATAAAGTTAGATATAATCAAAGAGTATGGAGCAGTGGAAAATAAAGTTAGATATAATCAAAGAGTATGGAGCAGTGGAAAATAAAGTTAGATATAATCAAGAGTATGGAGCAGTGGAAAATAAAGTTAGATATAATCAAAGAGTATGGAGCAGTGGACAATAAAGTTAGATATAATCAAAGAGTATGGAGCAGTGGAAAATAAAGTTAGATATAATCAAAGAGTATGGAGCAGTGGAAAATAAAGTTAGATATAATCAAGAGTATGGAGCAGTGGAAAATAAAGTTAGATATAATCAAAGAGTATGGAGCAGTGGACAATAAAGTTAGATATAATCAAAGAGTATGGAGCAGTGGAAAATAAAGTTAGATATAATCAAAGAGTATGGAGCAGTGGACAATAAAGTTAGATATAATCAAAGAGTATGGAGCAGTGGAAAATAAAGTTAGATATAATCAAAGAGTATGGAGCAGTGGAAAATAAAGTTAGATATAATCAAGAGTATGGAGCAGTGGAAAATAAAGTTAGATATAATCAAAGAGTATGGAGCAGTGGAAAATAAAGTTAAATATAATCAAAGAGTATGGAGCAGTGGAAAATAATAACGTTTTGTACCTGAACAACATCAGAAATGGAATAATATATAGGAATTTAACAAACCTTATTGTCATAGACACAAATTGGGGGAAATTCAAATAATTTTAGAAACAATATTAATATACCTTTCCCAATAAAATACATCTCTTTGTATGTCATGCAGATGTGTTAGTAACTCATAAGAGAGGAATAATTAGGTTGTACACACGTAAGAATGCATATATATTTCATGTGTAATCTATATGCTATGTATGAAGGCACATATATTTCATGTATAACCTATATGCTATGTATGAATACAGATATATTTTATGTGTAATCTATATGCTATGTATGAATGCAGACATATTTCATGTGTAAATCTATATGCTATGTATGAATGCAAATATATTTCATGTGTAATCTATATGCTAAGTTTCTTTCTTAATATATACATTTACTGCAACTTTAAGATGGGGACTATGTTCGCCAAAATGACGGGGGAGGGACGAAGTACAGCCACTGGGAAGGTAGGGTAGGGTATGTCATTCCCATTAATGGGGGGGGGGGGGTGCGCTGGATGCGGCCTACACTCACTAGCTGCAAAATTCTCCCCTCACTCAAAAAACAAATCGATACAAGTTAACAAATATAACTATAACAAGAACAAAAAGACTTGCATTTACTAGCGTACTTTTAAACTAATCTGATAGTTAGCAAATTTCAGTGTAACAAACAAATAACAGTTGGCTATGTCCCTTAAGTAAGAGGTGAGGATGATGAGAGGACATGCAATAAAGGCGCTACGCTAGGTAGACAGACGGGCATAGGAGTCTCGGAAAACAAGGGGATAACAATAAATCTACAAGACACAACAAGAAAACGGGAGAAAACAGATACATGTTACTAACAAATGCGAGTGTAAAATATACGCATCATGAAGACTCAGTACAAGAAAACTTTTTTTTTTTTCCCACTTTTTCCGTACAAGACAGCAAATATCTTCGCTTTCCCTAATATTCATACTGTGCTATGTGCACATCTTTTTTAGAATGAGAGTATGCCAAGATCAGCATGTGCGTTTTGTCTTTGCTAGCGTGCATTACAATAAAACAAATAATTTATCCATGACCCACGGTTCACTGTGACTTTTTTACATATTTTCTTCCATGGGTGTGTGATGGGACAGCCTGTGTGTTTTTTGTTGCCTTTTTGTATAGAAATAACAGAAACTTACAATAGATTTGATCGAAGGAAAAAACCAGTCCTAACAAATTACACATATGAACGGATAATAGCACCTATACAATAAATGCAGCACACATTCGGATAATAGCACCTCTACAAGAAATGCACCACACATTCGGATAATAGCACCTATACAAGAAATGCACCACACATTCTTGCGTACTAAAAAGGGACATAAATATATCGATCCATGGCAAGGATCACTTAAAAACTCCAAAATAGGTAAGGGAACCAGTCATAAGATGTAATGCCTGAGGAGGAGAGTACAAGCCTGTTTTGGAATGCAATTTAGGCTCGGAGACGAAACAAATGGAAACCTGGCAACGGGAATCTAAACAAGTACGTCCCTATCAAAAAGAAAGATGAACCCCAGTCACAAACATTTTATCATTTTTATTTCGCTCTAAATTCTGTTTTATTACTTTTTTAAATACCCTCAATAGAGATTGGGGTGATGGGGGGGGGGGGGAATACAACAATATATAAAAACCTGTTAACTTTCCAACAAAAGGGGTCACCTCATAGTCCTGTTCGTTTTTCATAGCTAGAGGTTTGGAGGTGTCCACCCATAAAAAAAAAATTCTTAAAAGTGAAGGAACCTAAAGAAATGATTACGGAGTAAACCATTTTGTCAAATTCGTAAGTAAATACAAATAGTAGTCAGTGGTTGGTTGAATAGCAGTAATGACTCAATACAACAGTTTTGGATTCTACAATGGGCCAACACCTATGTAAACATGAATGTAATGTCCTTGCGCTGGTTTTATAACTTTCTGTCGCAATACATCCGTGTGTCTGTGTGTGTGTGTGTGTGTGTGTGTGTGTACTCGACAAAGGTAAGATGATTTCCACGTTAGAATGTATACTCGTAGCCAGTACATGATAGTATATTAATCAGTGCAGTGTGTACGTTGTTTTGAATATATGCAAGATACGCTTATAAACTGAACTATGTGATGTTAACGTCTCACTCATATAGTCCTAAATGAATATTATATGCACACGTGCAATCATCGACAGTAGTACATGTACATACTTCTAGTTATCAACGGATGCAGACGCATTTTATGTTCTATCGGGGAGGAAGGTCATGCAGCCGTTTGTCCTAGAGTGAAGCTACAAAAATCTGTCCAGGTGGAAATTTGAAAAGTCTTTATTAAATTTTGGAGAAAGGTGGTCCAGACTTACATGTTATATCATAGACATCAGGAAACGGATACAGTACTCAGTGACGATGTTAAACGGATACAGTACTCAGTGACGATGTTAAACGGAGACCTGGAAGCTCAAGCTTCCACATTTTCGATAATTTTAAATACTAACGATTCGGATTGACCGCAGCTAAAATAAGCTCGCCTCCTATTATGGTGACGGCATGTGTACTGTCCCCGCTCATTTCAGTCAGAATCGCAGTGTAGAGCAAGTTATTTTGCCACGAAGTGGTCGTCAAGGAGCAACAGCCTATATGTATACATATAGACTCAGTTATTTTCAATATAACCACATGTAACTTGTTGTAATCCAGTCTTTGGCTTTAAGAATTCGGTTCTTTCTGAAAGGTGCAATACTAAACAGGTGCACGTCAAGAGTCGCCTGGAGTTGTGAATTTCGCATTTGATAAATGTATTCTCTTTTACGCTCAATCCAAAACTATAGTAATGACCTCGTTAAGATATTGTTCAACCACTGTCTTGTACATGAATTTTCCATGTGGTTTGAAACATTGATGGTACACTGGCGTCCTTCAGTATCAAGAAATTCACAATAGTGTATACTGTTATAAAGAAACAGTTGATACTTTATCTTAGATGGCTTTAGTTGGAAGGATGGAGTATCAACTTGTTGACTATAAGGGTTTGTGAGTGATATGGATTTTATACAACATAACTATTACACGTGTTGTAAGTTGTAACAAGAAGACAAATAGCATGCCTGCCGTCGCACGAATAGAGATAACAAAAATCGACATTAACTTCCTCAAAGGAGGAGCGCTTTTTCTATTGCACCGCATACAATGCAAATACTATCACCCATTACAGCAATAAAACAGGAGTTATCACCCAAAAAAACTATGTGGTTATCATGACGTAATAAATACCAAGCAGCTCTCGTGTCAGACGGCGTTATAATTTAGTAGTCTCATTGTGATTCATTAGGAATTATTATCAAATTGGCTGACTTCAAAGGGGATGCATTTCATACACAATAGATAACACTTATGACCTTCCTGTCAAGATGAGCGTTCACCTTTTTCTTGCATTGGCTCAGTCTTCAAAGGCATTCGTCTAGACATGTGTGACAAGGTAAGTTACAAATTATTATCTATACTAGCGTATTATTTCAGTTATCTTTGCCAACATCTCTTACATACCACTCTTCTAGCTCCATTTTACTGACGTTGATGTAGATCTCTACTTAACTGAATTAGCGCCATAAAATGGATGTACAAATTCTTAGAACAATATATGTGAGTCACATTTGAAGTAATTCTTGAAATGGCTTTCGTGACTCACAGTACAAAAGTTCTGCAAGACAAAGATATTTTCGACAGTATATACAGTGCAATAAATATGAGGTGAACGTTTGATTTCGTGTCCTTGGTTTATGGTGTTGTTTACATTTACATGTAGCAGCAACCTTCTTACATTCAAATTATCTATGTATCTATTGATATATATATATATATATATATATATATATATATATATATATATATATATATATATATATATATATATATATATATATATTATGTGACCAGTAGCTTCTGGTTATTCTCTCTGCCTTGCCAGCTGACGTAAGGAAATTGGATAGTTATCTTCATTTTTAACCCCCTGCTAATTGAATGTTAAAGATCACCAAACCTTTGCTATGCAACAATGCCTCACTATAGACAGTCACGAATCGGACATACATAATGAAGCAACATTTAATGAAAAACAAAATATAACTTTCAGCGGTTTAAATTACCTTTTGTAGTTTTACGGCTGCCTTTTAAAGTTCAAAAAGACCTTCCAAAGACGTCTGTGATTGTACCATTGTGAATTTAATTACACACTATGGCCGATTTGTTGCACGCTTTAATTTCATTTTATATCTTATGTGAGAACTTCTTCTTTTCTCCAGTTCTTTCCAAGCGCCATATGACTATCTATTTATATGCCCCATATTCGTGGCGGTTCCCCTCCCCCTTTTTTTATTTTTATTTTTTTCGTTTTCTTTAATTTATTAAATTCATTCACATGTTTAAAAACGCATGCTGCAGTCTGTGGTTCAAAGACCGAGGACCAAACCGATTGATCGCTACCTGGGAATTATGATTCGTCGAGTAGGTGTAACTCAGTTACCTAACAGTATCAAACAAAGTGTAATAATTAAACACTTATTGGTCAGTCTCGTGGTGTACTGAGCAGTATGCTAACTAGCCTCCCCACTATAGTCAACTGAAGTCTTTATTGAGGTATGTAGGTAATGTAGGCCACTGCTCCAAATTTACATTATGTAATTTGGGCCAATGGCCTACATTACCTTAATAAAGACTTCAATAACTATAGCCAATTAACCATTAAAAGTGCCCAAAAAGTGATAAGAAGCTTACCAATCAATCACTCACCGTGTCAGGTTGTTTAAAATGTCTAATAGCCAATCAGATCACGATAAGAAGAGAGTTTTCTCGACGACATCTAAATTCAGTCTGTAGTAAAGGGTGACCCTTTTCATTTAATAGTGCGGTCTCGGTATTTAAAGATCCTATTTTACAAATGGATGTTTTGATGCATGCGCAAACGTGCAATATGTATTTCTGCTCAATGTACTGAACCGATTAGTTGTCGCCATACTAAAAGTAAATAAAAATAAACGGTTTTCAAGTTGCATGAGCAAATGGATAACTAACTGTTGGACCAATAGCTGCAGGTAAAAAGGAAAGAAATGTTACATTTCTTAAAATATAAATTCTTCTGTCTAGAAGTATAAACCAAAAAATGTGCTCTAAGTTCATAACCTTAATCTAAACTGACACGAGTATAGTATTCAATAGAAACCAGGAATCTTCTATTGTTGTATAGGATCAAGTTTTATCCCATGTCCATTTCAATATTTAAGAAAATATACCCATTTGATATTTTTTTCTTCATATTCCATAAGAGAATTAAACTTCTTTACGTCACCAATGACGCCGCCACGTTATATTGGGCAAATGGGCAAAGGTGTAATGACCGAAGTATCCGAATGTACTTCAAATGTTATAATACTTTATGAGGTTTTATTGAATAAAATGAACACAAAAAAATCAGTATTTTTCGTCATGTGATAAATACAATCTTAGATGTGTGCCCATATCAACAAAGTTTAGCAATTCGTGAAAGATCCTCTTGCCATTTTACCCATAATCCTATCCGCGTTTAGTTAAGCAAACACTATGTATTCCCCTGGAATAATGTTGACATTCTATTTCATCACCTCCCTCATCGATTTCACGTGCTTTCTCTCCTTCGAAGGGGTAAAACAATGAGATTAATATACCCAGAAATCTATTTTATTATATATACTCTATCCCTATACTTCCGTCGGCATTTATTCGGCTAACTTCTAGCCATTTAAGATATTTATGTGCCGTTGTCATATTTGAATTTGGGAGGGAAGGGGGGGGGGAGAATCTATTCAAGTATATAAGAAAAATTCATCCCTGGTCAAATTTACTTAGAATCTTTAATTCACATTAATAGGAAATCAATAAGGAAAGCGTTAGAAATACCATATTAAATCGATGTACCAGTCATTTTGCTTGGTATTTTTCGTAATTCACCCCTCAGCTTGAATTTTCTTCTATAAGTAGACATGTTTGGGAAAATAAAAGAAGTAGATGCAGATATTCAAATATAATTAGTAAGTTTACCAATGTCATTTTTATCAGGAAAAGGAAATACGCACTTTTGGATCATCCACAGGTATGTCCGCAACTGGGACAACAAAACCTTATAAGGACAATAAATCCTTAGATGTAGTCAGCCTGTTGTAGAGACTCAAAATCCGTACATGTAGTCATCCTGTTGTAGAGACTCAAAATCCGTACATGTAGTCATCCTGTTGAAGAGACCAAAATCCGTACATATAGTCAGCCTGTTGTAGAGACCAAAATCCGTACATGTTGTCATCCAGTTGTAGAGACTCAAAATCCGTACATGTAGTCAGCCTGTTGTAGAGACTCAAAGTTGCTTTATCCGTTGCCCTATCTGTCAGATAATGTGGATGTGAAGGCTTTTTTTTTTTGTTGTTGGCCTATCTTTGAAGCTATTATCAAAATGTAACATGTATTCAATTAATACATGCTCTGAAACCTCTTATTGATTCAAAACAGACCACAAACCCTGGACGAAAGTATACCTGCTAAAGCTTAGACTCAATAATTGCATCAGATGGTTATATGTTCAAATGTATTAATTCCATGCATACATTATTGCTTCTCTGAAAAATGTAATACCCCAATTTTAGTGTATTTATTTTAGTATCGATACGTGTTTCGCTCAGGACAGAATAATGATATTATTTAAACAATCGATTCCGTGAAGTGAACAATTAAAACCCGTCGCCGATTATTGTGAAATTTTTCGAAACTCAATCATTTTAACGCCTTTTTTTATGAGCATACAACAAGGCAAATTTATATCCACTATGCCAAAATTTGTGGGTGCGAGTGAATTACAGATCAACCATAGTGCAAGTATTCAAATGAAATCGAGACTGAACTGATTTTAATAAATCAGACATAGTCAGTTTGGATATAATATACGGACTACATTACTGGGATCATTTACTCCATGAACTAACTTGTCTAGTCTTATTCTTTCCGGTTTACTTTAGATTCTCCCCTCCCCTCCCCCAAGACCTTTATCTATTGCTAACCACTGCCCCCTCCCCCCCTTTTCATCTTTACTGCTGAAGTTCACGAGCAACATTAATTTTATCTACAAGGAACATTCTTGAAGATTAGCATATAAAGTGGAACTTGAGAAAATTTGCAGCGTATGAGATTATACATTTAGTCCGATCTTCATCATCAGACAATATTTCCAATTATCAAAATAAAGAATAAAATAATTGGGACCCAAACGAACTGCTGTATTGACAGTAAGACCGGTCTTTTCAAGGTCCAGACATCAGGAGTTCCACAATCAAAGGAATCATTAACTTCTATTACAAGGTGCCTGAATGAAGTTTTAAAGTTGTTATTGTTCTTGCTTATAAATTGAAAATATTTGATCGATGAAAGTAAATGTTATTATTTCACAGATCAGACCGGTTAGAATATTATGAACCCATAGTAAGTGTTGAACGTGTCACTAAACTCACGTAAGATCCCAATAATATGCCATTTTAAGTATACAACCTCAACACGAAATGATCACCCCTCGTGTGCTGAGAACTGTGCACTTATTCCGAGTATCACGTGTCCTTGGCGTCTTCTTGGCGACTTCCGATCACAAAAATACTGCACCAATTATGTAACAGTTAACCAATCCAAACTGCCACTCCCTGTACCAATTATGTAACATTCCCTGCAGGCCAGAATGCACAATAGACCCGATGCACCCTCCTGCACGCCCCCATGTGTCGACTAATGGAGGAAAAATGTTGGCCGTGGTATGGTTTTCTAACTGGGAAGGTCTTTGATTTTTAAAGAGTACGGTTCATATAGAATAATTTTAACATTGTATTTTAAGGATTTTACCCTTTTTTTGCTTTAATAGCTCTTTTGTATGAAGCCCCGGAGAGGACGAGAGGCGAAAAATCTTATTTCGTTCCCTCATATTAACATTTTGTTCCTACAAATAATAATTCGTTCCCTCAAATTAATGTTTTACCTTTTCTCAAGTAAGTATTTTTCCCTCAAATTAATGATTCGTACTACCAAGTTATTATTTTGTTCCCTAAAATTGTTTCTTCGTTTTCTCAAATTATTAATTCGTTTCCTTAAGTTAGTTTTCGTTCCCTCCAATTAATAGATTATTCCCCTCGAGTTAGCATTTCGTTTCGTCAAATAAATAATCTATTGTGAATTAATATATCGTTCTCTCAAATTTTCATTTTTATCCCATAAATGAATACTTAGTTTCCTCAAATAAACATTTTGTCCCTCAAATTAATAATCTGTTCCCACAAATTAACATTCCGTTCCCTCAGATTATTTCGCTCCCTCAAGTTTGTATTTCTTTCCCACAAATTGCCATTCTGTTCCCTCACATTAATAATTCGTTCCAGCAATTTCGTATTTTGTTCCCTCAAATGAGAGTTTTGTTCCCTCAAATTAGTATTTATTTATCTCAGTTTAGCATTTAATTCCCTTAAGTCAGGGTTTTGTTCCTCCGATTGAACAATTATTATTGTTCCCTTTGTATATTTCATGAACTTGATTACGCGTCAAGTGGCGGATGCTGACGTCAGATATTATTTTTTTTTTATACAGTGCGATTTGTGTAGAAAATCTTGACGTTGAATTCTAAGGATTTAAACTTTTCTTCCGCGTATCTTTGTTTTGTGTTGCCCCCCTCCCTTTTTTTTTTATTTTTACATCGTATCTATAATTTTCATTTGTCACAAAGTGCATATTTACTTTTGGTCAGAGAGGTTTGCCTTCCTGTGGATTCTGACAAGGGTTTTGTCTTTACCATCTTTCCTACCTGTTGTATTCTCGGCACTATATAGCCAGAATACTGCTTATATGCAGTTAAACTATATATATATATATATATATATATATATATATATATATATATATATATATATATATATATATATATATATATATATATATATATCTATATATATATGTATGTATGTATGTATGGTGCATAGTGCTTATATGCAGTCAAACTATATATATATATATATATATATATATATATATATATATATATATATACACACATACATGCATACATACATACATACATACATACATACATACATACATACATACATACATACATACATACATACATACATACATACATACATACATACATACATACATACATACATACATACATACATACATACGTTGAAAATTCGAACATACGGATAAAGAAATTATCGCTAGTCAGCATCGGATGGATTATCATCAGTGAACGTCGGCTAGCACGAATACTTAAATTTTGAGATTATTCAAGGCACAAAGAATACACCGATCTTGCAATTGTTGTATTGCTCATCATGGATGTCACATGACAGTCATCATCTGAGCTAAGAAGTAAATTGAACTCCACTGCCCAACAAGTACAGCATCATTGCGAGGGCCCTTTCTGAAAATCACCAAAAAGCTCAGTGCAGCTTTCAAAATTTAGTCCGTTGAGGGGTAAACAACAACGTTTCATTCGTATCTTTTGTTTTAAAAAATTGTTTCAGTCAATTCCTAGACTCTGTACTTCAGTAAACGACATAACAAAAAATATGTTTTTGAAAGTTAAACACCTTGCTTACTTCAGGTGTATTGTTTATAATTATCTTTATTAAACATCTAATCTAATAATAGTAATCACTAATAACGACAGTGGCCACACTTCAGCCGGGATGGCTAAATTAAGCAATTAAATAAAAATTAGCAAAAATATATGAAAATAACTCAGATTAAAAATAAAATAAAAAGTAACTCAAATTAACAAAAAAATGAAGAATATCTTTATATAAAAATAAGAATACCTTTATAAAAAATAAGAATACCTTTATAAAAAATAAGAATACCTTTATAAAAAAAAGAATACCTTTATACAAATAAAAATACCTTTAAAAAAAATAAGAATACCTTTATAAAAATTAGAATACGTTTATAAAAAATAAGAATACCTTTATAAAATAATAAAAATACCTTTATAAAAAAAAGAATACCTTTATAAAAAATAAGAATACCTTTATAAAAATAAGAATACCTTTGTAAAAATAAGAATACCTTTATAAAAATAAGAATACCTTTAAAAAAATAAGAATACCTTTATAAAAATAAGAATACCTTTATAAAAAATAAGAATACCTTTAAAAAAATAAGAATACCTTTATAAAAATAAGAATACCTTTATAAAAAATAAGAGTTGCTTTATAAAAAATAAGAATACCTTTATAAAAATAAGAATACCTTTATAAAAAATAAGAATACCTTTATAAAAATAAGTGAAATAAAATAAAAAGAACTATAAAGAGTATGGAAAGTAGATTATCGTATTACTTATTAAGATATACTTTTCATTGTTGAAAAATACTAAGATTTATTATTATTGTATTATAAATAAGGAAGTTGAAAACTTATAACACCTCTTCTCATAATTTTCCATTTTTTTTCCTTTTCTTTGACTGCTTGAATTATATTTACAATCATTATGAACACCTGGATGCATGTAACCGTGATCGACCACAGGTTTTCTAGAAGCGGTCGGTTTTCTATGCAAAATTATTTGCAAATTTCACCCGACCCCCACCATCCAATTTTAAAATCTGTTACACGGGAAACTTATTTCGTTGTCAGCTAAATCCCTTTAATAGTTTACAGGAGTCATTTTACAAGTCAGGATAAGTATTTACAAAATACTGTCAGGTTAAATTCCTCATTTTAGTAATATCCATTCGTTTTTGTCCCTCTGAGTTTCTCTTCTCGTTTCATTTAAGTTAATCTTCGGTTGCAAACAATTATCGTTGTTTTATATTCATTATCATTCTATTTTTATTTTTTCATTTTCGTAAGTAATTAGGCATGCACTACGAACACTAATAGTAGAGCCGGGACCCAAAGGAGACACCGAAACCTACCTGCAGAGTTTAGTGTGTCTACGGGCGTACTATACTGCGATGAATTCCATGTTTCAGTGAAAGCAATATTATTTTCAGTGAACGAATTAGTAACTTCAGGCAAAGGAAATAAATAGTATTGTATGACGGCGGCTCTCTTGTCGGATCTTTTAGTGTTCTAAATTCAGGTAACCCACGGCTAGACCCTGGGGCACCAGTAACTGGCATTCCACGGATGGGCGTTACCAAGTCGAATATTGATAAATGACGTCAGACGCTGTCTCTAGTTTCCGGTCATATATATATATATATATATATATATATATATATATATATATATATATATATATATATATATATATATATATATATATATATATATATATATATATGGGGGAGAGAGAGAGAGAGAGAATTTTCGAAATCGACAGGTAGACATGAACGACCGCTCGTATGTTGCGTGACCTGAATGAAAGAAAAGCTATTGCGAAAAGAAACATTGAATTTACGCTAGGATCATTCGAGATTACACAGAGAGAGAGAGAGAGAGAGAGAGAGAGAGAGAGAGAGAGAGAGAGAGAGAGAGAGAGAGAGAGAGAGAGAGAGAGGGAGAGAATACAATGAAAGTATAGACACATTGATTATATTTATTGAGCCATCCTGTAAATGAACAATGCAATAAAACATCGAATTGCGAAAAGACAAAAATGAATCAACGCAAGGAACAAAAAACCATACTAACCTTCTTAGCCATTGCTCCACGAATTCAATTAAGAAATATACCATGGTATTCCCAAACGTATATTCAGTTTGACATAAGTTGGCAATATTTTGCAGGTATTAATTTCCGTAAAATTTATTCTAGTACAATACGAATATGTTCCAAAAAATAAAGGGATGTAATATTTCCAGGAAAATTTAGGTTGGACTGTTAGAAAGTTTTGCCCTTTCAAGTCAATTTTCCTTCCACAGATGAAATAATTGCAGTTTCCTTGCAGCAGCGGAACATTGTCAAGAAGCAGTCAAAGATGATGCAACATTTATAAAAAATATTTAAAATTTTTAAAATTTTAAACAGGGTTTCTGGTTTCTGGGGAAAGAGGTTCATAAGGGAAACATATAAAAATCGGAAATAAAGCCGCGGCCATTCAATAAATCAGTAAGACAATATTTTCTCGTGTGATACCATTTATATCGTAGGACACAAAGGGTATTGTCAGAAAAACTCGCTAAAACGCACTCAATTTCTCTACCAATACTTGTCTCCACCCTACCATATAACTTGTATCCCACTCGCTCATAACGTCTAATACTTTGGGGAATGAATTAGCGATTAGAGTAAATGAAATGTTAATTTGAGGGAATGAATTATGAATTGAAGGGAACGATCTGTTAATTTGAGGGAATGAATTATGAATTTAAGGGAAAAAGCTGTTAATTTGAGGGAATGAATTATGAATTTAATGGAACGATCTGGTACAAATTTAGGGCATTTGAAAGAGGAAATGTTAATATGAGGGAGCAAAAATAATAACTTGAGGAGCGAATTATTATTTTGAGGGAAGGAAATATTAATTTGATGAAACAAATTATCAATTTGAGGGAACACAATTTTTTGAGGAAAGAAAATAATAACTTGTGCAAAGGAATTATTATTTTGAGCGAGTGAAATGATAATTTGACGGAACGAATTATCAGTTTGAGGCAAGAAAATATTAATTGGAGGGAATCAAATTATTATCCGAAAGAACGAATCATTACTTCGGGGAACAAAATAATATTGTGAGGGAACGAAATGTTGATTTGACGGAACAAAGGAATTAACTTAATGGAGCGAACTAATAGTTTTCACCTTGTGTCCTCTCCGGAGCAATGTGGTTTGACTTTTGATGACATTTTTGCAACATCTTTACCTTTTATCATTTGTCTCGTGATGCATGTTAACTTTTGGTTGGAGGGGTTTGTCTTCCTGGTGACTTTGTCAAGGTTTTTGCCTTTACCAATTTTGCTACCTTGTTAATTCTCGTTACTATATAGCCAGGACTGTGATGATCTACCATTAAAACCAACACATACATATACAACCATCCCTTTCTTGATCAGAATGGCATCTTTAGCATCACCAAGAGAATACCTCAGAAAAATAAAATCTTTACATTTACCCGTTGATGAAAACAATAGTTCTTAATTTTTCAAATACTTCTTTGGTAACGTGCCGGACTCGAGAAGGTTTTGATGCTGGTTCGAATCCTATCATAGGATCAGTCCGGGTCGGTTATCGTGGTGTGTCCTTGAGTAAGGTACTTTACACAATTGCTTCGGCACTAAATAACCTACCTTTGTTGCTGTGCCGTAAAACACCAAACCAATCGACGTGCTGACACTTTGCAAACAAATAAAACTAATCTACACTGATCACGACTTCATTTTTGAAAATATCTTCCTTTAAGGAGGTCAATTTGCAGCTGAAATAATGTCAAATAAAGTCCACGGTTAAAGCAATCGAAATCCCGACATTCAAGTAGGATATTTATTATTTTATGGCATTATTGCTCAAACCCCTCGAGCTTGTCAATACATGGTCGATGCATGTATATTCTGGGAGTGAACATCTGTGAAGATTGCGGGGGAAGCAAAGAGCAATAAATATAACTGCTTTCATCTTCTTCATATGTCAAACGATCATTTCATGACAATTGTTGCTAATTATTCCCCTAACCTAGCGAGAAATAAACATTCGGGCCTGAATTATTTTTTTACAAAATGGCGATGATTTACAACGTCATGTGTACTTGACAAATTATTGGCGCCTCGCATATATGGAGGCTTGTGTACCGTTAATCTCTAGAGCTGAAATACCTGTAGCAGCGTTTTTTATTTATTTATTTATTTTTATTTTTTTTTTCTTTTGGAGGGTGTGTGTGAAAGAGACTATTTATTTCGGGATTTAATTGAAATGTTTAGCATATCTATTATTCTAAACTCAGGGTTTTTGTACATACTAAAAACATCACGAATATTGACAAAGTACGTTTAAATATGTGGTGAAAGATTTATCGATATTGGACCAGAGATATTAAAGTTAAAAAGATTTGATATTGAATGTGTTATATGGTACAAACCGTATAAATGACCCACCGGGCTACTAACAGACCGCTTGACCGACCCGCAGGTGGAGCAAAAATATTAGGTAAACACCAAGCTGGGTTATTAGATTGGTTAGCAGGCCTCTTGAATTTCTGTAATGCATTAGTTCGCTGACAATCATTGCGTTAGGTCAATTCAGAGACTGATTCAGACGGAGAAGAGGGGGAGTACCCGCTTCCCCACCATCCTACTGCACCCACGACAGAGGATCTATTTTTTTATGGACCTATTTATGTTTAAGAGGACTTTGAACTGTCAAGATCATCATTTCCCCCTCTTCCAACCAACCTGACTCGGGAATTTCCAGCTCCCCGGCAAATGGACCACTTGACCCCCCCCCCCCCCCCCCCCGTCCGACGCCCGTTGCATCATAAGGGCGAACATACAGATTCACCTTCTACTTTTTTTAGAACCCTATACACCAGAATTACTGTTACCGATGCAATTGATGGTTCCATCGCCATTCGAAGAAAATAATGTGGGCCTCTGTCACGTCCTGGCGTAAGTGCATGCCACATGGCTTTAGTGTAGTGTATTTCATCATTGGTACTATTTGAAACTTCGGTCTAGTGTGTAGCTTTTCTTGTACCACTTGAAATTTCGGGATTGGATGAAACATCGTTCCGGATGGGCAAAACACGTTCCCAAAGATGAAGCCTAGGAGTAGGATTGTGTGCGGAAGAGATGTGGATAGCGAGACAAACAATGGCTATACTGCATAAGCTTAGTCATTCTGTCGTTCAAAGGGATGGAAAAGGAAAAAGAGTAACATCTTGAAAATGTCGTCTGGTGGCGATATTTATCTTTTTCGTCCATCGAGCAAACGTGTCGACAGAATGTATTTGAAATTGTTTGACATCATTCCAAAATATCCTAATCATCTAATCAGCTGTGGATTTTCATTTCCTTGTTGCCTTATTAAGATCGTTAGGATCGGCTTGCCCGGTTTTCATTGAAGTGGCATTCGGACCCAGAAATAGTCATGAAGGCGGACATTTGATACTGTATCAATACTAGCTGTCACGTTGAAGGAAGTTTTATATCGTTTCTAAGATATTTCATTCATCGAACGTGCATATTAATTAATCCCTCTCCGCCATTTTTGGAACCCGCCTAATAAAGTTGCTGAGAAAGTTGCAGACGATAAAATCAGAAATGTTCATATAAATACTAAATCAAACCCTTTTTAGCGCCGATGGCCAGCAAAGTTTCCTCAATCGAATCGCTATGAATCGATCGTACTTTTGAACTGTATGTGAATATAACACTCATTTCATTTGTATGGACATGGGAGCAAATCAAACAATACTTGATAAGAACAGATATGTCGTAAAATACAGTATAAAGTTAAGCTTTGCCATTAAGTACGCGGACAGCTGACTTCCAGATGTCGGCACAATATGTGTTAATTCCTATGCAAAAAAATCTGACAATGTGGGGGCGTGGGACAAAATGACTCTTCAGAACGTTTTGTCATGGATTCTCTAGTATTAAATAGGTTTAATGCAGTATAATTAACCGAGAACTTTGGTGAATGATTCATTTCAAAACGCATCTCTCATTGCCAAAAGCCATTATGACAATACAATTTAAGATTGTAGAGATCTATCATGTCTGCACCAGAATTGAGAGCTATGGAATTAAAATATTTAGTACCAGGATGATGGTAAAATATTCAAATATTATAAAAAAGAAGAGTAACGAAATCTTCCAATAGACGATGTATAACTTGCACGGGAAGTCCATCGTCTACAAATAAGCCCGATGTCAAGACTTTACGCACGTTAATTGACTATTGGTCATGTGGTGCTTTAGCACACTAGTTTACATCAGATGTTAGACGTCGGACAAATAATTGATGTTCATAGTTTTACAAATATTGTCCGTGTTTTCATATGAGCGGTTTCAAGTATACATTTTAACGGAGCTTGATACGAATCACGTGACTTCTATCGAAAGCAAACAAATATGAAGCCCATAACCTTATGTATATATAGATATATATATATGTATGTATGTATGTATGTATGTATGTATGTATGTATGTATGTATGTATGTATGTATGTATGTATGTATGTATGTATGTATGTATGTATGTATGTATGTATGTATGTATGTATGTATGTATGTATGTATATATGTATGTATGTATGTATAAGAAGACTACCCTTAGAAATTATTGAAACAAATGAAGAAGAAAAAAAACATAAAAACAGAATCTACGAAAAAGGCAGTTCCAGCTCTTGGTGAGAAAAGTGAATAAGGAACAAAAGGTTCTTGCATTATAAAGAAAAGATTAAAAAATAAAAAAAAATTTAAAAAAATCAACTTATATGCAATTAGGAAGGGGGAAGAAAGAAAAAAAAACTGACTCGGTTTCACACTGGAAACCACCAAAGGACTGACGTGTTTGATAAAAAGGCAGCGCCCCAAGTGTCCTAGTTATAGAATCGTGGATTTCTGTTCATGACTAATGAAAATTACATCCCGGGTTAAATATTTATGTGATAGTGAATACAAATATAAATATCTGTTATGATAGAACGACCGTGGGAAATACTAAAGTTTAGCTTTCACAAAGGAAATTAGGCGATATTACGGACGTGGAATAATAATAATAATAATAATAAGTATTGATATAAGAATAATAAATATAAGTATAAGTATAATTATAATGCAGTAGAAGTAGGTCATTAAATATTCCAATGTAGGATAAGAGATCAGATTAGTATAAAAAGAGAGTGTAATATTTTGTATCTCTTTGTGAGAATAGAGGATCTGTACTTGGAATGCGTGATTTTGTCGTTATAAGGACAAATTCTCCGTGTGTTTTTAGCTGCAGAATCCAATACATTCGTGTTCTCTCTGAGTTGGTCATCCTGGGTTGGACTCGATTGTCAGTATCTCAAGGGACTCGATCAATGTCACAATAATAATAATAATAATAAGAAGAAGAAGAAGAAGAAGAAGAAGAAATTGAACGCTTCGTATATCGCTTTTACGTTGCCTATACAAAAAGACATGACCTATACACCAAAAGATGTCAGTTTTAGGAGAAATAGGGAAATTAAAAGAAGTCCATAGATCTAGTATTGCTCAAAGTTTGCAAATAGCAGGAAAAAGAGAATTATACCAACTAAAAATATTGCTTTGGCTTTGCTCAAATGTGAAAGTTTTGTTTGTTTGTTGTTTTTAAGTTGTAAACTTTCTTACTTTTTGACAAATTATGTAAGATTTTCTCACGCAAATGAGAATGGACAAAGCTTGCGTAATGTCTAGATGGATGTACAAAAGTCTGATATGTGAAGCGAATCGGTTTCACAATTCTTGGTCTTTGTTCCAATTTTAGGTATGCCTTGCATGATATTGTTAGTATGAAAGCGTTGTAAATTGACTATAGAATATTTAAATTGCAAGAAAATTGTTTATACAAGCCATATGGTTCCAAAGGTCTCCACAGAAAAATCTCAGAACTTCGAAATTATGTGTCAATCAAAACATGCCATACTCTGGTGCTTAACAGACGTACAAAATTAAATATTATTACTTCAGGAATTTGGCTTGCATTTTAAGTGATGTCAGCTGCCTCAACGCTTTTATGCTTGTCATCCATACCCTTTTTTAAATCCAAATATATGAAAATCGTAATTAAATATTAATCATTTCGCCGAATTTCATTGTACGTGTCTGAAGACTTCCCGAGTCTCGAAGAACACCGATTATTGTTTCCAGGGTACTTCATATTCTTGTCTTTTTTGAAAAATTGGTCTAACAGTGCCATCACTAACGAGTAATGCTTTCTGCCTTCAAACCTTTTGAATTATGGGTAATGCTTTCTGCCTTCAAACCTTTTTGAATTATGGGTAATGCTTTCTGCCTTCAAACCTTTTGAATTATGGGTAATGCTTTCTGCCTTCAAACCTTTTTGAATTATGGGTAATACTTTCTGCCTTCAAACCTTTTGAATTATGGGTAATGCTTTCTGCCTTCAAACATTTTTGAATTATGGATAATGCTCTCTGCATTCAAACCTTTTTGAATTATGGATAATGCTTTCTTCCTTCAGACCTTTTGAATTATGGGTAATGCTTTCTGCCTTCAAACCTTTTTGAATTATGGATAATGCTTTCTGTCTTCAAATCTTTTTGAATTATGGGTAGTGCTTTCTACCGTCAAAGCTTTATATTATGTTTATCTTGCCTATCTCAAACCTTTGATCTTTCTTTTCTAAAGATTCTGAGACTCGCGTTTCATCGAGACGTGAATTATTCGACTTAGATAAATAAGGTACATTCTTTCTTTTTGTAGCCCTTTACTTCATTTTGGACTGTAAGTCACGCCAGAAATTGATTGCTTTGTGAACTTTTTTACTCTGATATGTAGATATAATATGTATTTGTCCTCATTACTCCAATTAATAGCACATGGCATCTGGCGAGAAAAACTTCTCGCTTTTTAAATTGAGACGTTGGATTTAATATTTTCCTAATACTTAACTTTTGTTATACTTCTAATAAGTCCTGATGTTTTAACTTATATTTTGTGATTTCATTTATGTCTGTAAATTATCATCTTTTTCTGATTTACTTTTAAGACAAAACAAATGATTGAAACTTGGATTTTAAGTATAAAATATAGATGGTAAGTGTTCATTTTAGCCCGTATTTAAAAGCAGTTGCTGTTTGACGATTGACGTTGTTCGTCAGTATGTCCATCCGGGGTAATCACGCTGGTTGACGTTTTTTGGGGTTTTCCGGACACTAATGCCTATAAGTTGGCATGAGTATTATGTGAAGCACAATTCCGTTCAGAAAAAAACTAGGCCATTGCGACCTATTTTCACGTTCCAGTGATTTGCGTTCTACTCAGTCTATCTGACACTAGTTATTTCATAGTCATAGAAGTTGATTTGAAGATGTCATTAGGAGTATTACAATGCTGGGGCAAAATTATGATCACTGACCTTTATTTCATGCTTTGGTGATATGAGTTAAATTAGGCATTAGATTACTTCTCAGTCACTATTGCTTACAGAGTCAAGGAGCTTAACATGTATAGCTGCCATTTGAGGAGTGCTACATTTTTTAGGTCACTGCTGCCTGTAAATGTAATTCCTCAAACTTACGCTGACGTTTTATATAATTTAACACCTTAACAATCATAGTACCTTTTTTTTTAGGGAAAACGTGTTCTTATTGCACGCATTTCCAAGACTGCAAAATTAGTACGTAATAAATATATCACTTTAGTATTATCCTGGCCAGTAGTTTTGCTTTCCTAGTCTTAAATTGTTTTATACAATTTACTTTCAGAGAAAATATACCGTTTTGACATTGGACAAGTTGCAGTATCTGATAATCTTTTGCAAAACATACTCGTGTTCTGATTGCATGCCAATCCTGAACCAATTCCTCATCAAGGAAACGAAGAAACTCCATGATTTGATGTATTGCAGTAGTTTGCTAATGTGACGACAACACGGGAGATAGCGAATTATCCATCAAGCGTTAGTAATAATACAAATCAGAAATGCTTGTTCTCTGCCACTTGAAAGGGATTCTTGTGGAACTTTGTTTCTCCTGCACATAAATATGAATGAATGACACGATAACATTATAAGCGGGAGGTATAAAGGTTGTACTAAACAGGCTGTGCCATGACGTGGCATAATTTCTTGATATCGCCACATCCCATTGCAAGTGCTTTCATGAAACATCTTTAACGAGTTAACGATTGTGAGGTTTCTTAGAGTAATTATCAAAGCTGATAATGCAGTAAAACGCCAACTTTCTCGATCAAGGGGTCAATTTACCTCGATGTGAATATAACAACATTAGTAAACTAATTTACCTTCCCTAATATACATAAAAGTAGCTTCTTCCTTTTCTTGATGTTGTTATTGTTGGTATTTTTTTGCTGTGGGGGTGGTAATGATGATGGCGGATGTGGTTATGTGTGTGTGTCTGCGCGCGTGTGTTTCATAATTATGTGATCACGGAGTTCTATTGTATGCTAAATTTGGCATTTTTCCCAGTTTGTATAGTCACCGCTTAGTCACAAAGACTGTATATTAACTTTAATGTTGACGAACAATGAGATTACTGTGTAGCTACGCTTTATTCTCTATGTCCTTCCTTATATACCCTGACACGATATTTGATAATAAAGTCTGCTTGTTAAATTTGAAAACCCGGAAAATGTGTTTATGTTGTAATTTTTTGCTTTTTACACCAGTAAATCTACGCAACGATCTTAAATTTTGCAAGTTTAATATAAGGAATTAATATTGGTTAAGCTACTGAACTGTTCCATTTGAGCTGCAGTTAAAAGAAAACGCTACAGATAAAGGTGAATTGTAAACAATTATTTTTCAACTGAGTACAGATAGGTATTTTTATTGTGTCCTTAGCCATGACATATATGTAGTAAACCTTTTTTTCATATTACAATAAACCAGTAGATATGCGATTCGAGAAAGCTAGTGCATCATATACATGCATACATAAGCTTTCAAAATGAGGCACTGACCGATGGAAGGACAGGTGGAGAAACAGACATGCAAGTAGACTTACAGAAACAAACTCGAGCGACGAGATCTAGATGACCTATGAGACACTGACAGCTTCTGGGTTTATAGGATTTATTTAAATACTAGGATATCAGGAGATTACATCGATTGCGTTAATAACGAATTTCTTTTTCTTCTCTTTGTTTTTACTGTTTTGTGTGTGTTTGTGTGTATGTGGGCGGTGGATACCCTTTTTCAAATTAGGTGCACATCCCAACAAATATAATTTGAACGTCAACAATTTGCTGGCGATTTTCTGATTACTTCTTTATGAACTAATCAGTTAAGTTTGGACATTTTAACAAATCCCTTTACATCGATCAATGATCTTTCAGGCGTTTCACGTGTGTTGTCCTGTACGGTTTAAGAAGAATTCTGCAGCAGTGCATTATGTCCCCGTTCTTTTGTGTATAATCAATCAAGCCCCCCTCCATATCCGCCTCGTCACCCTCTTCCTCTAGCCCAGAGCTCAAACACTGCATTACAAAGAAAAACCGGTATCAGCATACGCTGACATACATGGGCATGATCAGTCTCCAACATTTCCCTTGTCTAACCGCAAGAATCAAAAAGAACCATTTGTTTTGAGTGAAAGTATGTGTCCTAATTGACCCTCGACAAAAATGTTTGGGTAATCTTTTCGACAGAACTGCTTCCCTCTTAGATAATATTTAAAGTGGTATTACCTTACATCTGATTGTTCCACTATAACAAGTGGATGAAAGACAGTCTACTGATCAATAAATATCTGGCATTCTTTAGATAAATTTCAACTCGACATTTCACAGTAAATTGAGAGCAGTTCAACTCAGGTTCAAAAATCAAGTGTATTGACGAATCATAGAATTTTGGGGGAGATTTCATAGGTGTTTCATCTTGATGAGTAATGTCATTAATCGTTTGTCATGTCTACCACCGTGCCAGTTTGGCGCATCCGTATCTAACTAACTGGATCAAAAAAATTCCCAAAATTAAAGTTGAAATGTAACTGCACGTAACACATGCATAAATTTTAAACATCAGGCATAATCAAATACGGTTATGCGTTCGTTTTGCACCTCTGCGGTCTCGGGCTCGATCTCCGGCTCCGGTGTGTGCAGATGTTACTATTTACCCATCCAAGGTTGGTGAAGCTCTCCAGATTTGATGGTTTTCTCCAGCATAAAGACCATCTTACGCCAATATTGGAAATGTCGAAAGTAAATTGCAGAATCTGGCCCGCATTTCGCCAGTGTTAAACTAGATTCCAGTGACCTGATTCGCAGCAATTTGTCTGACTTAAACTTCAATGTCTTCAGGCATATTTTCGCCTTCAAAACTTATGGTAGTTTGAGACTTATATATTGGTAAAATTTGGGCCTGACATAAAGTTATACATAATATAAATACAATTTACATCAATCATCGTGGTAAGTGAAATACGAAACACTTTGATTCTAATGTAGCATTCGGAACATCATCGCCCTTTACCATGAAAAACTTTGGATGCGTCGCAGTGGCAGCCATTTTGAATTTTATTTATGAAAACGAATTTATCAAGTGCCTGGATTACGTGATGAAATACTACGTCGCTATGTATATGAAAACAAAAATATTGTTAATTTTTTAAAGAAATATATCGAAAAGCAACTTTCACTCTCTTAGCATGAATATGGGACACTGACGCGATATTTAATCATTTACGTTCAGAAAACAGAATGTAGGCCGTGTAATCCTCTGTTGCGAAAGAATTTTGTGCTGTTTTTCTTTTACGTTTTGGGGAAATCGATGCGTCTTATACATTTGAGGGATAGGGGAGGTCGTAACAGTGCAGGCTGATATTGCTCCAATTGTATAATGTATAACAAATGGAAGCATAGTTCCCCTTGTTTTTCGAACAGTCGGATACAGCAAATTTCTTCAGTTTGATTAAAATTTGTATGTAAGATACCGCTACCTGATGTACTAATCTCAGTTACATAATATTATCGTGAGGAACTATGTTTAATGGGTCATATAGATAATATTTGTAATCGTTCCCAAGTCGTGGGACGACTGAACAGCGAGGAATATAAAGTTACTGTGAGAAATAATTCGATAAAGAGGAGTAATTACTGTTCGTCCCATCATCCAACGAATCCTCGCAAAAATTATTCCAAAGATGTTATGAAAAAACAGAATATTAAGATCGGAAGACTTAATGTCTTAAAAATCTTGTGCTCTTTCAAGGACTCCTGTAAGTGGTTAGCTAATTTTCAGAATATTTTGCCATTTATACTGTTAAATTATGACTTTAATTTAACCAAGTAGAGTTTCTTGGGCCAGACAGATAAACTATGATATATTGTCTTTAAAATGTATATGCGTTAAAACTGTGCGTGCTAGTGATACACTTATAATTCTCATGTCTACTTCTAGCATGCTGATTCAGCGATTTTTGCGCGTCAGCAATTCAAGAAATGGGTAAGAATGGAATTTAATTGTCCGTTTCAAACGGCTTCACAGAGGGTCCGTCTGCTTGCTAAAATTCCTCATGTTTAGTAGGACCGAAGGTCATACATAGAAAAAGAAAAAAAGTGAAAGTAATCCAGGCTCCAGTCAGCTGTAAGAAAGGAAAAGGTCATTATATGCGTGACTGAGCGAAATTCCAGAACTAATTATAACCGACCGTAATGTCAAACAAGCGCTATTTCGGACTGGAGTTAGCACAAAAAAGTTTTTATCAAAAGGTTTCAAACAAGTGTATTCCTTGTATTTTTGTCACTGCAAATTTGATCTATTCTTAGCCGACAATATTATTTGTCATTTGTAATAATATAGGGTTGACTTGGATTGAAGCTCGCAGGAGTGACACGTACAATTTCCTAAGATGTCGGGGGCACGACATCCTGTGCTTGTACATCAACTGAAAAAATAATTGCACCTCGATTTTAAAAATACTTCGGAAATCTAAGCATCCTCAAGTGTGTTATGAAGAGTCACACAGTCACTTACATGTCTCCTTGTCATGAAGAGTCACACAGTCACTTACATGTCTCCTTTATGAAGAGTCACTTACATGTCTCCTTTATGAAGAGTCACACAGTCACTTACATGTCTCCTTTAACTTCTAAAGTCTAGGAAGATGTTATACTGAACCTGTTTCCCTTTAATTTCTAAAGTATAGGAAGATGTTATACTGAACCTGTTTCCCTTTAATTTCTAAAGTCTAGGAAGATGTTATACTGAACCTGTTTCCCTTTAATTTCTAAAGTATAGGAAGATGTTATACTGAATCTGTTTCCCTTTAATTTATTAAGTCTATTAAGATGTTATACTGAACCTGTTTCCCTTTAACTTCTAAAGTCTAAGAAGATGTTATAGTGAACCTGTTTCCCTTTAATTTCTAAAGTCTAGGAAGATGTTATGCTGAACCTGTTTCCCTTTAATTTCTAAAGTATAGGAAGATGTTATACTGAACCTGTTTAGCTTCTAAAGTGTAGGAAGATGTTATACTGAACCTGTTTAACTTCTAAAGTGTAGGAAGATGTTATACTGAACCTGTTTAACTTCTAAAGTGTAGGAAGATGTTATACTGAACCTGTTTAACTTCTAAAGTCTAGGAAGATGTTATACTGAACCTGTTTAACTTCTAAAGTCTAGGAAGATGTTATTCTGAACCTGTTTCCCTTTAATTTCTAAAGTCTATAACGATGTTATACTGAACCTGTTTCCTTTTAATTTCTAAAGTCTAGGACGATGTTATACTGAACCTGTTTCCTTTTAATTTCTAAAGTCTAGGAAGATGTTATGCTGAACCTGTTTAACTTCTAAAGTCTAGGAAGATGTAATACTGAACCTGTTTAACTTCTGAAGTCTAGGAAGATGTTATACTGAACCTGTTTAACTTCTAAAGTCTAGGAAGATGTTATACTGAACCTGTTTCTCTTTAATTTTTCTGCATCAGAATATTCAGATTAGTATATTTTGTGAAACTTATTTAAATATAATTCAGTCTATGTATGTCTTTGCATACACTTTGCCTACATGGTAGCTAAAAACCAGTACATCTTGATAAGGGGTTTTAAAAAAACTGTTCTACCTTCTTTTATATATATATACCTTCATTGGAAATTGCTTTTTACCATTACCCATTTTTCCGTAAGATTAAGATTAACTGTATTTCTTTTTCCCCTTAAAATTTGACAATACTTGCGGTGAAAACCGAAATCCTAGGTATCTATTAATGATTTATCTGTCATAAGCTGCTATTTTTATCTTTCCCTTTAAAAGCTTCTAGATGGAAATTTAACTGTATTACACCGAGAAGGAAAATAGGCCAAACCGATAGGTTGAAAAATTCCGGGTCAGAGTTTGATAAAATACTGGTTTAATTTAAATTTAACTGCACTCAATCTGGTTGTAGCGGAAGCCAGAGAAGGGATACAAGCAAGAGATCAGACGCTTGTCTGGATCTCTGTAGGATTATTGATTCAAATTTTTCATTCTCTATGATAAAACAGATTAATTTTGCTGGGCATTGAGCGCTCTTGTTACACTACTAGAACTTCGTGAAATCTCCGGTATTTGATCTTAGCGGAATCTTGAAATTCCACGACACCTGTGCGCATCCCCTTCAATCGGAATGTCGGTCTAGAATGGTCATCAGGCCGTAGTATGACAAACATACCGTCCGATTTCACATAAGTTCTGATAATTGCTGCAATTTATCTGGGAAATAGTTTGTTTGTCAAGTTTCTTCTCTGATTGAAGCGTCCATAACATAAACAATTACAGATATTGCATTGTTGTATACAATCACCAAGAGTATTGTAAAGTACAATAGAGAGCGCAACATTAGTTTCTCATATACGATATCATTCTTACTTCAGTCAGGATCGATCATATTCGTACAGCACATACCGTGCCCCCAAAGATGCATGTTTCAAATTATCAGTTAATCCTTTTGTATACCCTGATTTCCTGGCACATTTTAGCATCATTAGCCATACAGTATGCTAATGATGACAGAAAACAATGATTTAACGAAATGCAACCAATTACTTTAGGGTGACAGACTCGCATTCCTATCCAAATTTATTGTGGTCTTAAGGTTCGATAATATCAAATATGTCATGTCATCAGACCACAATTTGAATTTGTAATTGATACCAATGTACACGCGTAACCTCTTAGATCTATTTTTATATACGTTATGTTCTTATACAGGGTATTAAGCTTTAAGTCCTCGATAATCTTTCTTTCTGATTTACAATGAAACATATGAAGTCAGTTTTACCATTTTTAGTGTAATGTAAACAGAGCTGAGCTATATCCCATAGAAGTGACTTTTCGAATTTTGATATTTTCCATAATTTGTGATGCCGATTGTCAATGTAATTACTGGTTATCTAATTCTTTATCACTCTAAATATCGGGTTTAATTTCATTTCTCTATGTGAATATGAAAAATGTATAGTGTTTGTACTAAAATAACCGAACATTGAATGAAAAATGCAAGCTGATAACTTAAAACTATTAAATGACATTGCAATCCTAAGCTTAAATGTACACGTGTCAAATTGAAATTTTTATAAACTTTTCAAGAAACCCGATTCTTCAGCATACCTGGTAAGGTTAAGGCAAATGATCTGAATGTTCACACACAATTTCTCCGTAATGCTATTATATGAAATGATAAATAACACTCCTTGGCACGTTCCATCCAGTCGACCACGCATAAAAAGGAATATATGACAAACTCTAGTGTAGCACGGCCTTGCGGGACAAATTGTTCATTTCTTCATACAAATGATAGCAGACGACCGACCAAAAATGTCTTCTATTGGGTAGCAATTTGAGAGGGTAATTTCTTATTGAAAAGACTCGTCCAATGCCGACGATGAACCAACTATTCAACAATATCTTGTTTCGCCATTTGAGATAATTCGATCAAAGAATCAAGGATTATCGGTCACGTGACAAAACACCACGCTTGCGCGAGCCGGAATCCGATTCCACTCCGTAACTAACTGACAGTATTCATGTATGCTGTAGCTTCCACACAATACGGATTTTAATTTGCAAATTGGATTTATTTCTCGGACATGATACTGTTTATTCATTCTGGATGCATACACTTTCAGAGTTACAGGAAAAGGTAAGGAAAGTGCATCTTATTTATATTTTGTTCGTACTATAGTATATTACACGCATGCAACATGTGTACAGACGTGCAGAGCACTGTTAAGAGATAGGCCAGAGGTGGCCTCAGAGATGCGCCTAATTGGTGCCGGGGAAATTAGTACCAAGATAGGAAGGAGGCTGATCTAACAATAAGTTGATGGTGGCCTGCGAAATAACTCATGTCTTCCTTAGCAGCGCAATATACGAACTCTGCAGACCAATATTTATGTAGTAAACCCGGGAGGATGAGGGGCCAAGAAAAAAACGGCAGTTTCAAGCAGCAACTTGCCGCCGTACCTGTTTTTCTATCGATACTTCCCCGTGTAACTGGGTGCTTTTTTTCAAACCACATGTTAGTCGTGTGTCTGGTATACCGATTATACTAACATTTATACAAGTCCCGCAGTGCTGGAGGTAAAAGATATACTGTTTAAGTATTTGCTCAATAGCTTCTTGTTCACTTGTCCTTTGATAGTAACAATCTGAGACAACGTTTGATTTAGGTATCCCTCTTGTACATGTGTGCGTGCATGCAATATGTATACATTCTTCATTGTGGCCAGCGCCTTTTACAGTTAAAGTTTTTCGATAGGAATGTTAATCAAATGTATAGATTTGTGTGTGAACGTATCTGTGTAATGTACATATAAAGAAACAATTTCTTATGAAATACCTTTCAAATCAAACTGACGGATTTCATGAAGTCATTCTTTTACTTGTTAAAGTCTATCAGTCGCAGTGTATTTACATACACATATTTTCACATCATGTAAAATTAATGGCTGGACCCCTCGTTTGCAACTGTTTTACTACAGTCAGCTATAATTAGCAGTATCTACGAATAGCCACACCAACAAGTAAAACACCATATTATATTAAATTGATTGACACATTTAAACTTTGTTCGTGGACCATAAAAGCGCAATAAAACAATTAAAAGCATCCAAACCGAGTTATCGGAGAAGTGTATAACTTCAGTAACAGAACTTTAAAGTTAAACTAGATTTATCATCTCCAGCAATGTTTGTAGACACCGAATTCAGGTTTCGTTTAAGTTTGAATTGATACAGCGTGGCTTTGTAACTAGAAGAACCTTGATTTTGGAGAGTTATTTCAAAGAAAGACTTCGACCCAAAGCATAATGATAGTTTAAAGACATAATGATTCTGAGTTACTTTTCGCGTGAAGTAGAATTACCGATAATTCTAAAAAGCGTTTATCCATCTGCCAGATGTCTATGAAATACAAATGAACTTTCTTCACATTTTTACCAAATTTAACAATGTATGCAAAAATATGTAAAAAAAAATGATATTTTAATCGAAATAAAAAGTTAAAAACCAAATGACAATGACATGCAAAAGAGACTTGAAATGAAAATGTCACAGTGTCTGACATTTCAGAAGGCTGGATTTGCAAGTAGAACACTTCCTAAAATGTGCCGTTTATTACTTATATAGTTATCAAGAGTAGACCATCTCGTACATTAGTCATCGAAATCAAACAACGGTAAATAATATGGCACAAATGTTATGATATTACATATGGCGCTGAATGCAGCTATAACCACACCGGATGATAAATGGAAGAGACGTAAAAACTTTACCTTTACGCTGCCTTTTCTAGACGTCAGCCTACATGTTCTTTGAAACAAATTAAGATTATTTTGTCTCTAATTGTAGGCACTGGATCACATGTAATATTTACCAAGAAGTACAGGTCAGTCAAAAGTCAGTCACTGGATCACACGTAATAGTTACTAAGAAGTACATGTCAGTCAAAAGTCAGCCACTGGATCACATGTAATATTTTCCAAGAAGTAGATGTCAGTCAAAAGGAGAGATACTCGTCATTTTCTGCTGTATTATTTTCAATTACACATATTTGCCAATTACACATTGCTAATGTTGCAACTATCGAATGCTTAAAATATGACCATGAATTAATACAATTATCGCAGAAAACACACGTGCATGGAAAAAAGTCGTTGTTAAAACGATCCCTTGTTATATATTGACCTATTGAATTTTGTTGAAAAACTGATATTTTTACATATCTAAGGGTCGATAAAATAAAAAATCACACAAAATACATAGGTTATTGCGATACTCTTAGATGAATATCAATCCCCAAGTAAGACTCATTACGTATAAAAGTAGGTGAAAAATACCAGTCACTACTTGTCCATTCAATAATAGCTGAATGAGTATTTAAAAATTCATCACATTTGCACAGGTTGAAGATCATAGACTTCTCTTATGAAATACATAAAGAAAAGTGTATGGTGGTGAGTGATTTTGTTTAGTACGACGCACTCACTGATATTAAACCGATTTTCCACAACAGAAAGTCTGCGCGGCCGATTTACGGCAGGTCGTAAATCGCTCAAGATTTTACAAAGTCTCGTATACTTTTCTTTCATGACTGTTATTGACATTATTAAAATTGTATAAGTATTTTGCTATTTCATTATTAAATAAGAGACAGAATTCACAATAACGTCATTTTGCTATTGGTCTCTCCCAGAGTTCATAGCGCTACGATACACTTACGTAACAAGTATGAAAATGTAGTGGACACATCATTTCCTGCTGAGTAATAAGCATTTTTTTTTTCTTTAAATAAAAGCCGACATCCTTGGCATTCAGTTATTAAAATATGAGTAAACTTGTCTGTATATATGCACGTGTTACCATTGCCGTATTATTTTTACGAGCATTCAGAATATCTCATACATCAATTGGGTTTTCCCATCTGTAGCAATATAAAAAAAAAGTTTCTGATTTTTTTAAAAATAAACAGTGAACTCTCATCCACACATACTTAACGAAGTCTTGACTTTTATAATCAAAGTAGTCTCGTCAATGAAGGATTTGGCCTTTTCCCCTACAAATGGTATTTGCATAAGTCGTGTGTTCAAATGTTCTGACTTGTAAACCAATAATTTCATTCTTTTGAAAATCAAAACTTTCACCTAGAGATTCTGTGGATGGAATAGTCAATAAAGTTTCACAGATTAAATAAAAATTGGCAAATAAGCCACCATCAGTTTAAAAAGATAGAAAGCTTTAAACACAAACTATTTGCTAAGTTTATGCTCAAGAATTTGGATGACCGCATGTCCGTAGCCTGTAGTAAAGTGATTGTGCTAAGTAACGTCTTGAACTCAAATTTTGAGCATAGTCTCTCATTTTTTTTCTGCAAGTATTTGACTCGGGGTAAAGGTAAAATTACCCAAACTGCATAATTAGCTTGATTGCTTTTAACATTATTTCCAGAATGTCAATAATGTAAAAAGGCTTTAAGTAAGGTATCTTGTATAAAAGAAAGAAAAAAAACAAAAGGTTCATTTTCATATTAAGAATCTGAATAACAACGGGATCTACCCCCATAATTAATGAATAGTTACAGTGGGTGAGTTAAATTAGGCATCAGCGTCGTGAGTGATGGCTCTGATCCGGAATCACCGGTATGCGTTTATCAAGCAAACTGCATACATTTGTTGATCGATGGTGACGATGATGAAAGGGATACAGGTCCAGGAAGACAAGGGCACACAGATCACCCCTAATATCTGGTGTATTTTGAAGATATAAGCGTGACCCAGTAGGAGTCATTTTTGAAGTATACACACACAGGGTTGGAGAAAGTTTTTGTTTTCATTAAAGAAATGGCCTCAGTGGAATCAATCTGTCTCGCCTCTTTCGGTATTAAGGATTTGCACGAGAACATTAACATTGACCTGACGCGACCAACACTATGTTTCTCATTTTTATTGGAAAATACAGGCAAGACAATAACAAGGTATACTCACGTAATCAAAGATATATAGAAAGTATATCAGCTGTAGGATCTATGTTGAAGGGCTTGGGTTATTTGGTGGACCCCGATAACAACGGTAAAGATGCCTATTGAGGTTTGCTTCCCAGAAACCATTGTTTAAGATGCAATGTAGTGATTTGGACAGCAAAAGACGCAAGAAGTAATTTGTCACTGAATAGAGATGATATGATAGGCTTTGCAAACGGGGATATCTGCTTTCGGATTCAGCTAAATAATTATTGAAAAGAAATTACCTAATCAGAGAGGTGATAGTTTCATTAAGATGATTTTCTTTAGAGAGCCGTCACTCCTGCCAACCAGTTTCTCACTTTGTACCCATAATCGACTAACATAGGATATTTATTTTTGATGTAACTTATGATCAACAATTCGTACAAAGTTTCAATTGTACATTACCAATAATGAGGTTCAGAATATGGTGTTGAATACCTGGTCAGAGTTTAAGACATCTTAGGGTTGGTTGATCGATGTGGAATTGAGAATAACATTAAAATCTGGATACCATAGTATTGCTAAAGATGAAGTTTTGAAAAATTTTAATATTTCTTTACATATAGTTAGAAAATTGTCGTAAAAATTCACTAGCTCAAAGTTTCTTGCATTTATTTTCATTTTTTAAAAATATTATTATTATTTAATTTTTTTTACTTTTAAGATATTTCATTTCAATATTTATGGGCCATTTATCAGTTTATGGGCCATTTATCAGTTTTTGACCAGAGAGTACAATGAATTCTCATGCCTGTTAAGAGGTGGTTTGAATAAGACGATTTGTTCAGAGATTTTTTCTTTTAATTTTCTCTATTTTGGCCGATACCCGTTTCAGTTAGATGACTTTTTCAAATTGATGATAGCATGACTTACTCACTTGACTCATTGTCTGAGAGACGAATTTTTGACTGAGGTGGATTGTTTCATGAGTGCTTACTTGACGGAGATTAACCGACGGATGGCTGTTTGATGAAGATTCCTGCATCAGAAAGTTCCTGCTTGCGAGAAATGAGTGAGCAAAATGATAGCTTATTTGACTTATTTGATGTCGATTACAGATTACTTGTTAATCTGAAGGATTATTCATCAAAGATTACTCGTACTGGGAGGCAGATGAATAGCGAGGTTGCACACTATGACTAGTCAATACCAAATAAACACTGTTCTAGATAGATTGCAGCTCCACTTACTTGGACTCGCTGGAATGGTAAATCATTTTAGTAACGTAGCTCGGTTACTAATGTTTCCTCTAATGTTTCAGTGCAGAACAGTTTACACTTCACAAGTGTACTGTGAAGATATGCCATTACTAGTTTTTGTTGTTGTCGCATTTATTGTTGTTGTTAGTTTGTTTTGTTTGCTACCGTGTCCGCTTGCACTGGTTTTTATTCACATATAAACTATTCCAGTGTTGATATTGATGCGATGAAAAAAGTGCTGGGGATTGCGGCACTTTTTGTTCGGTATCCGTACAAAATGACCAGACATGTTGATAAAGTCCCCTTTAAAAAAGACGTTCATTAGTTTATACGATATTGCGACTTGAGGTAGATTTTGTATGAGTTGGATGTATTGTTCCCAACAAGTGGAAACCGCTAAAAGATGTATTCTCGTGCAACTAGACTCGGGTGTAATCAGTTATCTCTCAGCGTCTGATTAAACCAGGCTGAGAATAAAGCAAGTATCTTAATAGATTATCAACCCACATTGTAAACTGCACTTTCAAAAGCTTCAGGATATAATGCATATAAAGTGGACAATGTCTTCTTTACCTTTTAAATTAAGATACCATTTTTTAATTGAGAGGGATATTGAGTTTCTTCCTCAGATTTTTACAAATTAAATCGGCTATCATGACTTTTATCCATCATTGTTACGCAGTAACCTTATCAGTGCAGAGGTACCAATTAGAGTTGATACTACTTCAAAAGAGCAAAAATTATTTTAAGAACGCTTCTCGATAGTCAAATAGCCATGATAAACTTTAACCCCAGAACCACCGCATGTTAGTCTGTTGTATTTGAGCTACGTTCCAGTGTAAAATGTGTGGATTACTTTAAGGTTCAGAAGTGAAAAAAGATGATCTTGTAAAATCAAGACAGAAGAGGCCGATAACAGCAGTCCGTTCTAATTTGACCAGGGGATGCACGAATCATTGTGGTTTGCACTGATTTTCCACTAAAACCTTAAAATAGTTAAATTTATAAGTGTTTTTATTTGCGTTCTGCAATGTTAATACAACAACAACAACAACAATAACAACAACAACAACAATAACAACAACTAATAGTTCCTATGAACTCCAAAGCCCCAGTACCAAAAGTATTGGCTAGATTTATCTCAAAAGTTTGCATTGTGGAATTAGGCCAATGTGATCATTCTTTACCTGCAATTATTATTTATAATGCTCAGTGGTGTGTATTAAGGTTTATAGCATATATGTGGTAAAATTATTGTGTATGACTTAGCTTCATTGTTTTCGTTATTCAAAAGTGTAATCCAAATTTACAAATCTTTTGATGACAAATTGCAGGTGAAAACAAAGAATTTGAAGACACTAACCCATGATTTTACGACATGTAGAACAATGTAAGCTCACGTTCTTTCTTATAATGATTATGTATAATCGAAGAACCAAAGGTTATGGGGCAAACTAAACCTTTTGTATATTTTTTTTATTATGAGGAAAGTGTACACTGTCCTTCAAGACAGTAACTTTATTAGATGTGAAAAATTTATTTCACATTACCAAATGCATCACATTTTCTGTTCTTCGTCTCTGTGTTTCAAATTTTTACTACTGTCCATATCAAATCAGCACTGTTTTGTTATAGCACCAATCAGTCGTTGTTCTCAAGAGAGATCTTCAAAGGAATCCGACTGGCACCCCAGCACTATTAACAGCGCAACAGATCCAGCTCGTTTTTAGTTTTAGTTCCTTTCAAAATAATGCCTAATAGTTTTTCTTATAAATTACCAAGGTTTTCAGAAGAGTTATTGCATCATTCACTTAGATTTCTATTTGAATGGGGGGAAAAAATGTTCTTGATAAGACGGTAGATGTAAAAGGTTTTAGTCGCCCCAAAAATCCTGGTCTTTGGGACTGATAAGAAAAATGCAGTATAAGGGGAAGAAGAAAGAAAACAAGAAGTTAAAATAAAAAAAAAACATCTTTACTAATTCAAAATCCAACTTTTTTTAACTGAAGATAGGCTTAAGCAAAACTGATATTGTTATGTCACTTTCTTGTCAGTTTTGCTTTTTGTTTTGTCTCCACAGTGTTAAGCATCCCATCAGACAGGTAATAGTTAATGTCAAGGTCTATTCACTATACCCATCGCCTACATAGGAAATAGTCATTGGCTACATCAAGAAACTATATATTTACATATTAGCTCTCAGTCGATATGGTTTCTTAAAATATCATATTTTATTTATTTAAGTTTTAGCTATTCAATGCATTCCACGGAATAAATAAAACAAATATACAATGGGTAAGTATAAAGTATGTGTTAATTGAACACTTTTTTGAAATTCCTTGTAGCACTGATTATTTATTTATTTATTTATTACAATTTCTTTCCAATGTTGAATCTGACACTGTCGATCTACTTTTCGCAAAATGCCTTTCCTCATAGGTATACATTCACATCTGCAAAGAAACTGAAGAAGTTACGCCATAGCTTCTGAATGTTATGGAGCAGTGTAATGTCAGAAGCCTAATTAGACTGAGAAGACACGCTAATTTAGGAAGCACTGGTACGTGTTCTTTGTCTTTTCATTCCTAATATCGATACATGGTACTAGCATAGTTTTTTTTTTTATTCAACCTCTCAAACAATAATGGTTGGTTAGCACATGGCTTTGATGGTGACTCCGGTAAAATGTGTTTATGATAACCTTTACTCTTCAAGTCTTCAGATATAATTCTTTCTCTTTTCGTCAAGGGTATAGTTCTCACTTTTAAAATATGCGTCAACAACATGGTGGCAAGGTTCAAGTCCATATATTTAGCTTAATTCAAGCATAGGCATCACCAGCCAAACACGAGGGACAAGTTTTCTATATTTTTATGCATTCCATTTGTTGAAAAAAGGAGCCAGTGCTGTGCACACCTCAACCAAACAGCAGAATAGTCTATATGACCTTTCCCTTCGCCATCATTTCGTAGCCGGGCCGCAGTGAAACATAGACTCTCCTCGTACAGTGAAACCTACTCACCTGTACACGGCATCTAGCTATTCACCTAAAACGGACCACATTTCTTCATGTATTGAATTTGCGAAATTTACTCTCTTACGCAAACCATTCAAATGACTACTCTGTAACTCCCAATATCGACCACTATATGTTTGGTGAACAATTCTACAAATGGCTATGGACCAGATACAGCTATAAACGACCTCTTTTGCAATATAATCGCATATAAAGTTAGAGGAAGCTTCAGAATGGCCTTTCTTTGTCATTTCTTTTAACCATTCCTGAAAGAGTTCTTTTTTTTTTTTTTTTTTTAAAAGAAATAAAAAAAGGTGTTGCTTAGTTTCGCTTAAATTGGTGCACTTCCTCTGTTTTCTACTGAACAGTATTCAGCAGTATTTTAATTGGAAAGTGGTAGGTTCGACTGAACCATTCAAATCTCCTCTGGATCCGCAATTGAAGATAACATTACATACAAAGTATAATTTGTCCAATCCTGACCTTGACCTTCCCATAGTCACGTAATACGGCTAATAGGTCCTTCTGTTCTAACGTATTACCAAATTTTAAATATAATTCGTTTTCCATTTTTTTCCCTCATTTTTTTCCGCAATCCTAAAGTGCTTGACATTCCAATGCTAATTTATAAAATTCGAAATATTTAATATGGGGTTCACCAGCACTCAAGTGACATTTTTACGGCAGAATGACATGACAACAATCTTGCATAAAATAAATGATGAGAATTCTCCATTATTTATTTCATCTTATAAAAAAAAAATTGTGTTTTCAGACATTTCAGCTGAGATACCCTATTACCAGTATCTCCCTCATGAACTTTTCCTTTCTTCAACAAATCTTATTTTTGATTCAATTAATTAATAATTTTGCGTATACAAGATTTTTTTTCTGGTGAATTCACTTATTCTGTATAAGATACTTACAATGGTACAAATTTCATTTGTCTTTCCCCTCCATCGGTCAATTGTCGGCACATGTCGACATTTGGGAAAATAATCGACGTGTAAAGTAAACCTCAACACCAACTAATCCGTTTGGTGGCAAATAGTAAGCTACATTGCATTTTCCATAAATAGGGGTTAAACGGAGACCATTAACCGGTACTTGCACATGAACGAGGAAACCTAATGTAGACTTAGCAAGTGTAAAACCATAAAGTAGGTCAGACATACATATGTAGGCATAAGATTAACTTAGAATCCGCTTGCCTTGGGCGGTACAACCCATAAGATGACAATGTTGTCATCTAGTTGTAATAAGCAGATAGCTCACACAATACTTAACTCAATAACCAACCTGCTTAACCCAAACCAACTTGTGCTGGGAATGTACAATGCTTTTTCGCTGGATACTCTTTGGTACATTTTTAGCTCTGCTGGGCATATTTCCACAGCAATTTATACAATGACAGATAAATAGATAAGGCCCCCCCCCAAAAAAAAAAAAAAAAAAAAAAAAAGTGTGTGTTTCCTATTGCACTGGTTTTAAAATTAGAGCAGGCATTTTTTTTTTTTTTTAATTTTTTTTTTTTTTTAAACATTATATATAAATCAAATAATATTTCAAGCGCTTCAAAGTACTGGGCAAAACCTACTGGCCAAAACCTACTGGCCAAAACCTACTGGACAAAACCGGCTCAATTAGATGAACAAATCCATTTCGGCAATGTGATTTTTTTTTTTGGGGGGGGGGGGGAAGTGCTAGGGTCGGCAATGAGAAACATGGACGGTCGACTGACCAGAAACACACATTTTTTTTTTTTTGCCTAAATAAAAATAGGAAAATATGCAAATAAAAATGACAATTACTGTCCCCTTGCGCGCTTAGGGGGTGTAGAATAGATCCGATGCGCTCTTCTGTATGTCGTAAGAGGAGACCAATGGAGGCAACCTTTTTGGCATCGGATGCGTACAGTGATAATGTTTATGCCGAGAAGATCTTGTATATGAATTTTTAGAAAGTTAGGTGTATATTAATGAAAAAAAATTGACTTTGAATTATAAGGATTTCACCCATTTTTTACCTTTATCTTTGTTTTGTATGCCTTTCTGTGAATGCTTAAATGTATTCGGCAATATAGAGCAAGGATTGTGCTGATGTGCCATTAAATACATACATACATACATACATACATACATACATACATACATACATACATACATACATACATACATACATACATACATACATACATACATACATACATACATACATACATACATACATACATACATACATACATGCTGACAATTACAGAGTTTAGCTTTCATGAGCCGTAGCAAAGTAAGTTTAGCGGTTTTTAATATGTTCACATGCTCGTTAAATTAAGGATAATATCAAACTTATTCAGCTAAATGTTTATTCTCAAAAGAATTATTTTCTCTGAAAAGCAAGAGTTGCAAAAAAGTAATATCATCATTATATTTTCAAATTCTTACAACAAGTTCCATGACGATGTGAAAGAATAACTTTCCAAAACTTTCTGTCTCCTTCTCTCTATCTCTCTCAGACTAAACAGTATCAATTTTTTACCATTAGGACTCAAATCTTTTAAACGGATACTGTTGAGAAAGCATATAATTTGGCCATTATCTTCCTGAATAGTTTCGTTATCTGTGTCGGTGTATCCGTCCGTCTGTCTGATTGTCTATCCCTTTGTGAGTACATAGGTTCGTAATAAAACAGGTGGGTTGGTAAGTAGGTAGGCACGTAGGTAGGTATGTGAGTATCAAAGACTACTCAGTTTTGAAGATACATTAATGCCCTAGTTTCTCTCCACCTCCCCCACCCCCCTTTACGGATGTGTTCCATATGCCTACATTCGTATTCATACACCACCCCTTCATGTTATCGTACACATGAATTATATGTTTCTTCAACTACAGAAAAGCTTGATTTTCTGCTTTATTCTAAATTATTGGTTTATTGTATATTAAGATAGCAGGATGAAATGCTTTTGATCCTGAATCTAAATATTTGTCGGACACTTTAGGTACGTCACCCTATTTACATAAAATGAAAACAGCTTTCTTAATTTTTATATCGGCAAAATTTTACTTACCGCAAATTTGTGGAATATCAATATCATGGTTTGTAAGGTAGCAGAGAGTAATAACACCTAATATGCTGACTTGTGATTTTGACCAAATATCTCCTGGATCGGTACACGTATAAGAAGTCAGTCACTTCATCAATCCTATGCAACATACCGTTCTTTCTATTTTTTTTGTTTATTTTACAAAAGAGTTCCCAAAATGACTGATGAAAAAAGAACTAAAGTATCAAAATGTATGCTACAGTGTACGCCCGTTTTATAATTGTCGGCATATTCATATAACAAGACCATACTCGTTTCTTGAATGTTTAAGTAATTATCTATGATGATTGCAATAGAGCCTTTAATCGACAATCAATTCGTACCATGTAGATGTTCATTGAGTATCTCCTTCAGTGCAAAATTGATCATTAATAATACGTTTGATAATAATCTGGATTGAGAAACTGCTTGTACCCTATTACAAAGCAGATTTTTTTACATACTTATAAAGATGTTAACCGAAAAGGATCGCTGGGTGAAAAGTTATTTATCACCAAAAATTACATGTTTCGATTCTTCCCGTATCACTCCTTTACAACGAGGGGGGTAACCCACAAATTTTCTATAATCATCCACTCCCGAAGTTACTAATGAAATATGTGTCTAATTTTTTGTGTGTGTGTGGTTAATTTCTACTCTTGTTATCATTATAACACGTAAATAGCTTAACCGGCTATTTTTTCTAGGCCTAATCTGTATAATTTTCCTTTTTGGGGTGTAAAGGCTAACATTAAGGAGATAATATCTTCTCGGCTATCAACCCCCCCGGTGAGGGTTTCTCTTTATTAAATGCAAGATAATATGCATAACATGTTGAAAAATAACGTCTCACTACCTAGACACTTCATATAATTCATTGTTTGGATTTAATTTGTTTTCGCTCTAAATACTATCAAGGATATATAGGTGCGAACAAAAGAAAGGACGGACTAACTTGCTTTGGAAAATACGAAGTAAATAGCTCCGAATGATTTATTTAGAATTGTTACTTGTTTTGACACCCTGCAAAGCGGAGGCCAATTGGACAAGGGCTAGATTGAACTTTAACTATAATTTAATCCCTCGTTTTGGCTCGTTGAAGCTCAAAATTGAACCTTTTCTGTCGAATCAGGTTTTATTGATTCTCAAATGCTACTCTGTTTGTCTGGAATTATGGATGAACACGGAGAGTTACAACTTTAATTGGAGAATAGGATTTCACGACTCAGTTCTGTCTTCCTTCTTTTGTGTGTGTGTGTGTGGGGGGGGGGTGTGTATGCGTTCTTGTGTGTGTGAGTGTTTATGTGTTGTAAATTTGTAACGAGAGAATCTAAAGCTAAGCAGCTTGCAGGTCCTTGCACTTTTCTTCGTGGTGTCACTTTCCCCTTCCCACCCATTCCCCACCCACGGCCACCACCATCACTACACTCTTCCCCAACCCAAACATAGTGTCTGGATAAAAATTGTAATCAGCTTTACACAGGTACAAGACTGTCCAATCAGATCTTTAAAGTTATTGCATGCACACTGATAGCAAATGTTTGAGAAAGATAGTGGTGATCTAGAAAGCATATGGCTGAAACAAGTGGCTTACAATTCTAGCATCCAAGTCACTTGTTTAAACAGATCAGAAGATTCAAGGTAAATTTCGAGATTTGCAGTTTCGGACCTTTGCCATGTGGGAGGTGTTAGAGATATCAGTGCATAATTCCTACACGAACGTAAATACCGGCATGATCATCTAAGACGCGGTGAGAATGTGAACATCTTCTATTACAATTTACATGATTTATTATGTACATATTATATCACAATTTACATGATTTGGTGGCTTCAGAAAATTATGAGTGACATCGTTATGAAATTTTGACATATATTGAAATATGGATAAATGTTACATTATTTACCCCGCGACCTTAATTTTGAAATGGTCAGCAGAAAATGATAGTAGCAGACGACGTGAGAGTTGCGCTTGCAAAGTTCAAGTAAGTGGGAGTAGTTATGTAGCGTGATACCTTCCAATTTATCATACTAGTGGGACTTAGGAATAATAGTTTGAATTGTTAAGTGGTAGGATTACACAGAATATACGCTTGCTGTTTTATATAGAAATGAAAAATGGCTGTAATAAAGGAATGATCTTGTTTGAGGTGTTAGGAGGGGGTATTTTTCTAAACTTAAAAAAGACGCACAGCAGTAAGACTTACAAGTGAGATATTTAAATATTGTACAGAGTTAACTGATACCTCTGTATAGTTTTAAGTAGTCGACTAATTTATGAATTAATGTAACTTTTTCATTCGTGATATTACGACAGTATGCAATGTGGAACGCAAAAGGATCCCTGATGATGACCTTGGCAATGAAGAAAGGATTATTTTTCACGTTATAAAAGCGTACGTCGTCGCAAAATTACTTCCTTCTGATAAATATTAGCGATGGCATATTCTTGTAAGTTATCTTCATGTCTTAGCATACCTACCTACCTACCCACCGACGGAAACCATTAGATGTAAGACATGCACAACATCCAAGTTAGATGATAAAGTTTGGTATCAATTATCAAATGATTCATAGAATAGTAGGTAAGAATTGCCATCAACCCTCCTTTCTATGGGGCGGGGGCGGGATGGGAGGGGCAGAGGTGGGAGGGTAGGGACAGGGGTGGGAGGGGAGGAGCAGGGTGTGAGAAGGATTTGAAACTAATATTGTGTGCTGATAAGATAATAACATTATCACTTTCAAATACGTACATTTGCACTTGTCATAATTTCTGAGTTGTTTACTTGTTTATGGGCCCGTTGCAAGTAACCTGACTGTAGGCTTTATATATACAAAGTCATATATAAAAAAAACTGACTATTTAGTACAGTGTCTCCTTAAGAATAATGGGAGTGAAACAACGGATTTTTTCTGAAGCTGAGGCAAGCCGCAAGAGACGTTGGCTGATGACGAAGATAACTTTTATGCCTTGATTATGCGTACTTATAATAATTGTATACATCAAACTATTTTTATGGTTTTCGTGTGTTTGTATTAAGACATTTACTTTTGATGTCATCGTTTACGGTTTCTCTTGTTCTGTTTTGTCTGCGTTCTTTATTATGTAGCGTTTTTTCCTCTTTTTCTCACAATACTAATAACCATTCCTTGTGAGTCCTTAGACCCTTCCTCCTTTGAATACTAAACTTTTTCAATTTCTAAATTTATTATTATTATTATTATTATTATTATTATTATTATTATTATTATTATTATTATTAATTTAGGATAAAGCCAAAGCTCTATTTCCATCAATTTATCTTTAATTTTTTTTATTATGGTCATTTCAGGTATTTCCAAAAAATAACCACAGCTGAAAAAAATTCAGTTTAAGTTTAAATTAAAAATAAGCTGTCGCTCATAGATGAATTATTTTAACCCAACAAAATATTAATTGACTTAAATAAAAATGTATTGTAATTCTGCCTATGTACATCTGTTCCTCTGTACACATGTGGCGTACATCCCCCTACACATTATAAGTGGAGCTTATACATTAACGGATATGATATAAATCTGTGGATGGCCAAAATAGCTCTCCACTTTTAAGCCATCCTTTGGACGACGGGACTTGGGGTATAGGATGTTTAATGGCAGATTGGACCGTGGGTGACCAAAATAAGAGTGGAGATATGCTGCCTTGCGTCAAATGTATAGTTTTCCCACGCATTTCGAAGAAAACATATGGATTAAGTAAGTATGTGTGAGCGTGCGTGCGCACAACCAACCCCTTCACAGCTTGCGATAGAGTTCAATGATCCACTCTACATTTTTCTAACGACTTCATAGTCTGAAATAAACATCATGTACTCAAATACTCGGTTTCCATCGTTCAAAATCCTACCTATCTGTATACAGATAAAAAGATCCACGTTAAAGGAACCCAGCAATATGAAAATGACATTTAAAATCAAAAGACGATTGAAAACAGCTTTAATGAACATGTCAGTAGAACTGAAAACAGCCTTAATGAACATGTCAGTAGAACTGAAAACAGCCTTGATGAACATGTAAGTAGAACTGAAAACAGCCTTAATGAACATGTCAGTAGAACTGCAAAATTCTATACAAATACTTGGGGGAAAAAAAAGAAGAAAAAAAAAACATGAGTTCCCCCACTTTTCAACCCTCACGTTAACCTGAAATAATAATTTTTTTAAAGAGGAGACTGTATCCGCCTCAAACTACGTGGTTAATGCTTTCTACAGGGGAAAAAGTTATCAGCTCGCTCTCGCGCAAACTACCTCTCTCTAAGGTGTACGGGTAATTGGAACATTCTCAGCCTCTTGAAAAAATCAACAAAAACAACAACAACAAAACTGGCTGTATTTTACGCATTTAGAACTATGCTGAGAGCTACTTTCGGTCACATGGTACAATATGGCGGTGGAAGGAGACCAAGTGCCAATCAGAAGATCGTCAACTTTCTCTGTTGCGAATTTTGTGGTGAAATCTGCTGGAGGCAAATTACCCAAACGCATCAAATTTACAATTACGTCTCAGGTTTTATCCAAGTTTTTATCCTGAAAGGTCAAGTAAGGAGTTGGCATACAAAAATTCAGAAAAGTGTGTAGACGGCGATGTAGCTTCAGTGCAGATTGTAGTTTTGAAATGTACTCAAATACTAAACAATAATAGATGTGATATTACAATTTTAGAGTCCGCGCCAAAAAGATATAGGCTTATAAGACTGGAAACTTGCTTCCACAGTTTCTAGATGAACCTCGATGAACGGTTGTCTGATTAATGAATTGAGGATGCTGTTGTTTAGCTTGTCAATCATATAGACGATTCCCCACCGTCCATCTCGGTCCGTGTACATATTAATCAAACGGAAGGGAGAGATATTTATGTGGGGGCACGCTGGAAGTATAGATATGTCGATAACTTCACCCATGATCCAGAAAAGGAAGCGTTTATCATTGCTGTCATAACTCTATCTGATATGTTGCACCGAAAGCACGTCTGAACTACACTAGCATGTGTCATGTATCTAAATAGACTACTTACACACCTCTCCACTCCCTCTATGTTTCCGAATGTTTTCTGAAATTCGGACGACCGCTCGTATTGCATTCTTGCGTGAAAAATATCCCTGGTACATTAATATATTAGTCAGCAAAATATACTAATCAATGTCCAGACCTCACTAAGCTTTTGAAAATGCTTTGTGAGATTTCCTTCGAGAAATATTACATGACGTCATTCAACATAGTATTTCAAATGGCAAATTGTGTATACTGATCATAGTAAGTAGTGAGTTACTAGAGAGTCCTTTATATCGATATCATGACTTTTTGAGCTTAATAAACGTACGACTTTCAAGTGCACAAATAGCAAAGTGATGTTTTCAAACTAATTGGCAATTAAAGCAAGCAAAAGTAAATAAATAAATCTTAAATTAATTAAACCTTTCCCAGAACATGTACAATATACACCTTATGCACCTTTAAACGAATTTCGATGTTGCGTTATATAGGATTCCCTTCGCTTACGAAGGGGATTCATACAAAAAGGAAGAATTGTCATTAAAATCGAACGTAAAATAGTAGCAGCGATTAAAAAAAAATGTAGAAATATTGCTCCCCCAGCCCCCCCCCCCTCCCATTTTTTTTTTTTTACAAAATCGCCACCCAAAAGATAATTGGTAATAATTATCATAAAAGGAATAGGCTTCGAAGAATTGAATATATGAAGTAGAATTAGGTTTACAAAGCATTCTTTCAATTATAAGCAGTCTAAGAGTCATACTCTGATGATGACTGTAAGAAATGATGAAAAACAAGTCCCTTGCTCATAATGTAGTGTATGGCAGAATATTCTGAACGCAACTAGTTTCACAGTTTTCAATGGATTGCCATGAAACTTTGAACATGTTATTCCCATCATCTGAAGATGTGCATGTCGACAAATCACTTTGCTCCCGCAATTTTTTTTATAGAATTATTGGCCGTTTTTTTTTTCTTTTTCTTTCTTGTAGCTTAATGCAGTGTATGAGACACTGTCATTAGCGCAACTAGTCCTACAATTTCGGATAGAATGCCACGCAATTAGTCCCACAATCTTTGATGGAATGCCACGCAACTAGTCCTTCAATTTTTGATGGAATGCCACGCAACTAGTCCTACAATCTTTTATGAAATGCCACGCAACTAGTCCTACATTTTTTGATGGAATGCCACACAACTAGTCCTGCAATTTTTGATGGAATGCCACACAAGTAGTCCTACAATTTTTGGTGGAATGCCAAGCATCTTTCCCAACATTATGGTCATCACCTGAAGATGCGCATACTGACAAATCACTTTGCTCCAGCATTTTTTGTAAGAATAAGTGCCCTTTTTGTCTTGTAGCAGAATACAGCGTATGACAAAATTTCGTGAATGCAACTAGTCTCACAGATTTTAATGAATCGCCCTGAAACTTGGAGAATGTTATGATCATCACCAGAGGTGAGCATACCAAAACTTTGCTCCAGCAATTTTTTAAAAAGAATTATTGCCTTTCTTGTCTTGCAGTTGTATGGAGTGTATGACAGAATCTTGTGAACGTAACCAGTCTCACAAATTTTTAATGAATCGACATGAAACATGGGAAATGTTATGAACTTCACCAAAGATGCGTATATTGACAAATCACTGTGCTCTTACGATTCTTGTTAGAGTTATTGCCCTTTTTTACTGTAGCGCATGGCAGAATCTTGTGAATACAGGTAGTCTGACAGTTTTCATAGGATCGCCATGAAACTTTGTATATATTATGGTCATCATTTGAAGATGCGCATATTGACAAATTACAGTACTCCCACAGTTTTTGTGTGAGTTATTGCCCTTTGTTTTACTTAAACATGAATGCCGTGTTTTGATGGTTCAGTGTGAAACTTGGTACATATTATGGTTATCATCTGAAGATATGCCTATCGGAAAATATTTGTGCTCCCTTATTTTTTGTAATAGTTATTGCCTTTTCGACTTACAGCTGGATGCAATATATGTGTGCTCCTGAGACTTTTGTTCCAGTTGTTGATTTGGATGGCTTGGAGCTTGATGTAGGGTATGTCAGAGTATTGTGAACTCAACTAGTATTGGACTGCCATAAAACTGAACCGACATGAAAATTGGTACATGTTATGGCCATCATCTAAAAGATGCGCATATTGACAAAATCAAGGTTCTTTATTAATTTATCTTGGAGTTATTGCCCTTGTTTCTTGCAGCAGAATGCAGTGTAAGACAGAACCTTGTGAACACAACTTGTCTTGCAATTTTGTATCGATCTTCATCATGAAAAAAGTAAATATTGACAAATCTTTGTGCTCCCTTGCTTTATAAGAGTTATTGCCCTTTTTGACTTACAGCTGGATGCAATATATGCCCGAGTTTTGTGAATGCAACTACTCTCGCACTTTTTAGTAAATTGCTGTGAAACTTATTGCAAAATTATGGTCATCATCAGAAGATTTGCATGTTGACCAATCATTGTACTCACACTATTTTCAGAAGAGTTTTGTCCTTCTGTTTTACAATAAACTCATCTCCATCTTGGGTAGGGGTGGGATGCGGGAGAGCAGGAGTATATTTACGTGAGCGAATTGCTCACCACTCCAATATCTACTATTGAAATATAATCGTCTGGCATTCAAATTTTAATTTCTATCATTTTAAAATTACACATACCATTATTTAAAATATAAATTCGTATTTACAGTTTGTTAAAGATGGTCTGCATACTAAATCCTATTTCACAGTTTAGATTATAGCACTATAAAAATGCTCCTTTTGCCCCAGTGCTTTACTCGGAAATACCGGTAGATACAGTTACTTAGTTACACTGATGTTTATGGATGACTTAGACGTTGGGTAAGAAAGAAGCCTGCTGATTTTGGGGTTATAAAGTCAAAGAATTTTGTAAAATCACTTTTGCTTCTAGAGTAAGTTCCTTGACCAAACTTTGTGTGTGACTGGTACTCTGGGTAATAAAGATACTTAAAGATTCAGGGGTCTAAGGTCACAGGTCACGCTGATAGAAAGTCTAATAAGAAAAAATGGTTTATAAAGTTTAGTTCAAGAGCCCATACCTAAACCAACGGTCGAGGTCATTCACACCCTTTGGTCAATAATATCCAACTCGGACCTATATAGATGACTATTAAAAACACGGGGCGGGCTTATAATGTGCCGTTGGAGATTTAGATAGGGTCCTTTAGGGATAGCTGTTAGACCATCAAGCATGTGTTGTATGTAAACGCTTTCATCTTCCACTGCAATGTATTCGACTTTGTACTAGAAAATCTTCGGCAGAGAATAAAGTATATTCCTATCTGTTTTCTAGGCACACTTAACACAATAAAATGTGGACTAAATTAAATGGTCTGTCCGCAAGGACACGTCGCACAAGTTGTAAACAAAACAAAATAATATATGCTTATGACAGATGTCTGCCATTACATCAGACATATTCATCGGTTATTATTTTTTTATTTGATTTCTGAATGAAATATTATCTCAGGCGTGAAATCATGAGGAGGGAAATCAGGAATCTCATTCATATTGATAAGACAGCAAGGGCCTTGAACAACTCTATTTGACATTGTATAAGCAATTTGCAATGACTGTCTCTTGTAACTAGCATGTTGTAATTACTGGATAATTTGCAAAATTATCCCCGAATACCTGTATCTTAACCGCAGAAAATACGCATATAATGCATGCAAGAGATTTCGATCAAAAAGCTTGCATCTATGCAGATAATTCCCATTAGCTTAATAGTTCTCTCTCTTTGTAGTCTGCTGTCCGCCATCTTAAATGTCAACATTTCTAGTGCTTGAAAGAAAAATTAAGACCTTTCTCCCAGAATGTAAAAAAAAATTCAATTTGAATTTTGACACCATGGTTAGCTAACCACTGTGAGATTATGAAAAATAAGTTTTCATTTTTTTTTTTTACGTCAAACTGAAAACAAAAGCATGACTGAGCTTCAAGCAATTGGTCAAAAATTGCTATTGATCTATATAATGACCATCTAACTTGACATAAGCAATGGCGGAAAAAGGAAATTCACTCATGCTAAGAAGCGATTTATTGCTTTACTGTTTGCTGTTGATATTTTCGAGCAATATCCGTTGCAGTACAGTAATTGTGGTCAGAGCTTGCTGATTTTCATAAAGCTTAATGGAAAATTATGCATTTTTTACATTTTTTATCACATTTGTAACAACATTATCTGACCTAAAAACTTACTGTCCACTTTTAATAGCATTCATATATATATATATATATATATATATATATATATATATATATATATATATATATATATATATATATATATATATATATATATAATTGGAGGCGGTCACACGAACGGAACAAGCGAATCGAATAATTTTGCAATACTTCTCACAACATCGTAGAACAACCGTTACAAATCAGCACCAGTACTTATCCAATTATCTGTAGAGATTGGCTTGCCTTTTGCACAAAGTGCAAAATAGGAGAAGCAAACATACGTAATTTTACTGTTTATTTCCCGAAGGCTGGCTCTGGGGCAAAGACAGCAAAACCAGTGTTGTTATTGTAGCTCTTGTGCCACCCTCATCTGAATCCTACTACTATATTTACGAGTACCTGAAGTATATGATATTAGGAAGATGTATAAGCCTGTAGGAAAACTACATATTGGTATTTGTACTGATCAAAGAATCTTTCCTATACACTGAAATTTCCTTAAACCGGACACGATCGAGGCCTAAAATTTGGATCGTTGTACAGAGATAGCCAATTTAAAGTGGCACGCTTGATTAGTATTAAAGCGGTCTTATTAGGACCAATATATATGGCCAGTCTGCAGAGGAGGCCTGGGACGGGGGTAAAGGTGTGGGGTAGAGACGGAGGAGGCCTGGTACGGGGATAAGGGTGTGGGATAGAGACGGAGAACGGTGTAAGGAAGTTTTACATCTACCACTGAAAGCACATGCACACTTCTTCTATCAAAGTTTTTTTATTTTTTTTATTTTTTGTTTTTATTATATGTCAATATCATGCATGTTTTGGCATTAGACTGTCGGTCTGGGAAACAAATAAATAATGAACAATCAAGCTAGAAGCAGACAACCTCATTTGAAATTACAGACATGCTGGGGATGTGTTTTCTGTTGCATTTACATCGTTGCTCTGCTGATCGTCATTACCTATGGAATTAAGTAGAACTTTCGGTCTGCATAGGTAATCTACAGGTTGTTATCAAATCTTTTTGCGGCAGAAGGAAGCTGGGTTGTTGTACAAAATACAATTAAGACAACATTCTGTAATTTGGCTGCTTACTCCAAGAAAGTCACTGGGGATAGAGATATGAGAACCTTGGTTCCTTCAAAACTATCAGTCAATCTAGTACAATTAGACGGCTAGCTAACACTTGATCCCAGGGTTTTGCTGTCTCAGAACTTACAAATCAAACCATTTTCACTTCGAACTCGAATACATACGAGTACAGGATCAGTTGATTGGATTCTTTACGTCCTCTGTAGGCTTGCTCCCCCTAATGTCATCGTTTTAAACTATATTCGTGTAAATGGAGGTCTGATGAACGAGACTAGATTTATATAGACACGATATAAAGCGTAGCTTCAGCGAATCTAACAAGAAGGACGAATTTCGTTCAATTAAACGGCAGCAAACTTCTCCAACTTGCGGTCAAATAAATACGGTTGAATCTGTAGACATTTCTTCATACACAATTTTGGTAGAATTTTCATTTACGATTGCAATTGATTCCCCTTGTTAACGATACTAAATAGGAAGCTTTGATATATATCGGGGAGTCGAGGTATGTGAGAAATATCGACCTTAAATATTGCCACAACAAACAAGAAAACGTGCGGGTTTCATCGATTTCAGGGCAAAAGCTATCAAATATGCACACACTTTCTAAGCAGGTAATGGCTGCAAAGGCACGCTTTGGATCAAAGCGATTACAGCCGAAAGAGTGTATTCATGTGATATTGCGAGATATAAACTACTTACATGTATTCAAATTTCTTACTATTCAGATTTAACATAGTGCACAAAAGGTATTCCCTCTCAACCTATATACAAACGCACGCTCGTTCATAGGCTGTGCATCTTCTTTTCAAAGTTATGAACTATGTATTCTTAACAATTCTAAGAATGCTTTCAAATGCGAGACAAATTTCGCGCTGAATTTGTGATCGAAAATACCTTCTATTGCTTCCGTGAAAACATAGACCACCTGGTAAGCTGGAAGTTCATAAATCTCTTTTCTCATCTGAATGCTATTATTGTTCTGCAAAATCGTTAGACTGATCTGTCAACATATTGTAAGCAGAAACAATTGAAGAACAATCACTGTCTTTACATATCTTTCAACGAACCAGTCTGCTGGTTGCATGTGCGTGTGGTCCAATACCTCGATGATACGAATTCCAGAAATGTCTATGTCACACCCCAGGTAAGTGGTAAAGACGAATATCTCATGACGTTTTGTTCTTAAAATTGATTTAAAAAATAAAGCATACTTTGGTTTGTTTGCATGCTCACATGGCACAAAGACTTTAAATTTCTACAAATGATACTGATCTATTATCAAATATGGTGAATGTTACTAAAAATAAACAAAAACTTACAACAGCATCTTTTTCAACACTGTCAGACCCGTCTAGCTCAATTAGACATGTATGGCGGACTGGCATCAAGGCGCTACACATTTATATAAAGGTTATAGATTCGCCAACATCATTGCCAAAACACACTCTTCAGATTTTACCAAGTTTTGTAAACAGCCTTTTGGTGTGAAGATCTACCTTTCCAATTTATTTCAATGATACCTATCCACCATCAAATATAGCCGTCTTCACTGGGGAAAAATATACGCACAAAGACACTTGGGACAGCTGCTAAGAAGAATATGACTGAAGCTGACAGGATGTTTTGAGCATCATGACCTAACAGTATTGTACTCAGATCTGTCCTCAAGTATAGTTGGTGTGCTCGCAAGCCCAGTGCATGAAATGCTGTCAACAGGGTCGTCCTAAGTACGTTCATAGTTTTCAAACATGGTTTAAAGGCAAATAATCTATATTCTAATTTGTCTAATTCTGCATTTCGTTTTCACTGCAATAATATTCGTATAAAAGAATCATCTGTTCAAGGAATACAGACAATAATACTCGTATAAAAGAAGTATCTGTTCAAGGAATGCAGACAATAATACGACTCTTTAAGGAGGTGTATCTAAGTAAGTAAAAAATGCATGTTTGTAGCATTACTTCTGTATCTGCACTTCTATATCCTAGTGCAGGGGTCCCCAACCTTTTTGTGCCTACGGGCACATTTGTGAGTTTATGAGAGAGTGGTGGGCACCAACTAATTAACTTGACCCATTTTTAAAAAAAAAAATTATTATTCATTATAACCTCTTCCGCGGGCACACAAAAAACCTCGGCGGGCGCCATGGGGACCACTGTCCTAGTGGTTATTGGCGGCATACACTTCCAGGCGCACATTTTTTTTTCTTCTCTTTTTTCTTTTCTTGATCTATTGGTCTATCTATCTGTCTGTGTCTTTACAAACAATCCAGGATGTAATTTTATGTTGGTTAAAATATGGTCAACACATTTTTAATAAAACTTTGGGACCAATCCTCACAATTACAGATCACACAAATAATTTGAACTCTTCCCATTACACATCTGTGTATTAAAATACCTGATATCAGTAAACAGTGGTTTTAATATAAAATTTAATTATCGTATTATTTTAAGAAAAGCATTTTAAGTAATCTAATATGTGTTTCTGTAAAATATTGCAACACGTAATGCACACACACTTGATAATATATAAGGGATTTTTAATTGATCAAAAGTGACGGCTATGTAAAGCATTCTTTGTATATCTTATTGAAGACCTCCAGAATACATACGCAAATACATAGATGTTTATCGAAGATATATGCTTGTTTCGTGATTAGGGGGACTGAAATTATATGCACTGGTCATTGCGGCCTTTTTTCATTCGTGATGAGAGATATCCCATAGCTTTTCATATTTTACCAATGAGTAACTACAACTGCTGTCTGTGGTCATTGTGGGGTTTCGCGCATGCGATGTGATGTGTATTCTGAAGTGTATACATAGTTTGAAGGTTCTTTCGCTCATGTTCTGATTTCTTAGTGTTCTGTCGTGACTTACGTTCGCTAATACTTTTGTGTAGGGATGTTGAATGATAATAATGTATACACAAGTTTTTGAGAAATTATGTGTCATTTTTGCTGCAATAAGGTCTGTCTTCCGAAAGAGACAAAGATGTCCTAAATGAAACGCGCCGGTACTAGCAGTTCTAAATCATTGTAATGGAGAGTAACAACTCATAGTTTATTATGAAGAAATTATCTCAGATCCAAAGATTTTGATCGCCATGATCATAAACTTAAATTTAAATATATATATATATATATATATATATATATATAGATATATATATCTATATATATATATATATATATATATATTGTCCCGACCAACTTCTTAGATTGAAAATAACAGGCATACCAATCAACTGGTGACGGGAGAGAAACTGGCCAGAGCAGTTGCAGAACGATTGTGTCAGTGGAAACTATTCTAGACTTTCTTTGGATGTAATTAAGTTGTTGTTTGGTTGGTTTTTAACTGCACTTTAAAAACTTTATTGACTACATCATGCCGAGAAAATGGGAGCTTAATGCCTTTTCCAAGGACACACTGAAGCAGCCAATCCTGACTGGTCTGGGCGGGAATCAAACCTGCCACCCTTGGATTACGAGTCCGACTCTCCATCAGGTGAGCGACAGCAAATGTAGTTAAGAAAAACAGGAAAGAGATAGATTAAATCTGTGTAGTTATTCATCTTTTAGTTTTAACTTATTTGATTAAAGAATTAAATATGACTGAATAGAACAACTCTGAAATTTTAAACAAAAATGGAACTTCCTCAACTGCTGTTGGCGATTTCAAATGGCATATGCCAAATTCTTACATCAGTGAAATCTCAGTAAGGAAAAAAATGGCATTGCTAATGACCAATAACAAACATGAAAACATGCAGTGGTCCATCAATTTATTATGGCTTACGATTTTACTTGACGAACTCTGCCATTTATAAATGCGAAAACTGAAATACAATTGCAATGTTATCATGAAATAGAACCTGTATATTTAATCGTTATGGGGTATTATATGTGAATACTTACGCTACGTTAAAGTTCAAACTTAATTTATTTAGCCTCTCTTGAACAAGTTTGTAAAAATGTATCCCAGATGCCTAAGATCAGTGTGAGGTGGAGGAAACCAAAGGAACCGAAGGAAAAACACCGACCCTGGCAACCACTTACCCTTGCACGTGCCATAACCAATCACTGAGTCCGGGTCCACAGAGTTCCAAAGCAAATTGTGTGTGCGTGTTTTCCAGTTCGTTGAGCATTCGAAACTCCCTCGTTTTTAAAAAGTAAAACTCAAACAAACACAGAAATGAAACAAAGCAACTAGTAAGTATGAAACGCAATAATTTCCCGTAATCGGACCCTTGCCAGGGGCGGAAGGGTGGGGGAAGAAGCACGTGGGTGTCCATAAATACTTCTGCTCGAGAGTTTAGTTTAAGACAAAGAAGTTCAGATTGAAATTCACCTGTTCTGTATGGCTTTTATGACAACCGAAAATAGTCCACAAAAAGATGGGGGGGGGGGGGGGGGTCCATCTGAGGTACGGTATAATTGTTCCAGGAGTTCCGGGTGCGTTATTAGCATAGCATGCTGTGGTAAAGTTTCACTGACTATAATGGCAGTCTCAATTAGCGTAATTTGGTAAACCTTACATGTCATCTTATTGACCTTGGCAGTCTGAAACATAACATGGATAAAATCACACGGCCCTGTCCAAAGAATATCGGATTACCTTAATAGCCCAATCCAAAAACGTAGATCTGAATCGTTTTCTTCGCGATAAGGGCACCTACAAACTGGGACAATTTTATTTCCTACATCATAAGGGAGGGGTAGGGAGATCAATGAAATAGTCGATATTAGCCCCCTCTATAATCCTTAAACTGTGTGGTTTTATTTCTTCGAATTCATTCCATCAATTCTCAGATATTTGTCCTGAGAGGACTTCGATCGTTTACGCTAATCCCTCAGTTAATAGGGATTCCAAGATAGTTTAATTAAAAGATAATGTTGTATTATGCTAATTACTTTGATGCTGCTGTTTTGCTTGGGGCTTTCACTACAGGAGACTGCTTGTGTGGCTGGGAACAGACGCATACCAGTGCAAACTCAATAATAGACAATGAAAGTCAGGATTAAATCTAACGGTATACACCCATAAGTTTATTATCTCTAAAATATTGAAAACATCAGTAAAACTATGGTATTTCACTGTTTCTTTACAGACGGACAGAGGTATAAACAATCATATGGACGGATATATAGATGTGGGCATTTAGCTATATATATATATATATATATATATATATATATATATATATATATATATATATATATATATATATATATATATATATATATATATATATATATACTTACATTTGTATAGATATCCAGCAATAAAAGAAATTAATTCAGAAGCATAACTAATTTTGATATTTAAAATTTGCACTGATACATTGATAACTACAAAAATATCCTTGTGACAAAAGAGTTCTATCAAATTATGTTATATGTGGTTGTTTTCGTAACCTATCTTCCACGGCGGCATTTGAATGGTGGTTAGTTTATGCATGAACGTAAATGATCACAAAACAAATATTAATTTGGTAACGATATTTACATTGGAATGGTGGTTAGTTTATGCATGAACGTAAACGATCAGAAAAACAAACATTAATTTGGTAACGATATTTAGAGCCTTGCTTCACGTGCCTCGTACAGAAACTGGACGTGTGCATCTCGATATGTTTTGACTGAGCAGCGGCATTCAGCTTGTTTAAACGACAGTGATATTCGAGAGCGTGGGAACATACACTTTTAAATATTTAATGCAACAAGTCAGCAAAATTAAATAATGACTATGAGGTGTTCAACTACGGCCGTTTTTTACCCTAGAACGGATTAAGAGTAAGTTTTCTTCTCACAACAGGGTGTATATAAGCTACTGCAGACCCCATAGATTAGAAGAGAGAGAGAGAGAGAGAGAGAGAGAGAGAGAGAGAGAGAGAGAGAGAGAGAGAGAGAGAGAGAGAGAGAGAGAGAGAGAGAGAGAGAGAGAGAGAGTGAGTGACGCCAATATAATAAAACAGGTTAGACAGTTCTTTGCACAACGTCCAGACCCACTCGGCCTTGCTGTCGTACCCAAAAATGGATGGCAAGGACTCGAGGTTCACGAGAACTCACAAACTAGACACGCGGAATTTAACACTCGGCTATATGCACAAACTCACTGGATTTCTACTTAGAAATGCAAGGTATATGCATGAAATTATAATTGTACATTGACACTTATGTACTAATCAGAGTGGAAAGCGCTTATCTGTCATTGTATGTTTGGATACATGATCATCTGAAAGAAATGAATATACCATCTGTGCTCGACATATCCTCTCTGACATGTAATCGACATGTTTCGAAATTACTTTTCACGATAAAATATGCATAAATTGGATCACCTTTACATATAGCATTAGAGCTTGCGAGGACAACAATTCAGGCAACTTTCATTTATTAAACCGTTTCTCGTCTTCATGAAATCAATGTTTCTCGCAATGAAATGTTAAATGAATAATGCTTACATAACGCGAAAAGGAGAATATATATATTTTGTTATACATAGATAAGCACTAAATATAAACTTCCTTTTTGTTGGGTTTCTCTACACACATAGTGGTTCAAAAATTTCAGATAAAATGTGTGCTGTTATCTAGATAGAAATCTAGTCTACCAACATGATCTTTTACTTGTTAATGGGCGATAATAATCATTGTAATACATAAAATGGCTACAGTAATCATGAGAATACCATACATATTGTTTTAATTTCGAGCAACTGACTTATAATATTAATGTAGTTAGTATTATATTATTGATAATATTAAAAGATGATACAATTGCAGTGTGAAGGAGCCAAGGAAAAAAGAAGTTAATATTTAGTGACTGGATATATATATATATATATATATATATATATAGAGAGAGAGAGAGAGAGAGAGAGAGAGAGAGAGAGAGAGAGAGAGAGAGAGACAGACAGACAGACAGACAGACAGAGAGAGACAGACAGACAGACAGACAGAGAGAGATAGAAACTGAGTTTTAATCATCACGATGTTAATCATGCCTGCTTTAATGCGTCACACCGTTTAGTGACCAAGACTAGTTCAGGGTGCGTTTGATTAGATGGTTCTATCTAACAAATAACCTGACAATTCTTCAGTACTGTCATTTCAGACGTGCTCAGATTCTCTGGAACTTGTGTCAGTAGCATACATTTGATTAATTGAATGCGCCATCACACAGCATGGACTGTGCTTTACAGTAGGAGCAAATACGCTTACAGATTTGGACTAAATGCTTAAAAGTAAATTGTTGCGCAATTGAAACGCATTAAAATTTTTCTTTATTCGTTTTTATCTGAATTGTCTGCACAAAATACGCAAACACTATGCTTATATATGTATATATATGGGTTGGGGATGGTAGGGGGTATTTTATGTGGTGTGGTGTGTTATGTTGTGTGCGTGTATACAATTATATTTTTCTATCTTTCGTACTGTATAAGTATATAACATTTCTTTGCGAGATATAGCTTGTTCTGATGATAGAGAGGAAATGTTTCAATCAATGAAAGATGTCTTAAATATGTTTTCTTCGTAAATTCTACCTGAATATGTGAGGCTGACCCACTTTACGCATATCTATTGCGAAAAGGTATGTTAGATAATGATAATACTAACATAGTTAGAATTATACCCCTTTGCGTTTGCAGCCATTCATCTGATAGTCCTGCTTTTTCATCACACACATGGGAAGGAATAATGAAATGTTTTGTAATTAAGAGACAGCAGAATGTAATCAGCTTGAGTACAAAGCTGCAATGTTTGTAGCATATAAAATTAGTTATCGATAAAATAACATACAAGAATATAATTTCTGACTTCCACTTCAGTGAAGCTTCCGATTGAGGCTTTCATGGAATGGTGGTTTGTTTCTGCTTCTAAAAGCGTTTATGACAACAATGCTTTACAAAATAAAAGTAAAATAAATAGCGCAATAACGGTAGCAACAATTCGTACTGCGAAAATTAAGCTGTCAAAACTGCAACGGAAGCAGTAGAAATGGTAGTATCAACAGTAGCAGAATAGTAGCAGCAGCAGTAGAAATGGTAGTATCAACAGTAGCAGAATAGATGCAGCAGCAGTAGAAATGGTAGTATCAAAAGTAGCAGAATAGTAGCAGCAGCAGTAGAAATGGTAGTATCAACAGTAGCAGCAGCAGTAGTAGAAATGGTAGTATCAACAGTAGCAGAATAGTAGCAGCAGCAGTAGAAATGGTAGTATCAACAGTAGTAGCAGCAGCAGTAGAAATGTTAGTATCAACAGTAGCAGCAGCAGTAGTAGAAATGGTAGTATCAACAGTAGCAGAATAGTAGCAGCAGCAGTAGAAATGGTAGTATCAACAGTAGCAGCAGCAGCAGTAGAAATGGTAGTATCAACAGTAGCAGCAGCAGTAGTAGAAATGGTAGTATCAACAGTAGCAGAATAGTAGCAGCAGTAGAAATGGTAGTATCAACAGTAGCAGAATAGTAGCAGCAGTAGAAATGGTAGTATCAACAGTAGCAGCAGCAGTAGTAGAAATGGTAGTATCAACAGTAGCAGAATAGTAGCAGCAGTAGAAATGGTAGTATCAACAGTAGCAGAATAGTAGCAGCAGTAGAAATGGTAGTATCAACAGTAGCAGCAGCAGTAGTAGAAATGGTAGTATCAACAGTAGCAGAATAGTAGCAGCAGTAGAAATGGTAGTATCAACAGTAGCAGCAGCAGTAGTAGAAATGGTAGTATCAACAGTAGCAGAATAGTAGCAGCAGTAATAGAAATGGTAGTATCAACAGTAGCAGAATAGTAGCAGCAGTAATAGAAATGGTAGTATCAACAGTAGCAGAATAGTAGCAGCAGTAGTAGAAATGATAGTATCAACAGTAGCAGAATAGTAGCAGCAGTAGTAGAAATGGTAGTATCAACAGTAGCAGAATAGTAGCAGCAGTAATAGAAATGGTAGTATCAACAGTAGCAGCAGCAGTAGTAGAAGTAGTAGTATGGAGAAACAGTTATAGTAGTTGTAGTTATTTTAGCAGTAGCAATAGCAACAGTAGTACTTGTTACAGCTGAATTAGCACTCTAGAAGAGGTAACAGTAGCGGAAGTAGCAGCAGCAGTGGTAGTACTATTAGTAGTACAGGAGTAGTAGCAGAAGGGGTAGCGGCAGCAGCCGCAACAGAAGCAGAATCAGTAACATAAGCAGTGATATAAGAAGTATCAAAAGCAGTAGTAGTGTTAAAGGCTGTTAATTATTGTATATGAGTGAAAGATACTAACGGATTGGCAAAAGACTTGCTATGTTTTCCATCGTCATATCAAGACTTTGATTTCTACTTGTTACGTGATGCTATATCTTAAAAACAAGACTGAAATGTTAAACACAAGACTGAAATGTTAAAAACAAGACTGAAATGTTAAACACAAGATTAAAATGTTGTAACCCTCAAGATTAATTTATGATAATAAAGATATAATTACCTTCTACTCTAAGAAATAATTGTAGACTTTTTATCGCAACAAGATTGCCGAAAAAGAATGTAAAGTCTATGCTACTACAAAAGACTAATTTACACAGGGAAACCAAGTTCATATATTTGTGTCATAATTTATATTTGTATGCGACAGTTGTTCGGTGATATGACACTTAGTGGTAGTAAAACACATGGCAAATTATTGCAAGCTGCATGTATGACACAAAGTGTTTTATTCTGTCCATGACAATACCCTTTGTTGGAACTTTCTTGATGCTAAATATGCGTATAAGACATGCCTGAGGGTTATTAGTACAAGATTAAAAGGTAAAAATGCAACAAGTTACACCCTTAGAGAGACATGTCAGAAATTCAGTCTAAATATTAACATTTCCTGGTTTTTAATGCTATGGCGACAATGACCATGCTCAATATGTTTGTCCTGCTATGACACGGAGATGATGTGACCTTATCAAGATTACATAGATTATGAAGGTTTTCTTTTTCGGTAATATGGTGAATGATAATGGTGATCATCGTCATCGTCGTCACAATCGTTATTATCTAATGGTAAAAGTAAGACGTGAATGACGAAGACAACGATGACAATGTCGTCGACTACGATAATAACAACGATAAAAAAAATTATTATAAGATCTTGTATTTGAACTATTGTTCCTGTTGTCATGGTAATATATGGCTTTTTTCCAAAGACTAGACAGAAGTGTTGGTTGGAGCTACCTTGATGTTAAAATATGCTTACCAAATATGACTTAAAAATATTAGGTCAAGGTTAAAGAGAAATGTGACGATTCATGCTTCACAAATATTTGATATAGGTATTAATTTTTGTTATTTCCCGATTTTGTTACGTCTGGACAACATATATCCTTGCCTTCGCTTCTGTGAGCATCTTTAATAATCTTCTGTTGAATATTTTTATTGATGTATAAGATGAAATAAAATATTATTCTTCGATAATGACGTTGTAAATGATGATAGTGGAGGCGATGATTGTAGTGTGATTACAATGATATTATTATTGTTATTATTATTAGTAGTAACAGTATTCGTAGTATTCGTGATTGTCATCATCATTCATTCTCTTTACCATCGTCGTCATCGTCTTCCGCGATATTAGAAGTCTTTTTATACCCCTGTCATAAGGCGGAGCGTATCGTGATATGACGCTGTCCGTCTGACCGTGCGTACATACTTTGTGGATGGCTTGCACTTGGAGAAAGGAGGAAGAAGCTTCGGGTCAGATATCATAGATCAAGGTCAATGTAAATTAAAAATGAAACATTGTTTCTGCAAAAAATAATTCAGTTCTCAACCATGTACCTTCACAGAAGTTTGTGCATGGCTTACACACTGGGTAAGAAAGAAGCTTGTTGGCTTGGGGGTCAAAAGTTTAAAGTCAAGACCACTGTAAGTGAAAGAAGAAAAATGGTTTTGCATATTAACTTTATTTCTAGAGCATGTACCTGGACCAATGTTTGTAAATGGATTGCACATAAGGTAAGGAAGAGGCCTATTGATTTGTGGGTCAAAAGTTCAACGATAATAGTCATTTTGACTCAAAGAAAAATGTGTTTTGCTAAATTACATTTCTTTTAAGGTACGTCCCTTGACCAAACTTTGTGGATGGCTTGCACTTAGGGTAAGAAATAAACCTATTGATTTTAGGATCAAAAGTAAAAGATAAAGCTGAAACGAATAAACAAATGTTCGAATGAATCAGAATATTTATTGCGGATATTGGAATAGAAAATTGGTATAGGAACATTCCTTTGTTTACCTAGCGAGTCTGGCAGCAAGTTGTAAAAGAAACAAACAAAGAAAAAATGTAAATTATGCAACGTTGAATTAATTTACGAGGGAACAACTTCGAACCTGCTAAATCGCCTAAAATTGAAACTCTGACTCACAACGTAATCAGAATGTAAATATTTTGAATAGTCGCACTGCTCATAACATCGCTATATTTATTGTCTTTCAGGCACTCTTGAAGATAACGTATAACATGGCAAGTTGATGAAGAACATGGTACAGAATAGGGATCAAATCAATGTCAGTAAAGCCTTTATGGATCAATCAAGTCAATTCAACGTATCCAAATATAATTTGATTAAGTTGGCTCCATGTATGTGCGATTTTAATTGTGAACAAGTCATTTCTCAGATATTTCTTTAGATAGTCCCCGCATTTAACTGAACAGGCAATCGAGTTTCTACCGTTCTTTATCTATAATCCGCCTGCAGCACTAAATTAGCGTGTATGGTCGTACAGGGTTTGAAGATAAATATGGAAAATAACACCTACATTCATCTGATTTTGAGTCTAAATCTTCAGAATATTTAATCAGGATTCCTAAAATGTCATTTAATTAGATTTAATTAGATGACAGAGTTCACAGTGTTTTATGCTGCTGAGCTTGGAACGGGGGCAACACATACCAAAGTAGTTAATGAAAAGAGAATGGAATTTATAGCTTTAATAATATCGACGAATATTCGAATCCTATCCGAATACATTCAACAACAAATATTGGAATAGGAACATTTAGTATTCGTTTCAGCTCTAGTCAAAGGTCAAGGTCATGGTGGGTCTAACAAGAAAATAATAGTTTCTGTACAGTGTGTTTAGTTCAAGACTGCATACCTTGACAAAATGTCCAGGTTAATGATACCCGTTGGTCAATAATCTCCAGAGTCAACCGTTCCCGTCTAGTTCCTTCACTAGGAGAGCGTATTTAATTACTGGACACAGTACTGTTGTTTATCATTGTAAGTAGTAGTGATAGCAGCAGCAGCAGTAGTAGTAGTAGTAGAATTTGTCGTCATCAGTGCCATTTTCGTCGTCATCGTTATCCTCATAGCATTTGTAATGCCGCTGTCAGTGGTGGTTTTAGTAGTCTAATTTTATCGCCGAATGCCTGGTGTATATCATACGTCCCATGCTAACGAAATAATTGTTTCCTAAGAAGGGAAGACCGGTGTATGCAATGCCCTCCATTCTTCGCGAGTGTATATTGGATTGAAATGCAATATACATGTTGTGGTACGATTTGGTACTAGGTTTCATTTAAGGGATCTGTAATCTTTATAAGTACAAACGGTCGAGTTCGCAATTGGCAGAAAATGTAACAGTGAAATGGCTATATACGTGCTTACTTGATATAACAGTGACATGGCTATATATACGTGCTTACTTGATATAACAGTGACATGGCTATATATACGTGCTTACTTGATATAACAGTGACATGGCTATATATACGTGCTTACTTGAAATAACAGTGACATGGCTATATATACGTGCTTACTTGATATAACAGTGACATGGCTATATATACGTGCTTACTTGATATAACAGTGACATGGCTATATATACGTGCTTACTTGATAAAACAGTGACATGGCTATATATACGTGCTTACTTGATAAAACAGTGACATGGCTATATATACGTGCTTACTTGATAAAACAGTGACATGGCTATATATACGTGCTTATTTGATAAAACAGTGACATGGCTATATATACGTGCTTACTTGATATAACAGTGACATGGCTATATATACGTGCTTACTTGATAAAATAGTGACATGGCTATATATACGTGCTTACTTGATATAACAGTGACATGGCTATATATACGTGCTTACGTGATAAAACAGTGACATGGCTATATACGTGCTTACTTGATATAACAGTGACATGGCTATATATATTTGCTTACTTGATATAACAGTGACATGGCTATATATACGTGCTTACTTGATAAAACAGTGACATGGCTATATATACGTGCTTACTTGATATAACAGTGACATGGCTATATACGTGCTTACTTGATATAACAGTGACATGGCTATATACGTGCTTACTTGATATAACAGTGACATGGCTATATATACGTGCTTACTTGATATAACAGTGACATGGCTATATATACGTGCTTACTTGATATAACAGTGACATGGCTATATATATATATTTGCTTACTTGATCAGACGCTTTGCCTTTCTATATATTTAGTCTACAGTTTAGGTTTCTACTAATTTATCTAGACTAAATACAAACACCCGCGCTGGATATTAATAGCCTTACAAAAGCGTAGGTTTCTTCCAAGTTTTTTTTTTCTTTTTGGGCCGTGCAGATTTTAAGTCGTTCGTAAACCATGCAACAGGTTCATTGGCACTGGTTCCATTTTTGTCATTTTAATACAATATTAAATAACAGAAATACCCCATCTTCAAGATATTACAATTATTCTTTGACCACAGCAAGCATAGAACTGAGGTTCTTTCCTTTAACGCACCTCGCTATTACATGTTCATGGATATATCAAACACCAACAATTTGACCCAAATCACACATGCATGATAGGTAAAACATCTTAATAATTTTACAGGATTATCATCGCTTTAAATAAACTTCGCAAATGTCCAAATTTATTAACCTCTGAATCTAATTATTTCAAGGTAACGATCGGTTGGGTTTAGTCCATTAGAATAAACTAACACCAGAAGAGCATACTTGTAATAATACTAACATTATGAATTTTTGTATACTTCAGTTAAACAACAACTTCCGATACTTATTCCAAATTGCATTGTCATTCCTATTTCTGTACTAGGTAAATAAGTGCCGTCTTTCCAGGAAGACGGTTTTTTACGATTATTACCAAACATCACAACATATGTCCGCACCGACTGCAACTCAGGTTAGAGACTTGCACATTATGATTATATAGAATCAAACGTTATCCTGTAGTGTTTGATATGTAACAAGACTTTTGGTTAACAAGGTTCACATCAATGGCCACTCAGAACTTGTCGACTCTGGCGGAAACAAGGCCTGATTATCTCCCGTTGAGAAGCTCAACGATGGCAATGCCTCTTGTTTATATTTGTCCAGGAGGTCCTGAGCAATGCCTTGGCATTATAACAAGTATTAGTTAAACCAAGTATTAGTTATAACAACTATTAGTTTTCTGAGAAAAGCTTACTGCCTTGCAGCTACATCAGCTGGGTGCCAATATATATCCATGCATTGATATAATGGTTTTTTATTGGCTAGTTTTGGGGGGTTTTGGGGTTTTTTTTCGCCTATTCTTCAGTTAGGCAAAGGGCACGTGTTATCAGGATGGAAGCATTAGAAATATGAAATAAGTAAAACCCAGAGAGCAAGCCTGGCTTGATATTGTATAGCTTTTCAGTATCTCCGTGAGGCATACCTGCTTCCAGCTTGCTTCTGGATTTGTAGATTTTTGCATATAATAGCTTTTGTCTTGTTTTAAATGTTATACAAGTGTTTAATTCAAATATGAAAATGCATGCTTGAGGCACTGTGGCATAGCTCTCCTTCTGTAAGTCTATTCATTAAATATATGTCATACTACGACTGCTGCCATCCTGACAACATGAAATAAAAAGTATAGAGATTCTTTAAACATTCAAACCTGCGGGTATTACTCCATACATTAATGGGCTTTGAAACGGCACCCAATTGGTTGAGCTTAAGGGGGGTAAATTATTACGAAAGCTAATACTTGTCAAACTAATATTTTTGCTGTTAGACTATGCAAATGACGTATTCCTGTCGATCATGTTAAAACAAGACAAACAAACAGTTCTACATCTCTTTGTGTTGTTGCAAGTAGCGAATGAACCTGTTGATTCAATCACACTTGATTACTATGCCGAGACATTCTGGATGCATTCCAAATCTTCCAGACGTAAGCGGCGAAATGTAAACTTCCTCTTCATGTCGTCACAGCCCCCATCATTCTTGTTATCAATGGTCTAGTGCGACTGATTTTTGCCATCAACAAGAACCACTAGTCTGCTTCTCGGTCAAGTGCGCAAGGTGGTTTTCTCAGTTTGCTTCCGAGTACCCTGCCAAGAACTGTACACGTTTATTAGGAAGAAGACATCGGTAATGCGATTCCTTGTGCTTTTTGCTTTCAAGTCGACATAAAACTGAGTAATAAAGTTAGTTCTTGGCACAGGTCTTTAATTTAAGACGGCTGGATATTAACTAAAGCCATTAATTTAAATAATCATCGCAGTCTGTAAATAATGGGAACCTATTTGCTCGTGTCAACCATTCTAATCCAGGGCTGCAACTCTATCATTCGAATTTTTTTTTTTTCATAATTTAATTTAAATGATGAACTTCCCTATTTACAAAATAGTCGAACTTTGTACGAATACGACCTGTTTAGACCTTGAATTCTTCATGACCGTCAGTCATGCGACTGACCAAATTACAGCTTTATAAATATTCAACATTTTAGCACGGAATACCTTTTGTAGCTTTCTATCACGCAAAAAGATAGATGCACTTGGATATATATATATATATATATATATATATATATATATATATATATATATATATATATATATATATATATATAGAGAGAGAGAGAGAGAGAGAGAGAGAGAGAGAGTGAAATTTCATCCAAGAAAGTTGACATTTATATGTTTCATTTGAAGTACTCAATATCGATCAGCAAATGCAGCAATTAGTTCTCATTTAAAAATGCATCCGCTTTCCCAACAAACATCTCATGAACTATAACATATATACTGCGTCTTTCCGTACGTAAATAAAAAAGAATCACAAAAAGTGATTAATTACTTACTTGAACGCGTAAGCAAAAAAAATGATGATCATTTTGTTGGTTTGGTGGTTGTTGTTACTGTTGTTTCTTCTAGTTAATTACCTTTAGTTAATCCAGTACTAATTCAATTGATCGTTCGAGAAATCTAGATCAGGTCTTGTTCAGGCAATCAAGTCAGCAATGCACTACCATATAGAAAAATGAACAAGTGGAGATATTGTAACAAATGTTTCAGATAACAATAACGTTATTTTATTTCAAATCTGTAGGATATAGATTAATTGGGAAGCATTTTTCCAAAACTATCAGAATTCATTACCCACAAAGCACGATCATCTCTGTTATTGTCTACCGCACGGTCAATCTTAGTGTTACATGCGTGAGGAAATTTATGAATTATTATTATTGGGAGCTCTTCCGAACAAAGCTGAATACAATTTTAAATATCTAATTTAAATGTTCTTTATATCATAAGAAAAGTTTACCTTCTTTACAAAGAACAAAGAGTAAAATCCAATGTTATCTGAAATAGTCATACCAATGGAATTCCATTTTATGTCGTTTAATCAAGAATTTTTCTTTCATATGTGCCTAATGAACACTATTAACAGTATCAGTTTACTACTTTATTGATGTTATAGTTGTATCCCTAGTGATGGTGCTGTATGCCCTAACTCTTATCTTCAAATTTTACTGTACAGTTAATGCTGTTTCTGTCAGACACGATGAAAATTGTGATAAGTTCATTGCAGGAATTTATCAAAAAATTACAAAGCAAACTCAGAATGAAAGCCGATTTTAGTCTCTCGGATGAATGTTGGTGTTCCACACTAAAGACATTCATAGCAAACTTAGTAGTTTCAGCGTCGTGTGTCGAAACTATTAATTGTGACATTTATTACTGCCTTTTCGTTTTTAGCACAGCGTTTGACACTGGGGCACCAAGGGGAAATATCACCTACCTTCAGCTTTTAGGTTATAGTCAGTTTCCGAAACTAGGTACATTAAGAAAATTTCGCCGAGAGGCGCCTTCTTTGGCAGGAACGGCCTGTGTACTGTCCCTGCTCATTCAAGTCTAAAATTTCACGATGAGAACACAGTATGTTTCCATGTAGTTGTCGCTTAGCACGACATCAATAGACTTACATTCAGACTCGTCCGTTATTTCAAACATAGATTCAAGCTCGTATCCCTGTTGTCAACAGTCATTTTTGCATTGAGACCATCCCTCTTTCTGACAAACAATATACTCAACAGGTATGCCGTAAGGGTCGCCCATAGATGTCAATTTCAGGTTCGACAAAAGCAACGGTTGCTACGCTCAATCCAAAGCAATAGTATCTAAATTAGTTTTTACACCAATACCCAAGTCAAGGACAATAATTCTAATAGAATGGTATACCCAGATGATTGTAGAGTCTGGAATGTTTTATATTTCATGAATAATTATTTTAATGTAAGCCACAATCATCATCGTCTTCGTTGTTATCACGAAGTGATGATGATGATGATGATGATGATGATAATGATGATGATGAATTACACAAACTAGTTAAACTGTCATGGCCAGAGTCCCTCGCCGTCTATAAGTTGATTACGTTCGCAAGCTAAAAGGATGCGTATTCTCAGTTGTATAGAGACAGTATTTCCTTAAAGAGCTAACAAAAACTCCTCAGTGTGTTAGAACCAAGAAGCTTACTTAGAGTTCCTTTTTTGAAATAAGACGGACCTTTTAAAGCGATCACAAGGAGAACAATACAGTGTGCACTCTTTCTACTCCCTTGCAAAGGCCCCTTCAGCGAAAGTTGTTTAAATGGCTTCACATACTAGTATTTACCTGCAATACTGATTTTTTTTTTCTTCTTCTTCTTGTAGAATAGAACCATCGGTATCTAACACGTCTGAAAGTATGATTTATAATCGTAAAAGCCAAGTTGTTAAAGTTAAAGACACTCTCAAGCACCAAGGTCTCGTGTTCCTACGGTCTTTCAAAATGCCCTTCAGCAACGGTTTTCGAATGGCTTTATATATGTTTCCTGAAATGCCAATCATCGGGTCTTGTAGAAGAGAATTAACAAGGCTGTAAACTGTGATTTATAACATCGCCAGCTTAGTTGTAATATTAGTGGTAGACACTTGAAATCATCTAGGTGTTATGTTTTTGAAGTTCTTCACAAGTTCTGGACGTGTTGATAGCCTATTTGTCTGGAGGTGGGCCAAATTGATGATAATTTTCCTTTGATGTCACAATAAAGTTTTCAAGAAGGGAGGGGCGTTTGGATGATTCTTTAATATTCACTCTGGTTTGCAATTTTTTTCCTCATAAACGAATGGTGTGAAATGTTGATTTAAGCGAAAGACGTGCTTATAAACAATCAAACCCGCAGTAAAGGCCACATCTGGTAAGCAATCACCTGTCTGAAGAAGTCATTTTTTTGTCAAAGTCCATTACACCAAATATATCTTCAGCAAAGACCTTTATTCTCAATTCCCATATGTGGCTGCATCAGACATGTTTGACAGTAGCGAAAATTGTCTCATCCAGCCACACAGGGAACATCTTAATTGGGCTATATATGGTTACACAAGAGATTAAAGACTTAAACAGTATTGTCTAAATGCTGTATGTATGTATCAATGTAGCGGCACATCAGCACAATCCGAGCAACTACTAGATGGAAAGAAAGAAAAAAATGGAAAGGTCAAAACCTTTCAACTGAAAGTAAATATTCACCATCAGATAATAGATAAAAAGTAAAGATGCTGCTAGAACTAAAGAAAAGCATACGAAATAAAGATAAAGGCAAAAAGGGTAAATTCATTAAAAGTGGCGATCTGACACACCTGCTTTGAAGGTGCAAGCAGGAGTACCAGAGCATGAATGTGTGTTCAATGCAACTTTTGTTACGTCCCGTAATGTCTACACCTTCCCATTATATCCTCTTGTATTGACTCGTTCAAACAAACTTCCTCTGATGTATTAATTTTAGCGTAGAGTTCAGATACAATGAACAGGACACGAAAATTAAGCAAAACCTCTGGAATCGGACATGACTACATACATGTATTGACCAAATCAGAAAGCAAGAGTACACATTGAAATAGTTTTACACGTACACAGTGATATTCTTTAAAACTTTTCTGCTGGAATGGATAGAAATTGGGAGTAATACGGTATCTAGATTTCACCGCATTTTCCTCGCTGAAGCCAATGTTCAAACTATTGAAATCCCTTTTCCTAGCAAAATACAACTTCGGCTTGCTAAACATGATTTTGTGGAAGATTCTTGGAATATCTCTTAAAATTCTGAGCTTAGAGTGTTAGAAATTGTCCTGCATTTAATGTATTATGTATCAAATTTTTAATAAATGACTAATCGTTTGTATGATCAATTATCAAATGGCAAAAAATTCAGACTTTGGTAAATCATTTTATAAGTCAAGATGACACTGATGTTTTTAAAAGAGACATCAAGCTAATAAAGAAGATCTCTTAACATAAACATAAGTGAAGATGTAATCAGTCGAATAGTTTAAAAGTTATGAATATTTAAATATTTTTATGGGAGGTAACACATGAGAAACTAGTTAACTTTTCCTGATTTGGATGAGCTCAAAGATGAGGAAAATCATTTTACATAATTTGAATATTCTTTTACAGTACATACGACACTTTCTTTCTTTCCTTTTTTTCTTTTTTTTTTTTTAATACAACAGATTTAAAATAATATTCATCTTCAGATAAACACACTTTTAATGAGAAGGATTAAATCTATTTATATTATTTATAAAATGGAAGTTTAGATTTTGTTTAAAACAAATCAATTTAATTTTTCTCAGAACTGAACGAGAATTTTTTCTCTCCAGTTTTGAGTATGTTCTTTGTAAGCACAGTTGTTTCAAAGTTTCTAGTGACATATGAATAAGATCCGTCAGATACATTTATAAGATTTTAAGAAATTTAAATTTTATTTAAATCATTTAAACTTAATTTTGTTAAGCTGCTAAAATTGTCCCAATAAACATGCAAATGTATACCACTAACTTTCACATGTATTTACTGCAAAATTGACAAAAAAGTGCCATCAATTTATGCTATATTAGATAGTTTAACTTTAAAAACAATCTTTAATCTCTACTATGACATCATCAGAATTCATGAATATGAATAAATTTGAGAGACGTTAGCTGGATATTTTTTAACTAAATATCTCAAACATTTCTGAAGGGATTTTCACTGTTGTTTATGTTAAGAGGCCTTATTTATTTTAATTATCTGTATTTCTGAGTATCAGTGTTACTTTAATATAATGCAAATATGGAATGAATCTATTCTCATATTTATATTATTAAAAAATACATGCATGATTGGTAAATGTATTTAATTTGATTTCTACTCGAAAGTCCTTGTGTCTTTCAGAACTCCTCGGTATTAGCCCACTATACTCAAAGGATACTAAAGACAGTGAATACCGTTAATCTGGACACATTTGTTCCCACCCCATTCGTTCGGATAAACGAATAATCTGAATTGAACCAATATTGATAGATTCGTATCTGTATCCTCGACTTTCACGGGCAAAATCTCACAATAACAGTGTAGGTCACTCACTGTATGCAATGATCACCGTGTTTTGGCATGAATGTGTATAACCTCTAGACATTGGTTAAAGTTCATAAAATTAACCATCACGCTTTGGCCAGACACCCATGCAGAATGGACTTCTGTTTCATTTCAAAGCCTAGAACAGCATGTTCTTTTTATAGGCTAACATGAGAAAATCAAATGGTGCATCAGAGCTGTGTTCATTTGCTATAGCTTAAATGAGAAAATAGTACCAGAAAAAAGTAAATGTTCCTTCAATAAGAATCCAAGCACACTCATTTTTAAATGAAAAAAATGACACACCAGTATATACTAAAAGTTTTAATGGTAAGATACGAAATGGAAGAAAAGGACACCACCAACACTAGAATATTGTGTACAAATGCTGTAATTTATATTTTTAAACTCTTCACACCTCACAATTTTAACCGATTAATTTAGTAACTGTATATGCTACATTGATTGCTTGTATATATATATATATACAAGTGTCGGTTTCAGGGCCCTTAAGAAGAAATCGCGGAATTTTTCGTAAACAATGCAATTTTTTTATTAAAACTTCATTCACATTTTTTAGTAACCATTATACCTCCACTGAAAGTCAAAACTTGAAACTATTCATGGGAACAAACATGTGTTCTGTGATAGTTTGTTTATTCCTACGTTTCGTTACCTTGTTCATAATGCCATTTGTTTCGGAGCGATTGATCACAGCGCCCCTCGCTGCTATCGTATAGAGGAGAAAAGACATGCATGGTGACACAAAACGGCAGCAATTGGCGAATATAATAATTTGACATTTTAATATAAACCAATATTTTTTTAAAATCTTATTTGTTCTTAGTTTTTTAACAGAAAAGAAGTAGTAAATTTGATATTTTTACTTTTTAGGTCGGTTGTAAAGAATATTAACCGTTAACTTAGAAATTACGTATGCACACAGGTGAATAATACTTGACAATTTCTTTAAACACCTCTACACTCTGCCATGGTTTCTCTTGGCTGTTTTATTCTGGATGACAGCGACAACTGAAGATCTCATTCCGCCTCAATATTCTTACTTCGGTGCAATGCTTCAAATGAACAATGTGAATAATGGACGATCTCGATGTAATTATTGTGTTTCATGGCATCGGGATGTTCTTGTTTGCACACACTGCAGGGTTCACAGTCCTCTACAAACTCAGAGTCTTCCGTTTCTTCCGAGTCCCCCTACTGACATGATCTGCTTGCCCGACGGATCAGCCGTATTAACATAAGCTGACTGGATCTTAAAAAGGGTGTACATTTTACTTTTTTCCCTGGTCGTTAAGCTTTTGCGTATGTCCATCCTCAACATTTTTCTTTGATTTCTTTGACGATTGCTTTTCAAGATATCCTATTATTTCCTGCACAATGCTGTCGTTGGCTGTAGGATTTTCCCCAGCTACAGCCGTTAGGACTTTGCGTTTCTTAGTGGTCTTCTTTGACTTGTCCAGTAATACACTCTCCTTCTTGCTGAAGAAACCAACAGCTCGACTGCTTGGACTCACAGCATCAGAACTTACTGCTCTTTTTTGGAATCAGACTCTCTGCTGCGACCATGAAATAATGTGGCTGGTATATATGACGCACAGTCTATCGTAGATTGATTAAAACGGTAGATTCCACATTTTTTAAAAGATGTGTAGGCTTAGCATGCTATCTCACATATGGCATGCTTAGGAACAGATGATGATGTAATTTTTCTCATGAATTTCGTCCTTTCGTTATTGTGTATCTTCTGAAACAGTCCAAAAACATCAGACGTCGAGTGATTGTAGGACATGTATGTGGTGGTAATACAAAAATAATGATGTTTTGTTGCTTTACCCAATCTATGATGGCCAAAGATACACTTGATCTGTGTCCGTCATACAAGTGATGCAGTGGCTAGGAAGAATCACACCCTTGTACATAGTTGATGAAATGTTCCTCCAGATATTTCTTGAATACTTGGCTATTGGACCATCCTGTCTCATTGTCTGTACCAAAACTCCCAGTTCTTGCACCCTCAAGTAATTCACTTCTCATTCGCTTACCCGAAAATATAAAATAAGCCGGAATAGATGTACCTAAAGTATTTCCAGCAGATACAACAGTCACGTTATGTGACATTCCACTGTTAATCGTGATCGGTTTGTAGTTTTTATCGGCGACTATAAGAGGAGAGGGGGGGGTATGATTGTCGGATATTCTTTTCTCATCGATGTTATTAAATATATTGCAGTTTGTCCTTCAGGTTATAAGCGTTCATGATTTTGTTCGGTTCTTCAAAATAAGCGGTCACTTTCCCTCGGGGCGTGGCTTTTATCCTTTTGAAGAAGTCCAATGTCAACAGCATAGTCATTGGCCAATATACATACATCTGAACGGGTATAACTATAGCTTTCTTTCGCCATAAAAGAAATGTGATCTACAAGCCTGGCTTCCTGCTTCAAGGAAAAAGAATAAAATAATGGAATTGTCCCCGATTTAGGGGTGTGCCTGGCTTCCTGCTTCAAGGAAAAAGAATAAAATAATGGAATTATCCCCTATTTAGGGGTGGCAATGTCCACTTTGCCAATGACTCGTTGGTGTAAAATTGTTTCAGGAACACTATGCAGCCTGCCGCTTGTGTAACTGACTTTTGTTTTCTTGTTTTCTCCTTAACATCGTTGTATGCTTTATGATATCGCAGCTGGGTCACACAAATGATAGTGTCGATGCAGTTTTCCACCATTCTGAAAATCATGGAAAACTGCATGTAATGTATTTATGACAGGGTTCATAAAGTTTAATACATATTTCTCTCTAAAATTATTTAAATGTTGTTCAAAATTGAAATATTTATTTATGTCGAAAAGCATTTATTTTGATTTCATTCATTTTTAATTATAATCGATTATTATATTTGTCTTTATTAAAAACTGCATTAAAACAACATTTAATTAAACAGCGAAATTGATAATTATTTAATTAATGAGCATCTGTAGGAAACTAAGATGCTAAGAGAGGGGAGATAACAAGGCACGTGATCTTATTCATTTTGACAGATGACAACAAACCAACTTACACCAAGGTTTTCAAATCATTGATAATCATGGAAACATAAAGCCATTTTGTATGAATATAAAAGTGTATTAGGAAATATGATGCTTTTTGGACATTGTTATGTATAATGTGTATACTTACGGCGTCTAGACGAACTCAAAGTATTTTGTTTACTTGCAGCAAAGCGTAAAACTCCTGTCAACAAAACTTTTAAAATTGCTCCACCAGATTCATGATATCACGTGATACCAACAAAATAAAATAGCCGCTCCGAAACATATGACGCTCCTAACTGATGCCTGGACATGATATAAAACAAGAGTCCATAAACTGTACTGGACATGATATAAAGCAAGAGTCCATAAACTGTACTGGACATGCCATAAAACAATAGTCCATAAACTGTACTGGACATGATATAAAGCAAGAGTCCATAAACTGTACTGGACATGATATATAACAATCTGTAAGGAGTAAGAGCACGTGCAAAAAACAAGACACGAAATGACTATGTCTCTAGTGGATGACTGTATTCAGGATAGAACCTAGAACTATGGAGGTGCATCTCGAGTGATCGACGGCTGAGCGATTTTGGGACTATACAAGATATATATATATATATATATATATATATATATATATATATATATATATATATATATATATATATGCATGTTAGTATTAACGATCATGTATGTGCAGGTAGGAAAAACGGTCAGAAAAAAAGTAGGCAGCCAAACTGCAAACGAACAGGTGAGGCGCTGTGAAATTTATTATAAATGAAGAAACAATATTATCGCGAGTCTTTAACTTGGCCAACACAGCTTTGAAAAGTTGTCTCAAAAAGATATACATTTTTCTTGTGGTAGAAGGAGTTTGAATGTTATAGTCTCTTTTTAGAAAATAAAGAGTATTCTGAAATAAGTTTTATCTTTTTTTTCCATTAATTTTTCAAGTAATAGTAACAACATTAGCAACCAAGGTAGTATCAGCACTAGCAGTTGTAGTTGTAGTAAATCAATAGTAGTAGTAGAAGGAGGAAGAGGAGAAGGAGGAAATTAAGTGCGTTCATAATAAACAGTTAAAATGTAAACTGTAATGAGCTGTCTGTAGGGTATTGTATGACTCACGGTACTTATTATATAGAAAAATGGGAACTAGTCTAGAAATGGGTGAACATAAAATAGTGTATATATATATATATATATATATATATATATATATATATATATATATATATATACATATATATATATATATATATATATATATATATATATATATATATATATATATATATATATATATATATGGGTTTGGAGGGCCATGATTGATTGATAATGAAAAGTAAAATTTTAGTAAAAAGAATCTTTTGAGAGCTTATCCTATCTATCACTGAAATAAATAGAAACAATGTTTTATTGATGAAATTTCAGTCCTTTTACAGGCTTGACTTTGGAACACCCATTACTGAAATTAGCACCTGATTCTTTAGATGCGGAACAAGCACGCTGAATACTTTTTGTTTACCTCAGTAAGAAATTTAGTGGGAAATTAAACACAGTTTCAGACATGTCTACTGTTGCCATGAAAGTGGGGGGTGGGGGGGAATAGAGTTTATAGATTTGACTATGTTGGGTGAGGTGTTTTGCACATTGGTTAATATCTATATAACCAAATATATACATTTTAGACAGTGTACCATTTATAGAGTAATTATAGTCAGAAATTTTATATTTCCTAACTATGTATTGAAACATTATGCTTCAGATTTGATCACTTAGGTATCTACCACCTTGCGTATGCTGATGACCCCTCGTGATTTTGTGTTCCACAAATTTCGTTCAGTGATTGTTTTGGAGCTTCATATTTTGTATTTTAATTGGCTTATGCCTACCTTACTTTAGTTTTAAATTAAATGGAGGAATTTTATGCAATTTCTGTCATTTTAATCTCATTTTCTTAAAGTAATACATGCACATATAGATGGTCACCTTGACCTTTTACTCATTTATTGCATAATATGACAAGGCTGATAATATATTTCAATCTTTGATTGAAGAGAGATAAATGGTGATAGAAAACAAGATAATTCTTCATTAGACAGATTTATTTTAATTTTTTTTTTTTTTTTTTCTGTGAAGTGAAGCTCAGATACTTAAATATTGCCCGAAATGCATCATTGCTGATGTCGGTATACATAGATTTCGAATATAATTTAGTATTCACTACTGTAATCTTTGACAAGCAGAACTATGCTCACTGTTTACTTATGCATTCTACTACTATACCAAGGTATGTCAAGTAAATCAGAGGCGGATATAGGACTCACGGTAATAATTCTATGGAAAAATGGGAACCAGTCTAGAAATGGATGAACATAAAGTAGAGTATATAAGAGTTGGAGTGCGATGATTGGTTGATAATGAAAAGTAAAATTATTGTACAAAGAATCTTTTGAGAGCTTATCCTATTTGTAACTGAAAAAATAGAGACAATTTTTTATTGATGGAATTTCAGTCCTTTTACAGACCTGACTTTGGAATACTCATAAATGAAATTAGCACTTGATTCTTTAGGTGCGGAATTGAAAACATGTGTTTGAAACATATGGTAATCAAAATAAATGCCGCGGGACATATGGTTTTCTACAACCAGAAGCTTGCATCAAGGGTGGATCTATACTGAGAAATATAGGCTTGATCATAAGCTTTCAGAAATTTAAAGTTTTTTCTTTTTGTACATCATTGTGTTTCCATATGTTTACTATGGGAGTTGAATTAGTACCGTCAGTCCTGTGATAATGCGCGCTCCGAATGGTCTCGCCGTGCTTGTTTTAAAGTCTGACGTTTGGTACGATTTCGAGCTAAGGCCCGAACCTGCTTTTCGCATTTGGTTGTAATAGCTTGATTCTAATCCAAAACAAAAACATGAACGCTGTAATATGTATGTTATGAGTGCACTAGTGTTATCATAAGCATAGGCCGACAAGAATGACTTGTAGGTTTAGCCTTTGAGTGGAATATTCTTAAGGGCTTGGTTCATTCGAAAAAAAAAGTATTGCATTGTTTCGGATTTGAAGGTGGTTTTTTTTTTTTTTTTTTTTTTTGGTAGTCTCATTCAACCGTACTCTCGCGTGACTCCAAGAGGTCTATGCCGAGCAACAGTCTGGTAAAGGTCTGTACAACTAATTGTTACCGATAGGTGCCACTCATCGTTGTCTATCACGTTTCGACAATTTGCAAGTTTTCGTGCCGAAACGAAACTCTATTATCTGTACAGATTATTTGTACCAGGGGAAAAAAAAAAAAAAAAAGAAATAGCCAAGCAGAGTGAGCTTGCAATCTGACCTTACAGTAAAATATTCATTAGGCCCTACGCCACTCAAACAGATGTTGTTGATATGTATCCGTCATGCATGCTGTTATGCCTCTTTCTGAAGTGAACTAGGGTAGCCTTAATGAATGTTATAATGCAAGTAATCTGTTGGCCAATCAAATCTGCAACTTTATACCAGATTTTTGGAAAGCCGTGTTTTGGGCGTTACGATCGATTTAATAGACCAGTAGTCTTGTTCAACCACATTCTCGCGTGACTTCGAGAGATCTTCGCTGAGTGAGAGTCTTATAAGGGTCGATCACAATGACTGTAACGTTCAAAACAAGGCTTTCCAAAAATATGATAAAAGTCGGTGACGACTTTCACTGTAATATGCATTAGGACCTCGTTCACTTATGACAAAGGTATAGTGTGTGTTAACGACTAATTTAATAGAACCTGTGAAGTTAGAAAAGACTGTTGCTTTAATACGAAAATTGTACAAACCGTGCAACTGCAATAGACAATACGAGCGACACCTATCGGTAGCAATTATAGTCCAGGGCCAATCGTTATGTATTTGGCCTCCGTGGGGAATTCAGTGAAGAAAGTTGGTGACATATTACGTTAGAACTAAGACAATGCGGAACTCAAACAACAATGTTGCCATTTGATTTCATTAAGATCATGGCGAACTGCGGTGCTCAGTGGTTAGCGTGCACGACTCACGACCGAAAGGATGTGTGTTCGAATCCTACCACCGGACCAGCCTTGGTCACCTACCGTGGTGTGTCCTTGGGCAAGCCACTTTACTCCAATTGCCTCGGCACTAAATAACCTACTTGTGTTGCAATGCCGTAAAGCACCAAACCAAACCAACCCATTGAGGTCATAGTCAAAAGTCAAGCTACACTCTGAATGATATAAACTCTATATCAGTAACACTTATGCTGGTGTACACAAATAAAACCATTCAAAACATTTCATTTTTCAACATAGTAACCTCACAAGTATAAGAAAATAACATATATTACCATTGTATTTACCTGTCTATGGCGGGACGTGTGACGCTTTGTCCATCAAGTTTCTACGGTTGTTTTTATTGCATAGATGGAATTTTTAGCGGTTGAGAAATTTTAGCTACTTACCACTTTCAATATTATAAAATATAACCTCTCTAGATCCACAATCCCTAAAATATAACCTCTCTAGATTCACAATCCCTAAAATATAAGTAGCCAAATGAAATTTCTCTATGGCTTTTTTAGGCGGGCGGGGGGAGGGAGGGGACTAAATTGTAAAAGTAGGTAGGGTTAAAAAAAATAAAAAATAAGAAACTTACTGATTTTGAGGCCAAAAGGTTAAAAGTCAATGTCACTGAGGCCTGCATTATACCTCAAGTTCATTTGTATATGGATTTAAGTCACTGCGGCCTGCATTATACCTCAAGTTCATTTGTATATGGATTTAAGTCACTGAGGCCTGCATTACACCTCAAGTTCATTTGTATATGGATTTAACAGCCTTTTCAGTCTCTCGATTTCAATGTTTAAAGTTCAAGGTCATTCTGAAAAAAGGAGTTAACAGTTTGTAAGTGTATTCCTGAGTCCTACTGCCTATACTTTTACTAATATTTACAAGTAGGTTGCCTTTGAAGTACATAAGAACTGAAAGACCAAGGTCACTTTGCCTTTGAAGTACATGAGAGCTGAAAGACCAAGGTCACTTTGACCAGAAGAAGTAAAATGCCTTCTTGCACTATTTCCCACCTAAACTTCATACCTGCATAAAAATTGAAAAGGTGTTTTCACTGGAAGCTGCATCAGACCTACAACATTTTAAGCTTCAAGGTAAATAGATCAAGGTCATCGGAGTCAGTAGTATAGTAGGTAAGGATACTACTTCACTCTATCATAGCCTCACACTTCTCACTTCATACAGCGCATACACACGTCGTACATCGCATATGCACATCGATATTTCGGATACGCATATGACATACGCTCTTCTATATTTGGGTAATGCACTTTGCATACGCACTTCAATCACCTATTCATATATCGTCTTTCACAGACACACATCGCATACCTCATACATCATAATTTCATAGTCAACATGAAGTCCCTTTGATAGTCTTCATGTGAAGTTTTATCCCTACGTAATATATACTTTAGAAACAATCTCATTGGCTTAATCTTGTTGATACCGGTCAATATCAAGCGGTATTGACCGTAGTTAAGTAAAAATATTCACCTCTTCCTTATATGGTAAACACGTGCCCGAATTTGAAGAACTACTTCTGACTACTACTAAATAAAAATGGCGACGGAAACGTCGAATGCTGACCATGTCATAAATTTGATGGGCACCAATGGCCGACAATAACTGTAACCCTTTCTACCTAACACCAGTGCTAGTGAATCAGTAGATCTAGCTCTCGTCCATAGAAACTATCTACCACCTTAAATAACGAAAATCTGAATACATCCAAAGACTTAAATCGCAAGGAGTAAAAAAAAAAAAAAAAATACCCCAGAAAAACAAAACTAAATATGATTTATAATAATATTGAAAATGGATGGCTAGAGATCGCTAGTTGCTGCTGCTAGTACGAGAGAGGGGAAGGGGGGCCTTTGATACAATGTATGAGTCAACAGCTTCTCTTTCACGTAAACAGTGCACTTTTATCCACTCTGAATAGCATTATTTTATCCTGTACTATGAATTTAATGAAGCACAAGCGACTCCAAAATGAATCTTTATCCTTTTTCTGAGGTATTATCCAGGACCGATGGACCACAATACCCTGGCAACGATCATGACGCACACTTCACTTTCATATTTACCCGCCACCAAGACAGCAATATTGAGACAATCACAACGATGATTTAAGACGGAATGTTTCTGGCTCATATTTTCGCAATGGCATCATCATAGATGTATTGTGTCATTTTTCCTAATATCAATATTTCGTTGTGTTTCTATGGCTATATGACATTCCATCCTCTTTAACAAACTTAGTTTCGTTCGTTGCTGAATGAGAATCATCCCATATACGCGTGCTTCCATAGCAGTAATGTAATGTGTATTACTGTTACGTGTTCAGGTTTCATTCATAAATTGACCGACATGTCATGTGTATTACTGTTACGTGTTCAGGTTTCATTCATAAATTGACCGACATGTAAAATGTTCAATAAAACGTTGAAATAACTTTTTGTTTCAACTGTGTTATTCCTGCTATAACATAATAGAATGATGAATATCCCTGTTTTTAAGTATATAATAAAAAGGTAATTGACTGAGTATAAAAAAATAGTTGGCCCTCGTTTATGTGGCTTAGAATACCATCGCAAGCTCGGGCATCCTGTTCAACATGACTTCGGGTCCAATATTTTTCAATACTCTGTTAATAGCCTGAACTTACTATACTACTGCAGTGTGGAAAAAATCTAAAATGCAGTGGTTTCCGAGTTTAGTTTTCCCTTTTTCTAAATTGCATTTCATTGCATTGAAAATTAATTGTATCAGTTAATACATACAGGTACACAACTAATTGCAGTGAGAACTTACCTTTCATACCAAATAAGTGTTACCAACAGGTATAGTACCTCAACGTTATTTTGGGAAATGTCATCATATACCCAATATTTCTGGAGAATTATGCAGATCTTACATTTATTTTGGTGGCTTGCATTCGACCTTGAAATGTGATCTTGACTTTTGAGATAAAAAATAGTATGGCAATATTGTTTTTCAATTCAATATGTCATAATATTTCAAATTATATATGTTGTGAACTTTCCTCACGAACTTCCTACACAATACAAATGAACCTTGACTTTCTGTTGTGCAGACTATTGCAAGGTTCGCTCGGCATAGAACTCTTGAGTCACGACAGAGTCTGATTGAAGGAGACTACTTTTCAAGATTCTCACTCAGCGTATATCGCTCGGAGTCACGCTTGAATCTGGTCGAACGAGACTCAAAGTGTGCACACCATCACACCCATTTCTCAGGTGGACTAGACTCTATTAACACGAAAATGAAAAGTTTAAAGGACAGGTCATTTCTGTTTGCCTATAGAAGTAGTGATCACTGTAAAATTTGTTACAATGATGATGATGAAAATAATAATAATAATAATAATAATAATAATAATAATAATAATAATAATAATAATAACAACAACAACAATAATAACAATAACAATAATAATAATAATAATAATAATAATAATAATAATAATAATAATAATAATAACAACAATAATAATAATAATAATAATAATAACAAGCTTCGTTGTATGACTGATTATTTGACAATATATGTAGCAAAAGCATTGATCTGTGAGGTAAACTGTACCTAAAATTAATTTATAATCCATTATTTTAATACTTAAGATGAAAAATTAGCATTAATGTCCTCCCCAGTTCAGTCTCGTTACCTATAAAAAATATAATGGTAAAGGAAAAAGTACAATTTTCTATTTACAAAACTTTTTCTTTTTCTTTTCACATAATCTTAAATTCCTTGCGGGCATGACAAAATTGCTTACCTAAGTCTGGTATTATCAATTAAATATTTGGACATACTAAGGTCTCACTTGAAATATTTTCTTAATTAGATACACATATCCTTCTCTTTGATAAATTTACCAAAAAATAGCATGTAGAGTTAATTTGATAAATTATGTCAAAGTCCATTAATTGATAACCCTAGTTAATTTTTATGTTTGATCATTTAGTAACATACATAAACTATTAATGTAGCCATTGACATTACATAGTCCTTGCTAACTTATGTACTCCCACAAAACAAACATCGCCCACATTAATTACTTTAAATTAACAATTCAACATTTGCCACATGCCATGCTATTGACTTTTAAACAACAACAACACGATATTGCTGAAAACTGTTATAAGAATATACACTTTCCTTGAAATTTTTAATTACCTAATAAAATGTCTTAAGTTAATTTTTCTTTATTGAATTTAATGAAAAGAATTTTTAATTTAGCAATAACTCTGCACAATTTCCCCAAATTACATAGTTGCGGCACATAATGTGGTTCATTCAAATAAATTAAAAGATTTCGTATGAATCTGAACAATTTCAAGTCATTTGGTACGAGTTGGGTATATGTCTTTTGTTTGACGCAGTCTCTAAAGGTTCTCTCGAGAACGACATTTCTATATCATTGTAGTGCTATATATATATATATATATATATATATAGAGAGAGAGAGAGAGACAGAGAGAGATGATGATGATGATGATGATGATGATGATGATGATGATGATGATGATGATGATGATGAACAGATCGGATCACATTCCTAGATGTTTCAAACTTGATACCGTATGTAAAAAGAAAATTGTTCATTTTGGTTGGTCTTGTGCATAAGGGAAGGTCCCTCTCACTGTTTCAATGACAGAGATTTGTGGTGCTCCTTTTACGAGGATTATCATGGAGAAGATTATCGAATGTAAATGATTCGACATTATTTAAATCGCTGTATTAAAAAACAAAGAAACAAAGTAAGAAACTTGCAATTGACAAATATGTAGAGTTGATCTTCATCGGCCGTATTTGTTTTGGTACTTTGACTAGTATTTTGAATTTAATTATCGCATGACGTTTAACATGAAATGAAAGCTAACCCTAAACAGTAGATACCTTTAACATGAAATAAGAGCTAGCCCTAAACAGTAGATACCTTTAACATGAAATGAAAGCTAACCCTAAACAGTAGATACCTTAGCATGAAATGAAAGCTAACCCAAAACAGTAGATAACTTAACATGAAATGAGAGCTAACCCAAAACAGTAGATACCTTAGCATGAAATGAAAGCTAACCCAAAACAGTAGATAACTTAACATGAAATGAAAGCTAACCCTAAACAGTAGATATCTTCACATGAAATGAGAGCTAACCCAAAACAGTAGATAACTTAACATGAAATGAGAGCTAACCCAAAACAGTAGATACCTTAGCATGAAATGAAAGCTAACCCAAAACAGTAGATACCTTAACATGAAATGAAAGCTAACCCTAAACAGTAGATATCTTCACATGAAATGAGAGCTAACCCAAAACAGTAGATACCTTAACATGAAATGAAAGCTAACCCAAAACAGTAGATATCTTCACATGAAATGAAAGCTAACCCAAAACAGTAGATAACTTAACATGAAATGAAAGCTAACCCTACACAGTAGATACCTTTAACATGAAATGAAAGCTAACCCTAAACAGTAGATAACTTAACATGAAATGAAAGCTAACCCAAAACAGTAGATACCTTAACATGAAATGAGAGCTACCTCAAAACAGTAGATTCGACAATAATCGTAGTACTCATTAATGAATATCACTGGCATCTCAACCGATTTAATTTTAAGATAACTTGAATATAGTGCAGGTTAAAGAATGTAGATCTAATGTAATGCGTGTGACTTGCTTTTAAACATTTCCTCTTTTCTTTGCTGCCTTTTCAAAGGTATTCTGTGAACATTGAATTGTAGTTCTATGTGTGGCTAATTTAAGTTTATAAAGAAAAAAAAAACATACTGAAAATTCGCAAGGGTACAAAATATGGACGTTTCCACTCTTCAGATGCTTATGGCTTCTATAAATATCTTCGATAAGGATTTAATCTGTGGCCGTCACACTCAGTAATATGGCAGTAGGAACACTCTGTTTACAAAACTTCATGAACTTTTCAAAATATATACTATACATTAGGTCGAAAATTTTGAGATAACTTGATAAATAATACCAAACTCCTGACCTGATAAGTTTCTTCTTACGTAAATACAAATGCTAAATATTTCATGGAACAAAAAATACTCTCGATTCTTCCGAAGCAGGACAGTTTCAAGTCTTTGCGACAGAAGTAAACTAAATCCGAATGAATCAGTTTACATACTATTTGCTAAGTTCAAGTTGATAAGATGGGCTTGGCAAAATCGTAGGAGTTGAATAAGACTTTTTCTGTTTTTTTTTTTTGTTTTTTTTACTCCGCTTTGGTTGTAACTAACTGATGGGGGGGGGGGGTTGTAGACTGTAGTCTGTCTCAGACAGACAGCAGGTCTATATATTACAATCCAAAGTAGACAAAAACAAGAGTTATTGCACTCCGGGTTGTGTTTCCATTTGTTTTGAACTCTGAACTTTTGGATGAAGTTCACTTGCCACATGAACCATGAGGCAAGAAGAATTTGTTAGAAGTTTGCAGTGGTCGGCAACGCTACTTATTTATTCAAATATCGTCGATACGGTAGTATGCCATTTCTCCCCCCTCTGGTTCCTAAAGCTGTAATGGTTTCCATCTAATCTCCATAATACGTGTAATTACTTCTATACCAATGATTATGCGCCCTTATGTTAACCTCTTTGGTTCCAAAGTTTCTTCACTGATGTGAGATGAATTACAAGGCCAAAAGCACTTTCCATCAACATACAAAATATATGTAGATCAAATTTATGGTCAAAGAATACCAATATATATCACTTCGCGAAATGTTTTCTTCAATTAACAATTTAATCCACTGATCTTTTGAAATAACTGTAAGTAAATGCTTTTGATATTGCGTTTACGGAACTCTGTACGAGTTCTATTAGCAGTAACCCTTTTTCATAGCAAGTACGACGGCAGCGTTGCAATGCATACTTTAGGTGTTATCAATGTAATGTGTGCAACAGACGACAGTCTGGCAGTCAGACGAAATCAATAGTAATTGCCAAATCCCACGAGCATGGATACAATTACACAACAACACTTTCAATTTTGCGGCGCAACCTCTCGCCGAAGGCAGACATTGGAATCGATCCGAGGTAATGACCAGGTCAGACAGTTTTCCCGGCTTTAACTGACCGCTGTCTGATACTATACCGTTACTTAATTAGCTAGCTACGTTGCTGATGATCAGTGTCCTTCTGGTTGTAACTCATTCTTCTACTTCCTACAATAGGTGGATATTTGCTCAATTTCCTTCCGCACTTTGTGAGTAATATTTCACTTTGGATATTTCATTAATTATAAGAATGTGGCATGTATGATAATGTGCATACAATTATTAGTACATGTATAATCAGCATGGATCTTTTAATATTGACTGATTTTCATGAAAGCACTGGTTCCGACAGTTATACCTAAATGTTTTGTCATGAAAAAGCCATTGAATTAGGACCTTGTGGACATGCACTTCAGGTTTAATTCCGCACAGAAAAGCAATAGAAAAAACGGTATGATATAAATTGCACAGTAAAGCAATAGAAAAAACATGGTATGATATAAATTGTTGTTTTAAACTATAATTATCACACAATGAGGTACTAGTAATTGCCTAAAGTCTCCTTATCTAATTTGTGTGAATGTGATATATATATATATATATATATATATATATATATATATATATATATATATATATATATATATATATATATATATACATATATCCATTAATGTTAGTTTATATAATCTAATTTGATCATTGCTATGGACGAACATGCATGTGCCTCGTTTTCATTTCACACGAACAAATACAAGCGCATGCGCTCGTAAACGCGAACAAGTGCCTCCTTCACGGAAGTGATTGTTTTATGGGTTTAACGCCATTTTTCAGCACATGATAGATTATACATGGCGACCAGTATATCTGGTGGAGGAAGAACCCGGGAAAATCCCGGGAAGAACCACCGACCCACGGGAAGCTACTGGCAAGCTTTCTCACATAACCACATCGGCCGAGCCCAAGACTCGAACCTACGCAGACAGAGGTGAGATGGCAGTGATCGGTAAAGGCGAGCGCCTTAAACCACTCGGCCCCCGCCCCCCCCCCCCCCTTCACGGCATAGAGCATTACTTATATTGATGAAAGATTTGTGATGTACCCATTATCTGGGGTTTCCATATCAATTTTTTTTTAAAATGGCTATGAGAGTACGTAATTCTCGGTTCTGTTTTTATCAAAATTTTAATAGTTACAAGGTATTTGATGCAGTTATAGTATTATGTAGTCGTCACTTTTGTTTCCTTGCTTGTTTGCTATTTATTTATTAGCTTGCTTGCTTCCTTTCTCGCTTTTAGTACTTGCTTTATAGTCTTTCGTCTATCAGTTTTTTAATTGAATGTTGCCATTCATTTTGGCTGTTCAAATTGATTTCTTTTAAACCTGTACGTGTGATTTTGCATCTTCGAGAGAATATTCTTTGTTATTCTTGAGCTCACTTACATAATTACAAATTGAACTGCACAGCAGAATGTCCTTCCGATTTACTCGGTTATAGATTCACCGTTCCACTGATCTCTTTTAATCCCCCATCGCATTCTCCAGGTGGGTGGAACTATTGCACTGTTCTACACATCCATCATTCATATCATCAAGTTACAGTTACTCTCTCTCTCTCTCTCTCTCTCTCTCTCTCTCTCTCTCTCTCTCTCTCTCTCTCTCTCTCTCTCTCTCTCTTAGAACGCACATCATTAACGCACGCACTCGCAGTTTAACAACTGACCAAATTTTTGTTTTGCTTTTCTATAAATTACACAAACATATTTTATATTGTCGCCACATGTGTTTTTCATGCGTACTTCACTAGACATGCAATTTTGCGTTTAAAACGTGATATCCTATGTGTGCAAAAGTCTATAAGTACAAAAGTTGCAATGACAATGTCTCAAAAATTGATGACCAGTCTCTCTCTCTCTCTCTCTCTCTCTCTCTCTCTCTCTCTCTCTCTCTCTCTCTCTCTCTCTCTCTCTCTCTGTTGTTGTTATTGTTTTGCTTTCTTAACAGTGTGCAGATAATAAGTATGGGCAGACTTTTTCTACGTGGTTTTATTTATAATAACGAGAAGGACTAGTAAGTAGACGTTCTTTTCAAAGTAGTACCTTGGATAATGTTATTTATTTGAACTCTTAAGGTATGTTTTAACTAAAATAACTAGCCTCTATGTTCTTGTAAACAAAATAGAACTATATTTCCCTCTTGAATGTGAATATTAATGCGCACGTCAAAATGTCTAACATGCATTTCATATATAGGCTTCTTGGCATATTTTTCTTCATCTTTCAGGTAAATGTCAACAAATGTTTCACCTTAGATCAGGGAGACTGCATACAAACCTGATGACTGCGCCGCCGCCGCCGCAAAATCAAGATAAATATTTAGGTTAGTCAAAGATTTAAATTTATCCTCCAAATTTCCAAATTTATTCTTTTTTTTGGAGGGGGTGGTGGTGAGAGTAGTAGTAGTAGTTATTGTTGTTGTTGTAGCTACTGTTGTTGTCTTTTATTGGAGTACCATCTCATTGAGGGCGTTCAGAAGGGTACTACCTCCGAGTCCTGCTAAACCACGCTGGGTCAGCCATAGTGGTGTATCTCTTGGCAAGGCACTTTGTTCGAATTGCCTCGATACCATATAACATTTTATGTGTTGATGTGTCGTTAAACACCAATCAGCCATCTTACTGTTTGGTGTATGTTTACATAGTCAGACAATTAAACACCAATCAACCATCTTACTGTTTGGTGTATGTTTACATAGTCAGACAATTAAACACCAATCAACCACCTTACTGTTTGGTGTATGTTTACATAGCCAGACAATTAAACACCAATCAACCATCTTACTCTTTGGTGTATGTTTACATAGCCAGACAATTAAACACCAATCAACCATCTTACTCTTTGGTGTATGTTTACATAGCCAGACAATTAAACACCAATCAACCACCTTACTCTTTGGTGTATGTTTACATAGCCAGACAATTAAACACCAATCAACCACCTTACTCTTTGGTGTATGTTTACATAGCCAGACAATTAAACACCAATCAACCATCTTACTCTTTGGTGTATGTTTATATATCCAGACAATTAAACACCAATCAACCATCTTACTGTTTGGTGTATGTTTACATAGCCAGACAATGTCCTTCAACAAATTGCAAAATGGGGTTGAAGGTGGGGTGGGGCATATGAACATCCAAGCGCGTTTTTCAAATGTGATAGATCATATCTTGCCCAATCGGCGATTTTGTCAGTTATTTAATCCTCATTGACAGCAGTTTTTTGATCTGTTTTGTCCCAACAGTGTCCCTAATTCTCACTGTACATTACAACAACATCAATGCATATATGTACCTGCACAATATTTGTCTTATATCAAGATTTTTTCCCATCCTAGTATACCGTTCTATACAGTTCAGTTACTCTTTTTTCGAAACCCCAATCTTAAACTTTATATATACAGCTAAACACCTACTATCCAAAACTCTATTCATCGCAAGATATGAGCAATCTGGTATAACTCTCGTATTTTTTCATACACCTAATGTGCAACACAATAGTCCCACGGTGTCGGTTGAGTGCCCTCATTAAAGCGATAGGGATGTGAAGGTCTTCCAATTAAGATAAGTTTTGGAAGTCCGAGGCATGCGCACATTCCTTTTGTAATGGCATATGCTGGAATTTCACCCTTTATCTCTATGAAGTCTTCTCATGAATTCACTTAGTACAAAGATGGATCCCTCGAGATCAGTTGAGTATCAACGACCCAAAGCCAATGTAAGGAATGCTTTACGGTAGCTGAAGCTATAAATGTATTATTCTTTTAAATCTCGTTAACTCAAATGACGCTGAAATAAATGTTTAATTTTCATTTATAATTTTAATTTATGATATTGTATTATTAAAATATTGTAAATTTGAAAATATTTTACAGTTGCAATGACAAAGTTGATAATTGGTCTAAGTTACAAAGCGTTTTTCGCAATAATACACCGGCGTTTGTCACGATCTGGGGCCTCATTGCCGTCTGACTGAATTTGAATTATAGACGTGTGCGACGAATCTCGTCATGTACGTCTGTTCATTGCCGTTTTCCAGAAGACGGAATTTATAATCATTGGCAAACATAACAATTTACCTCCACGCCGCTTGCCCAACGGGCTTTTGAGAAGCACACACTTCGATTGGATAAAATTGCATATTTTCAAGTAGTATGGGCACGGACTGTTTTGATACGTAACATGCCAATTGGTGATAAAGATTTACGTAACTGGTCACGCGGAACTTCTCGGCTCTGGCGTTTTATCTTCCTATGTAAGGCTCAGTAGTATCAACGCCTCCTGTTAATAATGTCACTGACGTCTTGAGCAACGTCTTAGCATATATTAATAGTACAATAAAAGTACTAGTTTTTTCAAAACAAAAAGAAAAAACTTACCCTCAAGCAGTTTAAACCAGATGGACGCTAAAGCATATCCATCCACTGATACAATGGGTTGTTATTTATTTTTTCCCCTGTTCTCTAGAGCACCTGAAATATAGAGAACGAACCCAGCTTGATATTGTATATTGTCTTTCAATGTCCTCTTGATCCACTACTGCTTCCAAACTGCTCCTCCCGCATTCGTCGAATTTGCACTGAATAGCTTTTATCTTCTTTTATATTTTTTTCAAGTGGTACATTAACATTTGGTTTAAAATGCATACTCCAGGAAGAGTGTCATTGCTCTCCATCACACAGTCTTTTCATTAAACTTAGATCATATTACAACCTAAAGCTCTCCATCACACAATCCTTTCATTAAACCTAGATCATATTACAACCCAATGCTCTCCATCACACAGTCTTTTCATTAAACCAAGATCATATTACAACCTAAAAAAGTATACAGATTCTCCATAAACACTGTTAAAAAAAAACTTACAACGAACAGTGCAAAACTAGTTTTTAACTAGCCTACGCGCTTTCGACTATCACCGAGTCTTTGTCAAAAACAAAATTACAAAACAGAGACAAACAAGACAAACAATAAACACAAAAGAAAACGTTGACTTTACAAAACTTTACGATAGAAGTATTATTTCAAAACTGTGAATATAGCGCCTTATTGGTTTGAACTCCGACGATAACATGACAACCTAATTGGTATTGACCTACAAAAGGAGGAGTAAGCGTGCCATCTATTTCTTAATATAAAGTGATGTAGCCGTATATTATATCCCAGATAATTCATTTTCTCTTTATTAACAATAACCACAACAATAATACTACTAACACTAACAAGAACAAAAAAAAGTAGTAGCAATTATAGGTAAGTGAATGAAAAAGCAACTGACTGTATTAACGAGGAAATAAGAAGCAGGTGAGAGAAGGGATTGCATTGAATTTAAATGATCCGAAATGAACATCATCTCACAGCAGGACTAAACCCAAGCGATAATAGTTATTTGTTTCTGTATTGATACGTCTGTGATAAGGTCTTGTTGGTTTGCGGTCTGAGTGTGAAGGTGCATTAGTGCTAAGAAATTTAATCTTGTCTAAAGTTACCTGCATAGTGTTGGGTACAACAACCGACAGCTATGTAGATATATCAGAGGGCAAGCTGTGAAGCTTTCAGGAAGAAGATGATAAAACAAGATTAAGTTGCCAAAGAAGATTGCCGAATAAGCGGCCGTCACTTGGATAACATGAACTGTTAAATCTCGATACGTGACTACTGCGTTTCAGTTTAGTTGTGACCCTATTTCTGAAGAAATTTTATTTTTAATATTTGTTTGTTAGTTTGTTCCTTCGGATCTTTGATTGTCTGCTTGTTTGTTGAGTGATGTATTTGCTGGGAACACATTTATGTAATGATGTTTCTATAAGAATCGCAAAACAACTGAAAATTAAACTACTGTTGTTTGTCTTCTTAAGTGTGTGACTTTGTAGTGTTTAGTAAGAGATATGTATGTCTCATTCTATAAGGATGTATTCTGCCCGCATCTAGTCGGATGCACTACTGCCAAAAACTTATCGATTTCGGAAGTATCACTATGATTACTTCAGAGTATCTATCTGATTTGAACTTATACAAATCGCGAATGCTGTTATTGTGCCTCCTTCTCACTCTCTCTCTCTCTCTCTCTCTCTCTCTCTCTCTCTCTCTCTCTCTCTCTCTCTCTCTCTCTCTCTATCTCTCTCTCTCTCTTTCTCTCTCTCTCCAATCATTTTTCATTATTAGTTTTTGCTACACTGTTGTCATCTTGAGATATGTTGCAGTACTCTTTGTACCATGGAGGGAGAAGGCTAATTTAAGTTGTTATAGTTTGTGCCCAATTTCATTGTATCATACTGGGACAACAAAATATGTTTAAACTAAAAACTTTCTGAGAGTCGAAGTTATTCGACTCGCAATGGAAAAAAAAAAACGAGGGTGTTCCGATTGTCGGAGTTAATCAAAGCGATACTACCCAGATTGGCAAGCTTTAGTCGGACTATCGTCTATCGTCCGGCTAGATGTGCGAAGAATAAGATCGTCATAAATAGATAGGTGTTGAAAATACCAGTCAATAACGTTTGACGTTTGAGCTGTCAGTGAAATACCTGTATGGAGCCATCCATATATGACGTCACGCAATTTTGTCGGATTTTTATCCCCCTCCCCCCTCGTCATAAAGATTTTACCCCCAACCCCCCAAAACAAATTCACAAATAAAATTGGTTTGAAATAATTTTTTATTAGAAAACCACACAACAATACAACACTGCGTTCTGAATTATTTATTTCTCTGGTAGATGGCGCTGGTGTTCTTTTTGTGACGTCATATTTTTCAAAATCCCCTACCCCACATTGTCACACATCGTCGCACAAGTAGCACCCCCCCCCCCTCGGTGCGTGACGTCATATAGTGCGGCCCCTATAGTACATTTATAATGTTATTCCTGCAGCTTTTGAATGAAATATTTAAAGAAAATCATTCCATTTCAATAACCTCAAGCAACATTGCTTTAGTGATGACACGTCACTGAGTCGTTGTGACGCCATTGAAGTTATTTTGAAGAAAAAAGAACCACATGCTACAGGCTATTTCAAAATAGCCACTATTTACATCAGCGGTCTTTTTCCAACATGCGATGGAAAGGCAGAGTCCGTTCCGATTGCTCGTGACCGCTGATATTTAACTCGTTTTATAATGTTCGTATCTAATGAGGACTCGTGTAAGATCTTCCTTTTAGTAAGTGCTTGATATGCAATCTGTGTGTAAATGTAGGCCTACGTTACTTTTTAGTAAGTGCTTGATATGCAATCTGTGTGTAAATGTACGTTACTTTTTAGTAAGTGCTTGATATGCAATCTGTGTGTAAATGTACGTTACTTTTCGATGTAAATTAAACATACATAAAAATTATACCGTTCCATATCGTAAATGACCAGTAACAAAAGAAAATATAAGTTCAATATCAACAAATGCATCAGAATTTTTTTTTATAATTTCTTTCTAGTACGCTAGGATATAAATGCAGCCAGCTTCGGTTACCGCTTAAAACAATGCCGTGTTTGTTTGTTGTTTGGTTTTTTTTTTTTGTTGTTGTTTTTTGTTCACTTTTTCTTAAGGATACTTTCCTTGATTCAGTGCTTTCTTTTTGTCTTTGTTGCAGTATAATGATACATCAATATTTTCAGTTTTACAGCGTAAACTTGACAATATATTTATTGGACCCACAGTTCCATATTGTAGCTATATTTTCCCCGTGTAAAACACACACCGTAGTGCGAACAGTGAAGACAATTGACCTAGATATGCCGTCGCATATAGCACCGGCAGATCAGGTTCTAATTCGTTCTATTTATTGATTTCAAACTAATAGTTTAGAACCCGATCTGTCGGCACAATATGCACAGTTGGTGTGGCTGGTTATTCTCAGATATATTCGGTACTTCCTCACTAACTAATACTGAATGGGCAATGGTGGTAAAGTACTCATGTCCAGTCTGTGTGTATTTTTTCCAATAAAAGAACGTAAACAAGACAATGTTGACATATTCCCCATACGAGAAGTCGAGATACAGGTTGAATATTTTGTACACTCATGATTATGTACGCAAAAGGAATGCTTGAGTTATTGGCTTGTGATACCAATTAAATATGTGCTATCTCTAATAGCATCAATAGATATATATATATATATATATATAAAATTCAGATTGTTCAAATTCTTTATTAAATATACCAAATTACCATTACATTGTTACATCAAGATGCTTTGTCATTGCAAAACCAGACCCAGTGTTTTGCAGTGTCATTGTTTTCCAATCAACACCTTAAAATCAATATGTCCTTCTAGAGCCGACTAATACTGATAGTCCAGACGGATTTATCACACCGATCCGGACAAAATCCTGAATTGTATCAGAGCGAAGCATCGGTCTACAGATTGCAGACACTAAATACGCTTCTCTACTTATTGCAGCCACAGTTCGATTTTGCGACAAAAGTCTACTAGTCGCTATTGTAATCTGACTTGTGATACTCTATCATGTTCTTTCCGGATAAGCAATGTCATACTCAGTAGGTAAGTACATTTGACATATGATGGTAATTTTTTACCATGCGATGAACAACTTAACTAGCGAATGAATTATTGTACTTTTCGAGAAACTATGAATGTAATACATGTTGTTTTATTATTATTATTATTATTATTATTATTATTATTATTATTATTATTATTATTATTATTATTATTATTATTATTATTATGATCCACATAACAAATTGGCGGATGTATTGAATACAATCATATTCTTACATCTGTGACCATTTCAAATGAAAACATTTTTTTTACACGTGTATTATCATCGTAGTAATTATCATCATCGTTGGTCGCAATCGTCATCACCCTCATCGTTGTTGTTGTTGTCGTCGTCGTTGTCGAATTTCAGCAGTACTGCCGAACTCAGCCAGACAGACTTCGCGGGCGATCTAATTAGAATTTCTCAAGTTTATATTTTCCGATCCAAAAACACTTAGCTTGATACAGAGCGTAGGAGAGAGAACAAAACATGAAAGAAGCTGGAGTTTCTCAAGCGAAGTTAGGTATCTTAGTCTGGTTCCTTATCTTTGGCGCTGAATCCAACAACCGTATATCCAGTCTAGAATCGATTCCATAAAGCTCTTCCCAGGCTAGACGCAGAAAACATCAGATCGGAATTTATAATTCGACTCGGAATGCACTCTAGCTGTTCTTACTCGTCGGGTTAATTCTAAACACCTGTAGCTTTGTACACTGTAGGTTAAAACAATCGCTTGAGAACATGACGAGTTACGACCTCAACCCAACAATTACATGCATTTTAACCTCTAATCACGTCTTAACTGTCAATATTTTTTTATTATGATGGAACAATTTACTTTTGTATGTTAATTGAAATTTTTTTATGGAAATAATCAGTCTTGCATTCTCTTACTTTCTCTATCTCTTATACTACACATACACACACACACACAGACACACACACACACATATATATAGAGGAGTTGTAATTATGTTCCGTACATTTAAGTACTCCTTGTAGATTTATATTCCATGGTCAGATTAGTATCCTTTGGAAAAGTTAAGGGACAGCTTGTCAATCACCGGTAACTTTCAATGTTTGTAATTATAAATAATATTTATAATAAGCGTCTATAAAATAACTTCTTGATTCATTTCTAGACCTGCATATCAAATAACAGTCAATCCTGCTACATATCGTTCATGTCTGAAAATCAATTTGTCAAAGGGTTATCTGCTGATATTTAATATTTTCGATTATTACTGCAGCGCAATTTCCATTTACTGACCTCGTCCTCTCTCTGAAAAGAAACAGTGTGAGAATGTTGAACTTACTGTAAATAGAGATCTTTTTTCTCTTTCACACCAAATAGGTTGAATTCTATTCCGAACAAAATATTTCATGGTTGCATATCTGCCAATATCCACGCATCACTGAGCATAATTTAACCTCTTACAAATCAGAGTTGCGGTTCCATAGGCAAGCCGAAATTCTTCAGTCTTTTTTATTGCTTCATTCTCTGTATTTGATTAATATCTTTTTCAACATTATTTTTACTTCAATCTTCAAATCTTTGTCCTTCTTTTCAAATGTAATCATGTGTTGTTTTTTTTTTTGTTTTTTTTACCACAAACAGAACTCGACATCTTTATACCCATAATTACGACAACGAATAAATTGTAAATCAATATCGCTTTTTGTCTATTTTGTTGGAAAACCAATTCTCCATGTATATCCGTTTGAACTTCGAGACCAGGCAGCACAATAATGCTGACTCTATTTGTGGAAACAATTATCTCATTCGTATTAATAATTAATTTGTTATCTTTGCTCTATCTCAAGGAGAGTGTAACCAATTTTATCAATTAGTATATAAATCACAAATTATGGTAAAGCACACCGGAAGTTAAGGTTAAGCAGTGCATGCTGGGAACATGGTGCTTGAAGTTGAGTCTGAATTACATAATTACATAACGCAACTCTCTCTCTCACTCTCTCTCTCTCTCTCTCTCTCTCTCTCTCTCTCTCTCTCTGATGAAACAATTAATTTGAAATTGATGCTGGTCTCTGATACAATATACGCAAAGTTTTTTTAAGCAAAAAGTATACCAGGTGTATTCAGATGGGTAAATTTGATTTTATTCTTTTTCTATTACCACAAACTATGATGCTTTTCTTTGTGGACAGTACAATAACTGATAATTAGTGAAGTACAATAACTGATAATTAGTGAAGTACAATAACTGATAATTAGTGAAGTACAATAACTGATAATTAGTGAAGTACAATAACTGATAATTAGTGAAGTACAATAACTGATAATTAGTGAAGTACAATAACTGATAATTAGTGAAGTACAATAACTGATAATTAGTGAAGTACAATAATGACCATGGAGATGTGCATTCTGATGTATCACAAAGGTTTACAAGATATCAGGATTTCATGAGTACAATAATGACCATGGAGATGTGCATTCTGATGTATCACAAAGGTTTACAAGATATCAGGATTTCATGAGTACAATAATGACCATGGAGATGTGCATTCTGATGTATCACAAAGGTTTACAAGATATCAGGATTTCATGAGAGATACCGACAAGAAATATCAGTCACAGTGTTGTTATGTAATATGTTAACTTATTAAACTCAATCCTTCTGTTTGGTTTGGTTTTAAACATATTTTATTGCATATATTTGGAAAGCAAAAGGGTTAAGAACAAGTTCTTCCAACCAAGAATAGCCTTTCCGATAACAAATACAAAACACATAATATTTCATGCATCAGGTGAAACTTACAAAGAAAATTGAAATGATATTTGAACGAGTGTAAGAACTATAATGATCTAAAACAATCATTGTTTGAGGTGCGAGATTATATAGGAATAAAGAAAAGCGAGGCCCCATGTGATAATAGGTCACACATAAATTTATAGATATTATATATACAAAATATATGAACAGTTTTTATATAATTGAACTGGCATTCTTTGACGAATAAATTTAATCATATTTGGATTGTAGCTTCGAATACATGTAAGCATATATGCGTACAGATATATACAGTCATGTACACACATATAGATATACGTATATATGCATATACAAACACATATACATGTATACATGCATAGACACTCATGCATATACATTCATAAACATACATACACACATACATGCGTATACACATATGCACATACACATACACGCCTGCATAAACATACATATTTACACAAACTTATATGTATATTGCTCAATCCTTCAGCTGCCAGATGATTGCATTTAATATTTTTGGTCTGAAAAATTAGCGCCAGATATGAGAGGTATGATGATTTTCAGGAGGTATTTTTGTTTTAAACATGCATTCATCGATGTATATTAGTACTGTTCCTTGTCTGTACCAATGTACAGGTTCATATTTAAACAATATATTGAATTAAACTTTTTAAAAATGGCACACTACGGTAATTTGATTTCGTTGTGATGTTAAAAGAAATCTATGACCCAAAGGAATAGTGAAAACAGCACCAGATGGTTTACATATATGTGTAACGAAACACATTGATCTGGATCAATGAAACAAATGCCATGTTCAGTTAGAGATTGCAAATAATCCACAAAAACAAACATCAGCATTGACTAAAACCACATGGAGGAGAAATTATTGCCATACTCCGTTGCTGTTTTATTGTATGGCAATAAAATAAGTTAAGAAAATTGTTTAAACTAAAGCCATATCCCTTTTAAAATAATATGTCAAACACGTACAAGTTTCATGGTTTAATACAATTTAGTTTCAATTTAGACATTCAGTAAAGAAATCTAAGCTGTTTTATGTTTTTATCAAATCCAGTTTTATTTCTAAGAATAGAAACTACTAGTATATGAAATAATGATATGCAGAAAAAAGAATACCCGTGTCCTGTGGCAATAATTTTATATATTCGAAATAGGTATAAATGAACGAAGCTTCAGTATGATTTTTAAAAATATAAAAGACAATGGATTATGTACTCAAGACAATGGATTATGTACTCAAGATAATGGATTATGTACTCAAGATAATGGGTTATGTACTAAAGACAATGGATTATTTTCAAATATTTTTTATTGTTTAATTTTATCCTTTGGCACCCACACAATGTATATATATAAAAGTTACGATTCTAAAGTTATGGCACTAATTATGGTGTCATATGTTATACAGATAGAATGTCACCGCATATCACAAATATAAAATGCAGGCGAAAATTTTAAAATGAGAGAGAGAGAGAGAATTTCATCGGTCATCTTGAAAGAAAATAACTTGAGACACTGTCCTTTAGTTATATTCGAAAAGGATTATGCTGAGGAAATGTGTTTGTTCAATAAGATTTAGAAAAAGGAAAAACAATAATTATTCATTAGATTTTTAATAATAATTTAGTTCCTTTGAAACTAAGTTGGCAAATGATCAATATAAACTAAGAGATCGAAGCACGATAAGATGCAGTGAAATTTAATCTATATTGCGATATTTGGCTTAATAATATGAAAGGTTTTTGTGTATTCTTCCTAAAAAGTTTCCAGGTAACTTGAGCAGCATTATCCTGTCAATAAGAGTACCGTATATTCCCGTGCAGAACACCCACCCACCGTACACTAACATCTGCCCTCGCAAAGAGTGGTGTGAGATTAGTGTCACACTGTTCACTCAAAATCATAGGTAATCTCGTTCAACCAGACCGCTCGTGTGGCTCCGTGAGATCGCCGCCAAATCGGAGCATCCTCTGCCTTTTCCGTTTCTGGCTTGACCGAAAAGGCTGAAATTCCTCCGATTGGGACCATAACATGGCTGAGATCTTACTGAGCCAAATTTGAGTCTGGTTGAACGAGACTAAATCATAGATAGAACAAATAGCGTAGACCCTGATCTCTCAGTGAATTATGTGACGGCAGCTCATACTCTATGTTGTTTGAAGTTGGGTACACTTTATGCACAAGCCAATATGATAGCATTGATTGACAAAACGTATATACCTAAGACACTTTTCGTAAAAGAACAAAGTTCAAAATGAGAACTGTAATTGAAAACCACTTCGGATAATTTTACGACCATAGGTAAAACCGATTGCTAAAGAAAACAACAATACTTTAGTTTCGAATACCTCCTTTAAATGTTAAATGGTATCGTGACCATAGCATTTAAACAATTCGTTGAAAGGATGATGCACCAGTCGAACCTACCAACTGCAGGACATATTTCAGAAAATAATAGGTATTTACGAAATTTTTCCATGTGTAAAATAATTGTGCGCATGTAGTGTTGTAAATATTTACTTAAATATAGCATTTTTTTTTACTTTGTGTTACATTGGTATGTGCCTTTCTAACATACATTCTCTATCAGGCCAAATTTCATGGGTGTTTTTCTTTTTATTTAAAGTGCATCCTGTGACTTACTATGTGATCTTTAAAGGAATTCGAAATCATATTTACACGAAGAAAAAAAAAATTAAAAAAAAAAGAAAAAAATACTCCGAACGGCAAGTTAGTCACTTTTAGAATATGTGCACACTGAATAAACACGTTTTTATTTGAATGTACGACACTGTGTATTTTCGCTTTGTCATGAATTTTAAATGGCTGTACATATCCTTTTTCTGAAGCACTGAGAAATGAGTTTTATATTCTTTGTTTGCGTGGAGTACGGTAAACTGTGAAACTTAAATATATATATATAAGGACACGTGAATCTATTTATTATTATCACCACCCTTTACGAAATTGGAGTTTTCTAAATACCTTTAGTAGACATTACATGAAAGATGTTGCCGAGAGCAAATTGCACTTTGATTAACACTTTGAGTGCTAAGGTATTCTTTATGCTGTGCTCATTTTGAGCTACTTTTGAATGATGTCGATTCAAATATCTACGTTTACAATTGTCGCAGAGTACCAGTCACGACGAGTGAACTGTGACTCACTAAGTTTATTAACGAAACGTCATTTTACTTTTTTGACACAGTTTCTATGTAAATTACGATGATGCGGAAGGGTGTTTTCTCCGTATTTCCACAAATTGTTTGGTAAATGAAATTGTTTGGTAAATGGATGTACATGGCACTGACAGTTACGTTGGACGACCATATGAGCACAATGGCCGAATGTTGGGCCAGATATCTGATAGGCAACATTAACCCTAAACTGACACAAACATTGTACCTATTTTCATCTCAAACGAAAGCACCGTACCTTGGACCAGGGTCGGCCATTTTGCTCAAATGGGTCAAATGTCGCGTAAGTGCATCTTTGGAGACTGTTATTGAATACAACGTTAAAAGATTGTGTATATGTGTGATGTGTGTTGCGAGAATGCGGTCATTCTGACGTCTTTCAGCAGGACTGACTGAGGAAATTAAAATAATGTCAACATGTCTTAGATGCTGCTCACTCGATAGTGTAACTTCGTTTACATAGGATAACTGTTACTTCACCTTCGATTTCGTTTATATAAATTAGTTTTAATTTCTAGATTATTATTTTAAAACGAAATAAATGAATACAACGCATCCAATAAAACACTAAAATATACATTCTTGCTTCTGCCTAACCTGCGATGTTGAATAAGAAAGGTTGATGCAAGTCGACTGATGCAAAAAATGTCCTCAAGTGAAAGGAAACATTTAGGAGATTTTTTTAAAACAGCACATATACAAAACTGTATTAATTGTAGAAAATAGAAAATAAATGAAAGTAAAACACCAGTATTTATTGTTTCTTCCTGTGATGTATCTAGCAAACAAATGACCGCCAAATATACAAGCTTGCAGGTGGAATTAGTATTATCAGTATCTTTATTATTATTATTATTAGTAGTAGCAGGCAGTAGTAGTAGTAGTAGTAGTGTTAAAGGCAACGCTTTATCTGATTTGTTACTAAAAATAAACGGACCGGGAATTCCAAAGGTCACCAGAACATGAACCTTTATCGGTGCCTGTCAGATCTACTCAAGTAGATCACGATTGTAAGCAGATTCTTTGTGCAACTTTTTGTAGTTTCTTTTTCTACAGATTGCAAATAACACCAGAACACAGTCGCACAGATCCGCCAAAAATAAGAGAATCCAGGCGCACAGTTTCTGATACTGTGCCCTTGATACAAGACAGAAAGAGATTCACTGGGTGAATTCTAATGACTCTGTCCATGTAGATATACAACAGCAATAGCTGGGCTTCTTAATTTGCAAAAATATTTGTATATTTCATACTTATTTATACCTGGCATAAGTTAAAGTTACTTTGAATTTGCAGGAAAAGAAAATGCACGTTTACCGACCTTCATGATGATATTCAGTCTCTTCTCTGTCATAGTAAAATATGTTGTTCCGAGAATATAACCTTTGAGAGGGCGTCTAGTGTATTTTAATCCTTGCATCTTCAACGATTTAGTAAAAAATTTCCTCGCGGCGCGGAATACGTAATGATAAGCCATTGGGCTTAACATCTCTAAAATCTAACACGCGAACTGCTCAAATTCCAGACTTTGGGAGAAATTTTGTATCTCCCCAGGCTATGTACAGATATTGTGCCTGTACTTTGGGACGCACTGAACCTAGCTACATCCCCCTTGACAAATTTTCTCGAGGCGGCTGCAATTACATGATATTGCCCAAAATCGCCCAATCTGCTTCTAGCTCACCTTTTTGTTGGCGAAAGGAAAGCACTTTGAAAATATATTTTTGTGAGTTTTACAAAATACCGTTTGCTAACCTTTTGAAACAATGAAACATATTATACAATATTCAATGGTATACTACCTGTAAATGCTGGTGCTTTAGTGCTATGGTATTCAGTACCACGCGCTGTAGACTCGTTGCTTCGTAGACCAGTAGTGCGACTTCTGTTAGTTACAGTATGTGCCGTTATGATGAAAGAGTCGCAAGCCCGACTACCTGCTACCACCTTACGGCGGCAATCAACTGCCACCTAACACCAGCCAACCAACAATACACCAGCCTCTCTTAAACACACGTACGCAGCCGGCCCACTGCTCACGGCTATTACTACTTACTATACGCTGTAGGATTTTAGAGATAAACGAGACCTCGTGTATTGCATTTGGGATTTCTATTTTTCCGTTATTAACTAGATGTCTAAAGGATACAAGTTAATTTGCCATATTTCTACAATGTATAGCAATTAATAATCATCGGAGGAGCAGTTTGATTTCATTTGAGATTGTAAGACCTACCTGAATGAAATTAAGGCTTTTTACAAATTCTTTGCTGCAGAAGGAAATATTCTGTTTGGTACCCTGTGTGTTGTAATTTGGATTGTATTCCAGGGTCGAAGTGCGGAATTTTATCAACGGGTCATTATTTGTCATTTATTTTGATTTGTGTGAGCTAATTGGACAAGAGAAAGCTATTTGGTTCATCTTTTAAAAAAAGCGATATGTTGTAGTGCCAATATGAGAACATGTGCTACATTTACACACACGGATATTCTGACAAGTTTGGATATATCTTTTCTTTTTCGAAAAAGAACATAAAAGGAAACTCTACAAGACGAAAAGCAGCGAATGGTCTTCAAAGCTGAAGACAATGAAGGTTAGATCTTTTGTTCTTAGATTTGTTGTTGTTTTGTAGAGAGGTCTTTTATTTTGAACTTTTTAAATGTTTTCTTACCTCTGGTTCAGATTGACTTCTTGTTGTTTTTTTTTTTTTTTTTTGTTTTTTTTTTATTGCAATATATGGAAGTAATTTTGCTTGAATCGACCATGGTTTGTAAACAAAATTATAAACAGCCTAGAAAAAATAGTCGACGAAAGTTATATGATATGCAAAGTGCCTAAATCGTAAAGACTAAGTCGTTGAATTCATTAAAAAAGCTACATATATGACAGTAAGAGTGATAATAACTTTTATGATGTTACATATACTCTATTAGAATTTCTGATCTTACACTTTGGTTACACCGCGCCATTACGTAACATTAAGTACAGTCGTAACACCTGTGCTGTCCATTGCATCACACTAAATACAGTCGTAATACCTGTAACGTCTATTAGTTCAGTAAAGTACAATCATAACACCTGTGGTTATACCGCGTTATTACGTAACATTAAGTACAATCCTAACACCTGTGGTTAAACGCGTCATTACGTCACGTTGACCACAATCGTAACACCTGTTGTTATAACGCGTCATTACGTCACATTAAGTACTATTGCAACACCTGCGGTTATACCGTCTCACTACGTAACATTAAGTACAATCGTAACACCTGTGGTTATACCACGTCATTACTTTACATTGAGTACAGTCGCAACACCTGTGGTTATACCACCTCGTTACATCACATTGTGTACAATAGTAACATCTGTGGTTATACTTCGTCATTGCGTCACACTGAGTACAGTGTAACACCTGTGGTTATGCCGCGTCATTACATCACATTGAGTACAATCGTAACACTTGCGGTTATACCGCTTCATTACGTCACATTCCGTACAATCGTTAACATCTTTGGTTATACTGGGTCATAACGTCACTTTCAGTAAATTGTAGCACCTGTTGTGTCCGATTGTAATTCAGTCGCATGCCTGAACTAATAGCATCTTCGATTTTGTTAACTAAACATGAATCTACCATTTGTGTGAATTTATATAAAATTTTATGAACTTTTAAATAATACTTTCAATGTCTTGAGATTATTGTATAAAAAATATTAAATTAGTTTCGTAAATGCCAAATGAGATAAGGAATAATAAGAGATTGTTCTATAAATTTAGCGACAACATTAAGGATGATTACGAACGATCACTATATTAGACACTTTTGTTCTGTTTTCTTTAATCGTTGATGTCATGCAAACCGTAAATTGTATACATATGCTTCAATCAATTGCGTTCGCCAACGGCTCTTAGCTCATTGTCACTTATAAAATGTTTCTGAGGAAAAGCCTGAAATATGCATACAACTTGGGCCTTGCAAAATCTACAGGCGAAACAAAATATCACGCATCAAACTTGTTGGCGCAAAGTTCCTAATATTACTTTTTTTTAGTTGCAATCTCTGCCACCTAGATTAATAATAATAACTCCAGGTATTTTGAGAAGAGGCAGTTTTGTACATGTGTGAAATTCTCGATAAATAAACACATTTTGAGATAGATGTTTACCTGTTCAACTTTGATCTTTTATGCAGTTTTTGTTCTCTACGATGCTATCTTACATTTCTATCGTTTGATTGTACATAGTGTCCTCCCTTCGGGACGGTGGTGATGGCATTCGCACGTGCCGAAGAACGGTAAACTCGTCATCACGAAGTTATCTGGTTCCCGCCATCACTTCCAGAATGGCGGATCGCCAGATCTGCAGAACAGATTATCCCCTTCTTATCCTCTTCATTGGTGTTGCTATCCTTAGGAAGTTAATAAACAATAATCCTTTTATTTCAACTGTAACATAGTTGCCAAACTAATGTAAGAAATAGGGAGAGATGCTTGACTCAGTGTAGTTTCGTTTAAAAAGAATTAATATTTTTGAACGCGAAATATGACACAGAAAATGTTTTCGTCGTCGTATGATTGTCTGCGCCACTCAAAGGATGTTCATGTTTATCCTCTGTACTATCACGGGATTATATTCAGACTTTGTTGACAGGTTTAACTCGAGATGCGATCCAGTTCAAAAAGGTTAAAGGTCAACATCAAGTTGTCGGGTTGGGTTGGGTGGGTGTGTGGAGATAGAGCAGATGAGGCGACAAAATTTGACATGTTACTTCTGCATTTAGAAAAAAAAGCAAGTGGAATAAATGTGATTATGACACAATGGTGGTTTTGAAATCGCGTTTCTTTCTTTTAGACTGTGATAATTGCCAGTTGTTTCAACGACGAGGAAGTATTTGTCATATATCTTATATATGCCAGGATCATTTTAAAGAGTTTTCTTTCTTTTTTTCCATTAAATAAGTAACAAGAATTTTCAAATCTGATCAAATCAATGAAAAAATAGTCTTTTAAAATATCAACTGGTGATTACAATATATTGCCGCATACTGTCTGTAATGGAGTTTTAAACCGGTCATTTGAACGCATTGGTGCAGATGATTCCATGTAATACACGGCGATATGTCGGATTTGTTTTTCCACCAGTGACGTAATCAGTTCAAGGCTGCAAATTTTATAATTCATTACTTATACATTTGTGCGGCCGTCGACAAAGTTCTTGAACCCTAACAGGGAATCACAGCTTTTATTTAAGGGGGTGGACATTATTTTCGAAAAGTGGAGGGTGGGTAGGCGATGCAATTTCGGTTAGTGTATGCTTTTTTTCTTCTTTCTGGCACACTAAAAAAACTCAGCATCCATTTATGTGTGTGCAGTAGATGTATGATACAGTTTGACGTCACATTATATGTAGGGTATTCAGTATAATAGCACTGGGGAGTGGTCGAATTTATATACACTGTGATTTGTAATTGCATCGCCCCGCTCCCCACAGTAAGTGGTGGCAGTTTCTAACAGCTTGAGTCGCTTATTCTAATAGTCTAACCTAGTGTAGGTACGTATAGGTCTAATTTATGTAGCTTATTCTAATAGTCTAACCTAGTGTAGGTACATATAGGTCTAATTTATGTAGCTTATTCTAATAGTCTAACCTAGTGTAGGTACATATAGGTCTAATTTATGTAGCTTGTAGGTACATATAGGTCTAATTTATGTAGCTTATTCTAATAGTCTAACCTAGTGTAGGTACATATAGGTCTAATTTATGTAGCTTATTCTAATAGTCTAACCTAGTGTAGGTACATATAGGTCTAATTTATGTAGCTTATTTTGCCGTATGTCTGTTTAGATTGTAGATCACACATGGAAAGCTCCACGAACTTAAGCATGTACGCGGATTTACTTTAAAGTGCTTTGGTGTATAAATTGTCTTTCATCGTCAAAACAATATATAAACCGCAATAATCAGATCTCTCTCTCTCTCTCTCTCTCTCTCTCTCATTGAATCGGTCTTATATATATTAGCATTATGGGGACATATTATCCCCACCAGGATTATGGTTTATTCTTAATATTTGATAGAACCATTTTGTCCATAGCCAGTTTTTCGGCTTGAAGGTAGCCTCTTGATAAATTTCTTAACATAACTTGGTTTAATTAGACTTCAGGCATGGAGTTCTTAAAACTTTTCAAATAAAACAGTCAGACCTTTCCTCGAAAAATTAATTATTCGAAATCATATTTCCACCAGAGTGCAAGTTTTAAATTTTTGCATGAATATTTAAAGAATTGAACTTTGTATTTTACAGTATTCATGAATTCATGAAGATTGGAAATCGATTACACGCTGCATGAACGGCCATTGGAAATCGATTACACGCTGCATGAACGGCCATAGTGAAATCGATTACAAGCTGCATGAACGGCCATAGTGAAATCGATTACAAGCTGCATGAAATGTGTAATTGATTATCAGGCTTCATGAATTCACGAATCGTGTAAAATATGAAGTTCAATTCTTATAATTACAAATAAAACAAAATAAAATAAGAAAGAATCTCAAGAAATAAATAACAACTGTATTTAAACATTTGTTACAAATAGCGTTAAAGAGTTAATCAACTAATAACTTCTAGTTTTTCAGTGTTTATTACAAGGCTTGGTAAATATTTGTAATTATTTTTTTGGGGAAAAGGAACCAGAACTGAACATTTCATTAAATTATCACGAATAGTTCTGGAGATATTTGATCTCGAAGTTTCTAGTAAATTTTCTGCCTCGGTCATTTGTATGAATTCAAGAGCAGGATATGGGAACTATCTGGCAGGAGTAAATATTTCTTTTAACATAGAATAGACTGGTGGTCCAAAAAGCATACTTTTGTGTATAACTGTGGGACATTGATATAGAATAGACTGGTGGTCGAAAAAAGCATACTTTTGTGTATAATTGTGGGACATTGATATAGAATAGACTGGTGGCCGAAAAAAGCATACTTTTGTGTATAATTGTGGGACATTGATATAGAATAAACTGGTGGTCCAAAAAGCATACTTTTGTGTATAATTGTGGGACATTGATATAGAATAGACTGGTGGTCCAAACAGCATACTTTTGTGTATAATTGTGGGACATTGATATAGAATAGACTGGTGGTCCAAAAAAGCATACTTTTGTGTATAATTGTGGGACATTGTTTAGGCTTCCAAAAGATTAAGATTTCATATAAACCTATAGAGTTCACGTTAGCCAAGCATTCCAGCTTCATACCAGTTAGAATATATATATATATATATATATATATATATATATATATATATATATATATATATATATATATATATATATATATATGCATACGAGAAAAAGTCACCAGCATATTATTTTTCTCTAATTTCTAATCAGAAAAGATTGGTCATCATCGGTATGGATCTAGCTGTGGAAAGTGAGAGTATTTTCCACAAGTTTTACACCATTAGATAGAACATAAAAATTATAGTTTACAACCAAAAATAAATTGTAAACAAGAAGTTCTGTTTATAAATCAGAAATAAATTGTGTCTTTCCAATATTGTAAACGCTTGAAAGATTGCATATTTACATGCCGTATGGGATTTTTGGCCAGTTTGTGTACACTATGATTGAAGTAGATGGTCATGTGATGAAAGACCATAGTCACGTGATGAAAGATAGAGATATTACGTTTTTAGTTCCTTACTGGTAAACACCATCACACACACGTACTAATGTGAAAAAGGCGCATTCCACGTGGCCTTCTTACATGGGCATACTGTGTCACACATAAATAGGAATGAGAGAAAACCTTTTTCAATCATGTGAGAGATAACGCCATTGAAAAGAAAAGGCAGTAGATACACTTGACATTAGTCCTGCATTGAGAAGAGTTGGGGTTGGGTGGGGCGCCTGCTAAATGAGCAGGTGCATGTTTGAGCATGTTAAAGCAGTACTATGAATTAGCAGAACAGACACATTGGATATGTATCCAAGGGTGAGCCTTATTCCTTGAGGGTTCCATCTTCCGAGAATACAACCGGCGGAAGCATTTTATTTAGCAATGTACTCCGTAAAGATGCTTAGATTTGTAGCTTGATTTTCCGTTTTAATTTAATTGTAAAGGTCAAAAACAGTTTATTCGGTGGCGGCGCAAGGGGTTGAGGCGCCCGGGGGCAATGTTCTTTAATGGCGTCCCATTACCGAGGCGCCCGGGGATAGTGTTCTTTAGTGGCGCCCCTACTTAGCCGGAGAACAGTTTTTATGTCAGTTGCCAATCTCCACCCCACCCCACCCCCAGCTAAACCCTGAAACTGGGCGCTTAAATGGGTGTGGGTGTGGCAAAAAAATCCCGACGGACCCCCCCCCCCTCGCCTAGCGCCCGGGGCAATTGCCGACCCCCAGACCCCCCTCGCGCCGCCACTTAGTTTATTACTAAAGTATACCTACCCAGCTATATGCCCACCCACCTCCTCCCTTGTCCCCTTCTACTAGCTACCTATGAACCTGTACAACATACATACATACACACATACACATATGCTTAGTTAATTACTTGCTTACTTACTTACTTTTTACTAATATTCAGGAGGATACAGAAATGTGAATTTGATGTTAATTTTACTTTTTTAGATCAGGCGTAATACAAAGAATGTGGCTGGCATTACTATTTTTGCTTCAGTGTCTAAAAATAATGACATAAAAAAAAATGCACAGCGATGCATCGCTATACAAGAACACACAGTGCTTTGATTCATATTCCAGCAGAAGTACTAAAATACACTACAGGTGTCATGTGATACACAATTTCATCGCCAAATGCAAGTCGCATACTTTGTTAGGGGCAGATGTTGTCGACATGTTTTAGTGGTGTTACTTTTTCTCTCCTTCCAATGATATTCTGGATCTTTTGAGAGAAAGGAAAAGGTTCCAGATATTTAGGAAGAAAAAACAATCTCAAGAGTTGAATGCCTCTGACAGTCTAAATTATTTTCATTTACATGTACGATTTTCAATGGCTTTTGCGACCAATGGCAAATATATACGTCACTGTTTCCTCAATAACACGTACATCTTTACTGAAAGGTAAAATTGGACATCGTGATAACAATTAAATATGACACAATCCACAAAATTATCACTGACAAATGCATACCATTTGTAATCGGTTATACCAAAGAAGTAGCCAATATTCATTCTCATTACAGAATATATATATATATATATATATATATATATATATATATATATATATATATATATATATATATATATATCCATGTACATGCGTGTTCTTTTGAAGTAGTAGCAGCTCACCCGAAAATGGAAATACCAGACAAGCAACGAATGAAATATAAATGATGGAAAGCACAAAACTGTAACAACGTATTTTCTTCGTGACGCATTAAAACTCCGCGCGGTTCACCATTTCTTGTCCTGGTAGGCTGCTTTATAAATAAAACTTCCATCGGAAGCAAATGTAGTTGTTGTGATCGGTTTGGTTGTTTTATCATTCAGAGCCGCGCGACCTTCCTGATAGTGTATTTCAGGTTTCTTGACCGCTTGTTACAAGGAAATAGCGGAAAAATAAATTAATAAAATAATAAACAAATTTATTTGTTTCGGTTTTACCATGATACCGATTTTTTGGCATTAGTTACAGGAGCCATGGACTAAGAGTGACTAAAGTTTGCTTGGTGGTCCTGTCTAAAGAATGTTGCATGGTTTGCTCAGTCAAGCATTGGGAGTTATGTATTTGCTTCTATCCCTGACGCTACTAGTGCTAAAGTATCTTTGCAATTTCTAATTACTTGTATATTAGCTTTTATGGACAGAGAAACGCAGTTGCATTACCTGAAGTCAGAAAACATAAATTGTTACCTTTTTATTATTTATCCTAAAAATGTAAGTAGATTTCGAAGAAATACCAACCTCCTTTGTTTCTTTTTTAATCTTCGCTAATTTTCAGAATTAACTATTGACTTATGGGAAAATTTTCAGTGATCTAACATGCGATTATTAAAATAAAAGTGAAAAAAAAAATCAAAAAGAAACAGTCTGGTGCACATCTGTTAGAGAAAACTCTTGTAAGAACGAGATGTGTGTTACCTTTTTTTTGCTGTACAGGACTCAATGACGTTGTGATGTACAGTATCAATGGAGCAGTCATGATTTTCTAGGGAGGCGGGAGGGGGGGGGCGTGAAATTCTTAATTATTTTTCAATGAAATTTTACTTCTCTTTTGATGCCGATACACAAAGTATAATACTCTCTCATGAAAAGTATTAATTGTATAAAATGCCTACCCATACTTTTGTACAATAAAATATATATCCTACAATTTGAGAATGCGCAAAAAATCGTACCCTACTCCCAAATTACATAACTCGCTTTCCATGTAAAAATCTACTCCTCTTAGATATACGTTTTTTTTTAGAAAGAAATGTGGAAAGGTGAATGCAGATGCTTTTCGATTCCAGTTGGGTGCTCCATATATTTATTTTGCGTGAGACAAAATAAGAAAATAATTGCCTTTTATTCTAAATTGATCTCCTATTTAAAAATTTTACTATGGTACTGACTAATGCAGAAGTACAATAAAAATATGTAGAAAATAATCTTACAGTAAATTACTAATGAATTTCAGACGTTTACATAGTTTAAAGTGCCACGTAAACAACTTATGCACTGTAACCCGTGTCCCGTGTTTAATAAGGTGCACTTGGTCACCAATTATTATTTATTATTAGGTAGGGTAATATGGTTGTTGCAGCCTAACTCTTTACTGTGCCACATGCTTCGCGGAAGGGAGGGGGAGGTACGTTATATATGTATCTATATATATATATATATATATATATATATATATATATATATATATATATATATATATATATATATATATATTTAATTTTTTTTTTGGACAGCAACCTTATTATGAATAATAATACTTTACAAAATAAATAGGGCGCTGTAATATTAAATCCTCCTAATGTTTTCTGCATCTTATGAAATATATTTTATGTAAATTGTTTCGTACTGTCTTTGTACTTGTCCCGTCTAATCATAAACATATACAAATCCGTTACGCGATTTTCCCCAGGGCGAACTTATCCAACACAATTATGTGTGTATGTATTTACAAACTAAATAGCGCGCTGTAATATTAAATCCTCCTAATGTTTTCTGCATCTTATGAAATCTATTTTATGTAAATTGTTTCGTACTGTCTTTGTACTTGTCCCGTCTAATCATAAACAAATCCGTTACGCGATTTTCCCCAGGGCGAACTTATCCAACACAATTATGTATGTATGTATTTATTTATTTTTAAAATAAGCAGTATTTGGGTTGGCTACCAGTGGTGTACTGGCCATTGGGCATACCTGGACAAATCCCGGTGGGCCGCCGCAAAAAAATCCGTTTTTACCGGTGTTTTACTGGTGTGAGCAAAACCCCGGGCCTGTCCCGGCAGATAAGTCCAGGGCCGAGTTGCTTACCCAGTACACTCCTGTCGGCTACTAACTGCCAGAAAGCATGGTACCCAATTTATACCATATATCAAAGAGTTATCCGTGTACATGTTAATTATGGAACAAACAGGCTGAAATTACTTTTTGTAATACTTGTTGAAATACTCGAGCGTAAATTCCAGTTGATTTACATATTCTGTTTGAAGTACTTCAAACGTTCTAGCTTGTGAAATTTTAACATGATGTGCAAGTTTTATCAGATTGTTTACACCTGGGACGTGAAATAGATTAGCCAGTATGACTTCGGGCAATACAAAATTCTGTACAAACCTTGGTTTTTTCAAGAGATGAACGCTCCAATGATATAACAGTATACGTATCCATAGATCCCTTGCTGCTAAATTACTCTAAGTAATGAGTGATAAAGCAAATGAGGAGAGGAAACACGCGATTATGAGAGAGACAGAGAAAAAGATTAATCCCTCTTAAACAATTAGCATTATTTTTTATACTCTGTAAAATCCAATTCTATTCTATTCGCCTTTTCTTACAAACATCCTCAAGGACACATGGACAGTGTACAAGTAATATACAATATGAATTTAACATATATGAAATAGTAATCACAACTTTTAAAATATGAAACTTTTAAACTTGAGATTTTCTTTAAAAAAAAAAGACAAATCAACAACAAAAAACCTCATGGACACATTTAGACGCATATGAATACAAAGCATTATATGTAAAAAAAAATATAACATATGGCGTGGGATTTTAAAATACCTTCCCACTTCAGTAAGTAAATGATAAGCCCAGAGCCTAATATACTAGAGAGTCCTTCTCGATTACGCTCTGTGGTAAGATAAGGCGACCTTCTGGGGCAAATAATAATATAAGAGATAATAATATGTTTTTCATATATACTACACCGCCTACAGTGTCTTGTGTTGACTATATGCATTTTACGTATAAAGATCTTCTGGTACGTTTGTAATTTAAATGACTAGGACCCACCTAATTATGTATGCTTGATATCATCCCATAAAATGCGCGATATTACAATGGCACGCTTCATCAAAAGAACTCGTGTTCAAAGACTTATTACTGTGTGTGATGACCTTGTGTAAAGATGACCTTCATTTTTTTGTTTTATTAATGTTGTACACGCACGGACTGACAAATCTTTTGCTGGACCAAGATGTAGTTGACAATGGCTCAAGTGAATTTTGGTCGATTGATATATTGTGGAATGCGTTGACATAAGACGACCGCTGATCCCGTGAATGAATTGTTTGTCATTCACTTCAAAACAAAAGTCTATGTATGGCCTTTGCACTAAACGTGAAGGACAAACGCTTGTGTTTAACTCGATGAATGCGTACTGTCCAAGCAACTCAGTAAAAGTGAAGGACAAACGCTTGTGTTTAACTCGATGAATGCGTACTGTCCAAGCAACTCAGTAAAAGTGAAGGACAAACGCTTGTGTTTATCTCGACGAATGCGTACTGTCCAAGCAACTCAGTAAAAGTGAAGGACAAACCCTTGTGTTTAACTCGATGAATGCGTACTGTCCAAGCAACTCACTAAAAGTGAAGAACAAACGCTTTTGTTTAACTCGCTGAATGCGTACTGTCCAAGCAACTCTGTAAAATCTGTAATATTCTGAATCCGGCACGATGGGAAAGGACTTGAAAGCGTCACCATCGTAGCTCAACTGTTATATATATATATATATATATATATATATATATATATATATATATATATATATATATATATATATACAAGTTTAGAAGTTTATCTGAACGTTAAAAAAATGAAAGAAAAATATTTGATGTTTGGCTTTTAGATATATATGGACTAATACTTTTCGATATACATAGACTATCATCGAAGATATATGGGTGGGTGGGTTGGTGGATATAGACAAATATCTACCTATCTATCTACCATTACACCACACCCTGGTATATCGAGTATTACGGGTAGGCCTGCTTGTGTACATACCGGGGAACAAGGAGGACTTGCGTGGCGGCGACAGGCACATACTCTTTCTCAAATACCTTGGGAGGAAGCTTTGCCTTGCACAGAGTGTGGCTCTCCCTACACAGGGAACTGCTGTGTATCACCCCCCCCCCCCCCATCTTGCGGACGGCACACTGTTTAGTATCATACCTACCAAAGATGCTACTGGACGTAGTTCGGAAACACATCTTCTTGACCGCACCGGAATTCGAACATGTCCTTTGAGCAAGAGGTCAGTGTGCTAACCACTAGACCACCACCTCCCGTAATGTAGATAAATAGATAGATAAGTATTTTTAGGTAGATATGTGGACAAGTAGATGGAATTTATAGGTAGATAAGTACGCAGGTTGATAGATCGACGATTTAATAGATGGGTAGACGGATATGAAACTGTAATTGACGTTTGAATATACATGTACAGTATCTCGAATTTTAACAAACGTTTTGTGCTTTTGTTCAAAATAGTTATTCACGAACCATGTATTAGCCCATACTTACCCGTAGCACACAGAGAACATTAATTAACCAATGAAAAAATAGATGTAACGTTTGCTGAACTAATCAGCTAAACGGTTTAAAGAAATTTCCATGCTTTTCTCAGTACATGAGGTGGCAGATAATAATATGCAAGTATTATCAAAACGTTCTGAGTACAAATCACACATTCCATCGAAAAATTCCAAGACTTTAAGATATTGTTAGTTTACTCAGAATCAAGTTAGAACCATAACATTTTCTATCCGTACTTAATTCTGCCCCCCCCCCCCTCTTTCTCACTGAAAGTCTAGGACATAGCTAGATTTCAACTGTCGCATCTCATTTGTGGATTCTGAACTCTATTTTGGTTTCATGCTCAAAAAGTTGTAAGAATAGAGAGCCAGATTATACACTTATATCTGGAATTAATAAATTTTATAACTCGAGTACAGTTGAATCGAACTTGAACTCTAGGTTTTACATAATCTAGACATGGTTATTCATGACCTTACTGATATGTCATTACTGTCATTCAACCAATCAAAAACCGATGTTGACAATCGCCGTTCATTTGGATAGGTGATTTACTCGGTGTTTATCCCATTTGGTAGGTGGACTTTGATGATCGAGGATTTTTTTTTATTGAGTTCCATTTTGCTTTAGGAACACATAAACATTTATTCTCAAGATTATCCACAATTAATTTTAAGAAGTTATACGATTATAGCATTTTATATTTTAGGTCATGATGAACGATGAGACTTAGGTAACCGAGTGTTTCAACCTACCGAAAACATGCATTTAGCCTTTTTTTTTATTAGAATCATGGATAAGGTGGCTCAAAATAATGAAAATTCTCCAGCTCAAATCCAGGCTTTATGTATTGATTCCATTCAGCCTCAAAGTTACATACGTTCATGATACTGAATCCGCCCGTCATCATATTTTGGAAGTTTATGTTCAAAGTTTGTGAAGACTGTCATTTAACTTCTATAAATGTCTAAGGAAAGACCAGGTTGTCAAACTGCAAATGAATTCTATAATATAGGTCCCTCTCTTTGTCATATTTCGTGCCAAACTGCTCCCCATGTGAACTCTTGCTTTTCTCGAAAAGCCACTCCCAATGTGACACTCTTGCTTTTCTCGAAAATACACTCCCACCACAAGTTATTTTCTGCACAAATTTTGCAGACATCACCTGTTTTTTTTTTTTGTTTTTTTTTTTTGTGGTTGTTTTTTTTTTGTTTTTTTGGGGTGGGGTGTGTTTTTTTTATGGGGTTTTTTTTACCTAAAATTTGTAAGGAATTCGCAAAAAGTGAAAGAAAATACAGAAATTATATGGCTTAATTCATTGTATCTAGCATTGTAATTGTTAGTTAACCAACTTTTATTGTCAAAATTCAACGCAAATGGCAACTTAAAATGAGGATGACCCCTGGTTAACACGGTCATTGCAGGCAGTGCCGTTGTTTACCGACTTCATTTAAGGATCAGTTTGATTTTGTTTATTTTGTCATTTTTAGGGAAAATAGTTCGGCCGAAATTGTACTTTCAAATGCTATTCCGCTGGAAAATAGTTCGGCCGAAATTGTACCTTCAAATGCTATTCTGCTGGAAAATAGTTCGGCCGAAATTGTACTTTCAAATGCTATTCCGCTGGAAAATAGTTTGGCCGAAATTGTACTTTCAAATGCTATTCCGCTGGAAAATAGTTCGGCCGAAATTGTACTTTCAAATGCTATTCCGCTGGAAGTTTTACCTTAGGAAGCTTCCTTTAAACCTATATTTGAAAGAAATACTTCGATTTATATTTACATATTTTGTGTTCCTTCTTGTACTTTATTTCTAGTCTCGTCCAACCTGACCTCTCGTTTGGCTGCGTAGGATCTCCGCCATACGAGGGTGTGGTAAAAAAAAAAAAAAGAAAAAAAAAAACAACTGTCACTGACAACTGCGTAACACTTCCGGTGCTTGTGGGACCGCAGATAAGTATCAACTACCATCTTTGAACAAAGTGCAAAAATGACGAACTTTTTATGCATTATGCACCGCGCTGATGTGAAACTACCAACCAATCACTGCAGTTCCTGCGGCAGTTTCCAAACTATCCGTTATGGGAATGATGTCACAGGTTTTCTTGTAACATCAGAATGAGGCTTTCCAAATAGTGGAAAAGTGATTTTATTGGCTTATAAGATCAGGTGATGTCTTACGTCATTGTGATGATGAGATGACGTCAAATTGCACGTGCACATGTGCATTTTCAGTGGCTGATTGAGACATACCTCGTAATTTTGGCATGAATAATTGCAGAAAATATGTATAAAAAAAAATTAAGATACGGAGAGATGTATTTGTAGTTTCACTTCTGCAAAGTTCGGTCAAAGCGCCTACTATCGTAACAGAGATCAGTTAATGAACTGTTAATCAGTTTACCGAATTCTTCCGTAACGCAAAGATCTCAGAACCAAGCAAGAAGTCTGGTTGAACGAGACTTTTTTATACAATGGAGCTTAGTACCAGCCAGATACATCGCGCAGATACAAATACCTTCTTTTTGTATCTCAAAACCCGAACCCGATACCAGTTCGGTCAAGAAAATTAACTTTGGAACATGCTCAGTAATGACTTCCAAGTTTGTACCACAATACATTGGACCAAATTTTACTATAATGAATGGAATCGGACGTTTCAATAATTTGATCAAAACTTTAGAATATAAATTTTAAAATATAAGTAAATGTATTTATCTGTGATCGACAAAATGAAGATTTAACCAATATTCCCTAACAATGTTTCCAAATGTCGCTGTTTGTTTTGCAATGGTATTGAGTTGAGCTCAAAACTTTGAGGGAGATGAAACTAGATAAGACAAGATCCTGGAACTAAAGGGGATTTTGGGGTCAGTTTTGAAATGGTTCATTTAAGTCCGACGGAATATGAGGCAGAACTGACATATAAGATAGACTGGTACATTAGTTTATTTTCCAGCTATCCTAGCTCTCGCCCGCAACATATATACCATCGGAATTTTCGCTAACGTGTATACGCATCATGTACAATCACTCTTGTAGAACTTAAGATATTCTATATCCATATATCCAACTACCAACCCTGAATATTGTCTACTGTTTTGATTATTGACTGTAATGGACCAAGATATACGATTTTCATAGCCCCACTGAGATTTACTTATTTATTTGCTTTCTTTATGTTTGTTTATTTTATTCATTTGTTTGCAGATGCTTGCTTTTTTTTTTTATCTCATCTGACTGGCAGGCCAAGTGAGCTTATGACAAGGTTCTGCGCCGGTCTTGTCTGACCTTGTTACCAGCAGGTGGCTATATTTCTCATCCGATTTTGATCAAAGTCTAATATATCTTTATATCTTCAAGATCTCAGATAAGTTCAATAATGAGCGAGTTCCACGCATAGTTAAAGCTTTCTCCAGGACCCTCTGCGGCTTGCACCCCTAGCTACATCTGACTAAATGAAAAAACAACATTGCTAAAAGAAATTTGCCTGAAAATGATTAATTTATTTAAAATATTTAGACTTTTTAAACCAACCATCTGCATCTCCATGCAAACACTATCATATACATTTCTATTCCAAGTGAACGGCTTGGCTACTGTTAATCCCGCGCCGTAAATTTGGAACCCAAAATACTCCTTGGTAATCGTAACTAGCTTCATCCAAATACATGCTGGGATACTGGATGAGTCTCTCTTTTAGAAGAGGTGAATTGTATAGGAACGACACATTTTTCTAAAATGTCGCACAGTGACGTATCCGAAGCCGACCGAATAGTATCAAACAGTCTATTACTACAAGCACAAACTGGTTAAGTCGCCTAAACAGAAGCGCGTGAGGGTTCATTACAATCAACAAATGTCCAAGTAACCTGAACTAAGAAAGATGTCGCGGGATTAACACTAGCCAAGCCGTTCAAAAATTAGATACGATAGTGTTTGCATGTAGATCCGGAAGGCTAGTCTAAAAATACCAAATATTTGAAAGAAATTAATGATTTTCATGCAGATTTGAGCAATGTTGTGTTTTTATGTTGTTGTTGTTGTTATGGGTTTAACGCTATTTTTCAGTATATGATAGACTATACATGGCGGCCAGTATATTTGGTGGAGGAAGAACCCGGAAAAACTCCGGGAAGAACCACCGACCCACGGGAAGCTACTGGCAAGCTTTCTCACACAACCACATTGGCCGAGCCCGAGACTCGAACCCACGCGGACAGAGGTGAGATGTCAGTGATCTGTCAAGGCAAGCGCCTTAGACCACTCGGCCACCAAGTGCCTCTGTGCTTTTATTTAATCAGACGTAGATAGGAGTTCAAGCCGCAGAGGGTCCTTGAGAAAACTATCTGTGATCTTGCATTTTCAAGAGCCTAGACGAGTGGAATTATGAGCGGGATCCACGCATGTTAATGAGGTAAACTTGCATCTAATTGATTGAGCTTGTCAACACTTTAGCGACTTTATTTCAGATCCGATTTTGATCAGACTTGGGAAATAGGCTGAAGATGTCTTACGAGTATATTTACGTGCGGGATCTATGCATATTAATGAGGTGATCTTGCATCTGATTAGCTGATCCTCTTAGCACTCTAGCACTCAAGAGACATTATTTCTGACCAAATTCTGATCAAAGCCTCGTAGAAAGGCTAGTATCATCATCATGTTGGAGAAGTTGTATTATGAGGGAGACCTATGCATATTAACGAGGCGATCTTGCATTTGATTGGCTGGGGGCGTTTTTAACACTCTGGAGGCTGTATTTTAGATAGGGTGTTGATTAAACTTGGTAAATAGGCGTATGTCGTCAAGACCTCGAATATAGATGATTATGAGTGACATCCATGCATATTAATGGGGTGATCTTATATCTGACTTTAAATTAATTATCAGTAAATGCTCATCAAAATTTGACTAAATTCTACAACCCAACCCCACGAAGCCCCCAACCCCCAACAGTATTTCACAACAGTTGACAGCATTCACAGCATTCTGGCATACAGGCCTTTTAAGTTTGTACAATGATGCCAATCCGCTGTTAAATATGGCCAACATACTTAAAAAGCACAAAGAAACTTAAATGACTTCTGAAACTTAGTCAGAATTTGACTAAATTTGACAAGAAGTACCTTGTCATGATGCCATTCTACCATCAAACATGGCTACTGTTACTAAAAATAGAAAAATGTAAAATAACTTCGTCTAATAAGCCGGTCCACCATCAAATATAATTTTACCAGCTCTGACACAAAGTATCCTCTAATTGAGGCCGTTATATAATTGACAAATTACGCTAATGCGCTATCAGATATGAATAAAAGTATAAAAACTCAAGAAACTTTGAAATAATTATTTTCATAACATATGCAATCAACAGCACCGGAAGTTGAATTGAATTAATTTGATGAGTGGGCGATGGACCATTATTAGTAGCAATGTGTTGACGTTTGACTGGCAGGTGGTCGGATCCATCAAAAACCCTGTTCCGAGAAAAGAAATATTTTGTTTACTCGGGCTTTATTCACAGCAAAGCAATAACATTATCAATTCAATATTTTCCAATTTATTAATTGAAACAAAGTTCCGAAAATCGGAGATAGAAAAGTTTTAACGCTTTTCAATTCCTCTTTGAACTGCTCATCGCACACATTTTTTTTCAAAAACAAAAGCCAGCCGTGTCCCCTGGATGACAGCTGTATATTGATCAATGATAATAGATGTAAGGATACATACCAAGAGAATCACCTCTTCAAATGAGATAATATCAAGTTCTGATTGGTTTCTTGTAAATATGACATCGATGATACAATTATGCATGGTAATTTTGCAGATCAAAGTTTCAGTTTTCAGTAGCTTTGTCAATGAAGAATCTGTAGTCAAACATATAATCAGCAGCAGTAACGTATTGCATGCTTCCTAAATCAAAGCGATCAAAATGACTTTTAAAATTGAATGCTCTTCAAAAAATTAGGCTGGACATGTTGAGTTCAAAATTGAAACACTGCCCGCTTGCTGGTTAGGTAGTTGATACTGTCCTTGAATATGATTGCAGGTGTACTTACGTGACACGTATTTGGTTAAGCAAGTAGATAATATTGAAACCTGAACAGACACTCTTTTGTCTTTTGTAATGTGAACTGGGGCCATATATGCACAGTTTGTAATGTGTGAACTGGGGCCATATATGCACAGTTTGTAATGTGTGAACTGGGGCCATATATGCACAGTTTGTAGTGTGTGAAATGGGGCCATATATGCACAGTTTGTAATGTGTGAACTTAGGCCATATATGCACAGTTTGTAATGTGTGAACTGGGGCCATATATGCACAGTTTGTAATGTGTGAACTAGGGCCATATATGCACAGTTTGTAATGTGAACTCGAGCCATATATGCACAGTTTTACTCTGTTCGGTGTTTTCCCCTGTGTTTATATTTATATCATCAAATTTGGTATGCCCCATATCATATGAATACGTGTTTCCGAGTTGGACTGTTTCATTACAAGTAGTTTATTTACAAATCGGGGTTTATGGAGATAAAAAGAAAGTCTGTTACTTGCAATACGATTCATTCAATTACAATATAACAATTTCAATTCAGATTTTAACCTTTAGAGTGTCTGTGATGAACATAATGCAGTTTGAAGTAAATTACAATCGTTTCAGTTGGTTCTTCTCCCCAGGTGCGTAAAGTATGATTACATTATGTGATCGTTTTATTGTGCGAAGAAGTTATAATTTCTATGTTATTCAGCATCAGTGTTGGAGTTTCGCTTATGTTCGCTGACTTTGGTCAACGAAAAGTGTTTAGTTCTCGATAATTCAATGGCATCCAATGGAAGATGTTTAAAAAGCAAAACAGCATTTTCTTGACTTTAAAAGCAATGAAGAATTCATCTGAGTTTTAGAACTGTGACACTGTCGCTAGCACGCATTATAATCAATTTGAAAGTCATTCAGCGGTTTCTCATGTTGATAATGCATTGTTTGTTTGTTTTCTTTATTTTTTTTTCAATTACGCAAAAAAGTGAAACATTCACTCGCCTTAGGCCACCGTGGAATTCGAGGTGTTAAGTGCAGTTTATTTTCTAATTTCACAAACAAATATTTCCGATGATTATCAGAGTCGTGAGTCATATATCAGGATTCAGTAATCGAGTTCACGCATAGAGTTTTGACAGAAGGTTTCAAGTTCCAGTTGTACACCAGTATATTCATAGTTACTCGTCTTTTTCCTCCTTCTCATTGTAACAGTAGGTCTGTGGGTACGTTGGTGTTGGATTCCATAGAAACAACAATCGCTGGGAATATCATCTCCTATTTACACCTACTTCTGGACACAATAGCCTTAATGCGTGAGGCGAGAGGGCATCCAACATCAGCAAAATCTGTCAAAATGAAGCTTTCCTTGTCACAAACTCCGAACTGTTGTTATAAAACCCACGAACAATCAATCAAGCTGCTAAACCGTACTATAAAGTGCTTGTACTCACTAATCAAAAGGTCTAATTTCATTCAAAAGTGACCTGTGACAAAGGGAAAGACATTTGAGGTAGACGTTTGTCATATCGACTTGGTTTGGTTTAGAGCGAATGTTGTCACTTTCATTTACTGAAGTAAAAAGTAAAAGTTGTAATAGTAGTTGTAGTAGTAGAAGAAGAAGAAGAAATAGCTAAGTTAGTAGTAGTAATAAAAGAAGCAGAAGCAGCAGTATTATATTAATGGTAGTGGAGGAGGAGTGGCTGAAGCAGCAGCTTTGTCTTTATCTATCTGCTTGTCTGTCTGTCTGTCTCTTGTTTCTCTTTTCCAAGTATACGACGCATCTGTTTGTGACCTAAGATTTTTATATCACACGTAGAGATATATCATCTCTTCAGATCCACGGTTGCATCCACAGATTACCTTTCATATAGATCGTTCCAAATCATCATAAAAATACACGTAAAAAACACAGTCCAAGATTTGCACATCGTTCACAGCAGGATCACGTACAAGGCTACATTCGAGTACGTGCGGCACTTTACATTCTTTCCCTGTACCGATAGATTATGTGGCATTATCTTCCGACGATAGCATACTACCTGCAGTGAGGATCAGAAAATGTGTGTAGAATTTAATATATTTTCTATAATTTTATATCATACGCGCTGTTCCTTCAGTAACATTAACCGTATTTCGTATAATTAATATCAGCTCACATGTGGTAATTTGTCATTTTGATGCACTGTTTTGTCTCAATTTTAAAAGACTGGCAAAGAAAACTGGGAATACAGAGGGTTTCTTCATCATTACAATATTTCAAAAGGGTTAAGTGCTTCGCCCACTTTTCTTATTTCACTGATCCAACTCTGTGAACTCAGAAAACTATATTGTGGTTTTATAGTTGTATTTATACAATAGTGTGCTGTGACTATTGGCTGCCTTCAAACAGATGATCCTATTAAGTCATATTCACACAACAACAACAACAACAAAAACAACAATGTAATACTACTACTACTAATAATAATAATATCCAGAATTTGTGACGTATTGGATATTCACTTTGATTTATTTTTATTCAACTGTTCAAATAATCAACTGATACAAACTAATTTATCTTTAATTAATTGTTTGCATAACAGCAATGCTTATTTTCTGTCTAAATCACATTTGTTATGTCTAATTAATATATGACGTCAGTCCACACCTTTACCAATTTTTTATCATAATATGTTACTAGTTTGAACAAAAGCATTCTTGGATGATACTTGCTTTCGATATAGATTCAGAATTTGGCTGATTTGTATCCGCTAGGTGAGTGATGCAATGAAAAAGCATTGAAAATATTGAGAATGTATTGAACTATAATTTAAATTGAAATTGTTAAAATGCAAGTGTCGGAAGGGTGTAGGGAAACGCTTTACGCACTTCCAAAATTTTCCACGTCCGACTTGTCAGGGATACGTTTTTATCAATGTCAAGTTCTTGAGCAGACACGACGGACTGGACGGAACGGACGGACATCGGTAACACTATGCTCCCCTTCATACAATTATGGCGGGGGCCTAAAATAAAATCCCCATTCATAATATCCGAGAGCTATGGTAACTCAGTGGTTAGCGTGTCGGAATCGCGACGAGAAGGGTGCGGGTTTGAATTCTGTTCGATTAGGCTGAATCCGAAGTTGTTGCGTGTCTCTGGGCAAGGCACTTTACTCCAACTGCCTCGGCACGGTATAACCTTTAATGTGTTGATGTGCTGTTGAAACCTATCATTCACAATCAATCATTTCCTTTGGGGAATATATCATTTGGATATACTGAGTACGATATAACTTTTTAAATATTTGTATATATGCCAAAAAACCCACTTGAGGTCACATATAATTAGCAATCACTTGTCCTGTTCCTTGAGTTCATCCGTCTGTCTGTGTGTGTGTTTCCTCTCTTTCTGTCTCTGTTTCTATGTTGTTGTTTGTGTGTGTGTGTGTGTGTGTGTATATATATATATATATATATATATATATATATATATATATATATATATATCTATCTATCTATATATATATATGGTAGGCACTTGTCTATTCGTCGAACTCTCTAGCCTCTGGGAGGGCGTAAGAAGGGGACACGAGGCCCAAGGACAACCTGTAGTAGCCGACCTGGGCTCTGGGTTGATCCGACAGTAGTATTCGAACCCGCACTCTTTTGTTCGCGAATTCGGCACACTAACAACTGCGTCACCACGACTCCTATCTCCTCTAGTCGCCTCTACCGACATGCAGGAGGCCGCATCAGAACTATTCTACATCCTCGAGCACGCAGGTGGTGAGTTTGGGTTTTATTAAATCTCCAGGCGACGAGAACATCCATGTGGTTCGGATTTACGAATTATCCACATAAACGAAGCTTAGATACAAGAGGTTATACTGTATATGAAACTGACCCAAATAAAGCAGTCTCCTTTATTCAGAGGATACTTTTTCTATCTCCAATAAATGGCCGTTAATCAGAGGAGTTAGAAAAAAATATTATCAGATGGGAAAGAATAACCAGTGCAAGGCGTTAACAAGAAGCAGTTGTTCTATGCAACTATTACAGCTTTTGAGTACTTCATCGAGGTTTATTTGCCTATTAAATTTGGAATATTGGTGGTGTAAGGAATACAACACCGCTACGAGCAGTTTAAGCTACAGAAAGACAACCGAATAAATATAAGAAGGAGAGCCAGACGATTGGTAGCAGTCCAGAATGTATTCAATCAAGTTTTTGGCTATCTGAGACTGCTCTTTGTTTTGGTAGCAGTCCAGAATGTATTCAATCAAGTTTTTTGGCTATCTGAGACTACTCTTTGTTTTGGTAGCAGTCCAGAATGTATTCAATCAAGTTTTTGGCTATCTGAGACTACTCTTTGTTTTGGTAGCAGTCCAGAATGTATTCAATCAAGTTTTTGGCTATCTGAGACTACTCTTTGTTTTGGTAGCAGTCCAGAATGTATTCAATCAAGTTTTTGGCTATCTGAGACTACTCTTTGTTTTGGTAGCAGTCCAGAATGTATTCAATCAAATTTTTGGCTATCTGAGACTACTCTTTGTTTAAGCCCCCACTGAATCCAAATGTCAATGTCTTTTTAACAAGAGATGAGTGTATATGATAAGCTTAAGCCACGGTTAACCATTTTCAAATAAAGAAATAAAAGTTATATATTGTCTATTATTCTGTTTGCAGGTCAATGATGCGGCGATTCCTAGACTCGTTTGGCTATATAATAATACTATCCAAGCTTGCGGCGTTCTTCTCTTTATCTATTGTCTCTGAAAGTCAGAATATCCCAACACACGACAGGGATCTATTCGATTTTCCCACCCCAAGAAGCTTGTTCTACGACTCAAATTTGATTCCACAGCGACAGGAAGTGTCACCATATCTTTTCTTCAACGAAACTAAAAAGTAAGTGTACAACGTTTTTGTGTGCAATATTTCAGATATTAAGCTATCAGCGAAATCGAACACAGAAAATACGCATATACACATGCATGGATGTATACATACATATATACAATCAGACCTCCCTCTCTCCCTCCCTCCATGCATACATTCATACATACGTACGTAGGACGTAATGTTCAATGTAGGCAAGCAAGTTTTGTCCAAAGTGCAACCACAAATGGCGGTCGTTTGTTCCCTTCAACCTATGCGAGGAATTTAAGAATTCCATGCTTGTAGGGCTGGCATCCTTATTTATTTAATTCATATTCACAGAATTTTTAGTCCATGTTTCTGGATTCAGTTTAATCTTTATCACTGGTTAGCATGCTAGACTCATAAACAGTGGGTTGCGGGTTCGCATCCTACCAGACCAGTTGAGGTCAACTGCCGTGGTATGTCACTCGACAAGGCACTTTACTTCCATTGCGCGCACTAAATAGTCTTTCATGTGCTGATATGCCATTAAACACACAAACCAATCAATCAATTAATCAATCAATAAATATATCAATCAATCAATCAATCAATCAATCAATCAATCAATCAATCAATCAATCAATCATATCTTTCGGCTTATCTCTGTTTTAATTTCATTGGCATCTACTGGACACTTATTATAAAGAAGACGAGATAAACTTACAAGAATTGTGGGAATTTCCTAAGTCATTCAATAAGGTTTATATTTTTGGAGAAAAACTAAAGAAAACTATTTTTTTAATTGCGAGAGATGTAACCCAACTTCTGTGAGCACGTCAATTTTAAGAACCTTTCATACCTTGATTAAAGAAGTCTTACAAATTTAACGTCGTGAAAAAGAAAAGAAAAACAACCCTGCTCATAAACAAGTGGTTATGAGTAAATTAGTCTTCAAATGCTTAAGGGCACAACTCCTGCAATTAGTAAGTCACTATATTTATTTTTTTATAAATCACTCAGAGATATCTGAATTCCTAGAATTTGAAAACTGCAGTGGTTATGGGTGTTATGCCTGTTTGTATACCCCAGCCATAAGGGATATGGCCGTTTCCGCACAGTAACTCGAGTTGTCTACCATCTACACTTGGGGTGAGGAAGAACCCTATCGATTTCGGGGTAGAACGCTCAAAGGTCAAGGTCATATTGACTGAAAGAAGAAAAATGGTTTCCGCACAATGATCAGAGTTCTTTACCATCTGGAGTTACCAAACTTTGTGGATGGCTTGTATTAAGAGTAAGGAAGAATCCTATTAATTTTAAGGTAACAGTTTAAAGGTCAAGGTCACTGTGACTGAGAGAAGAAATATTGTTTCCGTGCAATAATTCCAATTCTCCACCATCTACAGTTACCAGACTGTGTGGATGGCTTGTACTTGGGGTGAGAAGAAAGCCTGTTCATTTTGAAGTCAAAAGGTCAAATGTCAAGGACACTGTGACTGAACGAAGACAAATAGTTTCCGCACATTAGCATTAGTTTTGCTTCACAGAAACGGACTAAACTTTGAGGATAGCTTACACTTGAGTAAAGATGAAGCTTATTAATTTTGATTATGGGCTCTTAATGTCAAAGTTCAAGGTCACTCTGACTAAAATAAAGGGGGAGGGTCTGCACAACATTTTCAGTTATCTGTATAGAGGTCTATTACACACTGGGCGGGCGTATAATGTCCGTTCACGAAAGTCTCGTTAAAAATGTGACTGGAGGGATCCTACCAATTATAGATCAATATAGGGGCCGCGGGTAGCCGAGTGGTCTAAGGCGCTCGAATGTACAGATCACCAACATCTCACCTCCGTCCGCGTGGGTTCGAGTCTTGGCTCAGCCAACGTGGCTATGTGATAAAGCTTGCCAGTAGCTTCCCTTTGGTCGGTGGCTCTTCCTCCACCAAATATACTGGCCGGCTTATATAGCCTATCATGTGCTGAACAATGGCGTTAAACCCACAATACCACACCATAGATCAATATAATTGTTGAGTTAAGTAGGGAAAAATGGGAAAGGGTCATATTCAAAGACTTATTTCATTATCTTTATCAAAACAACCAACTTTGCAAGTACCAGTCAGGATTTCTACCCTGTCATTCAAACACTCACAAGTTCATCCATTTTTACCATCACATTTGTACAGCTGAAAACAGTAATGAAAATATGTGCATGGTCTCCTGTGATTTTTCTAAGGCTTTGGACATGGTTGGTCGTTGTGGTCTTTTGTACAAATTAAGAACCTATGAAATTAGACATCCCCGTTTGGAATGGTTTAGGAGCTACTTGTCTTAGAGAAAATTTTGTGCGGCTAAACTCATGTAAATCGGAATTTAAGCAGGTTCAAGCACAGACTTAGGGCCGCTACGCTTCCATATATATATATATATATATATATATATATCTATATATATATATATATATATATATATATATATATATATATATATATATATATATATATATATATATATTGCTGGTGATACGCTTAGTCCTATGAGAATATTTGCTGATACATATTCGTCAAAAAATGTTGACGAAATTGAAATGTTTCGAATACAGACAATGGGAAATGGTTATCACATGCATACAATGTATTTATTTTCTGTAACCCTAACTTAGGGCATTACAGTTTAAATTAACCGGCAAGTCTTTAGAAATAAAATTGCTTGTCATTCATAGAACCGCGTTTAAAATATGCAGATGTTGTCTGGGACGGTTGTTCTAGAAAATACTCAGACAAATTAGAATAACTCCAATTAGACATTTGGCAGAAATTATGCTAAGGACGAAACTTCCATAAATTATTTAACTTTTAAAAAATTATAGATAGTCAATGCCCAGTTTATCATTATGATTTATTACTACTTCTAACTGCTGATGTATCATTATGATTTATTACCACTTCTGACTGCTGATGTATCATTATGATTTATTACCACTTCTCGCTGCTGATGTATCATTATAATTTATTACCACTTCTCACTGCTGATGTATCATTATGATTTATTACCACTTCTCACTGCTGATGTATCATTATGATTTATTACCACTTTTCACTGCTGATGTATCAAGATTTATTACCACTTCTCATTGTTGATGTAAAAGATATAACCTGATAAATAGATTTAATTTCGAAATTCCAAATTTTAGATTAAAATATTAAGGAGGTTATTTATCAATTGGATCCTATCACTGTGGAACGACCTTCCTAAAAACGTAAGACTTGCGCCATCAATTCGTGAATTCAGCGACTTAAACTTGTGAAAACTCTGAACCGCCTCAATATTATATATATTGTGAGAGGACATATTGTATCCGCTATACAAGAATTAGAAATAATTGCAGTTATATAACTAATGACATTTACTAACCATGTAATTCAATCGTCGTTAGGTAATTGTGAAGAGAGACCTGAAACTTCATCTCATTAATATATTGAGTGTAGCCGTAATGTAGATCAACGCATGAGCTTGTTTCTAAATCTTAATCACCTACTTCTGCCTGCGACAATTGGCTTGTTTCTTCAAGTATCATCTCAACTATTTTATGAAAAGTGTTTGAAGCTGTTCAGTTTTTTGTTTTTTTTTAAACAGGCTATTTTCTTGATTTTGTTAATGTGTATGAAAACGATTCCATATAATACCTATGCAAATATAATTATTTTATTTGCATAACGCAAATTCATATAAAAGTGTAGCACTCGTGGTCTCTCTCTCTCTCTCTCTCTCTCTCTCTCTCTCTCTCTCTCTCTCTCTCTCTCTCTCTCTCTCTCTCTTGTAATATGTTAAGTGCTTTTTGTGTAGGGTGAGGACTGTATCTACGTTGGAAAATTTGTTGTTTGACTCCAATTGTTTCTTTTAATGTGGCAATAAAATACGTTTAAAAACTAAAATAATTAATGTCACGAAATTCAGTGGTTTTCACAAACCATGTTATCTTTCCCAAGCAGTTCAAAGAAAATCCCATATTCAGCCTCGGGGATGTAGAATAATCCCAATGCGCCCACGGCCTGTAGTAAGAGGTTAATAATGGAGGCAGGAGCCGCAGTGGTTCAGTGGTTAGCGTGCCAGACTCAAGTCCGAAAGTGTTCGGGTTCGAATCTATCAGTTTTTTGGGGTCGGCTACCGTGGTATGTCTTTGGTCCCAGGCACATTACTCTAATTGCCTCTGCACAGAATAACCTACTTGTGTTGCTGTGCCGTTAAACACCAAACCAAACCAATCACAACAACAACAACAAAAAAAGACGTTGAAAATTGTATCGTATGACTCACGGAGAAGTTCAAGCTATGATATAAAACCCGTTGAACAATTTTGCAGCTGTAGGAGATTATAAAATCAACCGTTAGGTGTAATCTTATTCGTTTTTTTTAAGACATCACTTAATCTTCCATGATCTTTAAGAATTTAATCAGAGACTTCTAGTATGCATCTAGGTATGTTCTTTGTATGGACACCGTTTGATGTAAAAGAATCTACTTGACCTTTATTGTGTATGATATCAGACTATGTTTCATAGTATGAGAGGGTACATACATAAAAGAGCGCGGTATTAAAACTGAGATAGTGAAACAGGTATGAAAAGAAAAAACAAACTCTGCCAATACATATTAAAGTAAAGGTTTTCAATCAGTAACAGCACGGAACAAAAAAGGGAATAACGAATAGAACAATAATCTCAGGATATGCATTTAAATTATTGTAAAAAATGGGATAATTTGTTGTCCCTAGGACACATGCAAAAAATATTTTTAAGACAAAATATATTATTGTTAAGGAGGATGACAAAGAAGTGGTTCAGTTTTGACCAAACACTCACAAATATTCAACAGAAGCTCTGAAACCATGAAAGTTTAACATATGTTTCCAATGCTACTCGCAAACGTTCTGAAAATCTTGGAAAGCTAAAAACTTTAAAATACATGGTTTATTTCTCAAAGGGTTTACTTTTAAGACGTTATACATGTGGTGATTTACGAGTTGCACCACATCTTCGCACCTGCGGTGATTCAAAAATCCGGATATATGTTTCAAAACCTATTGATCTTTTCTCGAAAAGAATTTCTTCCAAACACCTGTTTCCTCATAGATACGGATAAAATCACAACTGATCAAAATTTAGACTAACACTTGGATTGACTTAAAAGAACAGAATGGTTCGTTTTCGTTTCATAATTCAATCAAAATTCTTTGACTGGTTCAATTTTATTTACTTTCTTCACTTCTGACTTGCCAACATTTAAAGGATATCATTCAGTCAATGACTCAAAGAGCTCGAACTCTGCCAAAAGTTCCAATTAACTTAAAGCACCCAACAGGAGCGGCTAATGTAGATATTGTTCGCTTTTAGGGTCAGTTTTTATCCTGTCATATTTCATCCCACAAAGAAAGCTTTCCAAAACCTAGAATTTAAACACATGCCGCGTGCGAACCGTCACAACCAATGCAAACTTGTTGCGGGACAAAATAAGAAAGATATGGACAAATCTAGCTGGTATACTTTTATATCAAAACATTCATATCTTCTAGCAAATATTGCAACGCATGTGTTTTTATAAAATAATGGCCAGTCTTTCTTCTTCAGAATTCGATTAGGTATCAGATTTAAATGTCCTTCCTGGGGTTTTGGAAGGACAATGAACATGATTAGGCTGTTTGCTTAACCAGAATAATGTAACAGTTTGGTTAACCAGAATAAGGTAACAGTTTGGTTAACCAGAATAAGGTAACAGTTTTGGTTAACCAGAATAAGGTAACAGTTTGGTTAACCTGAATAAGGTAACAATTTTAAGATAAAGATATTTTTATAAATCATATTGAAATAATTTCCGGAATTTAGTAATATTCATTTTTTTTCTCAGGGAATTTTGAAACTGTTGATTTAAGTATAAATCAAATATGGTAGCAATTAGGACTGGGTGATGCCAGCGCTTCACATATACATCACAGTAGGGGGGGCCAGTGGGATTGATAGTGTTGTGTTGTCCGCGGGTCTAATGGGTGTTAGAAACTTCTGTAATTACAGAATTCTATGACACTTTGTAACGTGCGAGTTGAATGCTGTTAGTTCAAGGATATTTGAGGTTGATTTGTTTCGAATGCTTTTTTTAAGATCTTAAATGCAACTGCTGTAGATTGAAAATGTTGTGTTTCGAAATGTATTTTTCTACGACATTAATTCTATAGGCCACAAATACATGAAATTGAAAAATTTGAAGAATATCATAGCAAATTTCATTACCTATAAATATACCTACTCACTTGCACACATCCTTCCTAATCATCCTTTATTATACAGATTGGCTTGATCAAAGCCATGCAGGGAAAGTCTTACATCGGCCATTAGCGTGTTAACCCAAGTTCTATGTAGGCCTTTCACAGAAAAATTGAGGTATTTTGCCCTTCTCAACTGGATACTCTTTTAAGCTACATACAGCCTCTTAAGTCCATGGAAATATTCTGATCGTCTCACTGATTCTTGTTGTACATGGTGCTTTCTTGGTAAGAGTTTATTTCAAATGGAGGTTTGTTAGCACACGCAGCAAGCCCCGATAATGTTCATCGTGCAGAGAGGACTACCCAACAGAAGAATTTAAATAACTTTCCATGTTGGTTTCTTTGCTTGTTCTTTTTTGTTAGTGCAATAGAGCGGTCATTGGTATTGAGGAAACAACGGTATAAATGCCATTTTAAAAGAATTTCTAGGAACAAAAGTCAGATACTATGGAAGACAGATTTTTGCATGGTAAATTCGGAAATCAGTGTGATCACTTAAATCATCGACTATATTAAAGGAATTTCTAACTCCTTTACACTACTACAGCCAGGATCAAACAAGAGATCCCTGAGTTGCAATTAGGGTGCTTATCTGCACTTTTTGAGTCTAATCTGGAATTCATACAAGTTTTCAGACATGAGACATAGACTTGGGGTCAGAATAAAATTTTATGAAATCTTACGCGAGCTTAACTCTTTAAATTCTGTAAAAAAAATATAATTCATAGTGGTATAGTAGGTCAGACTGAACATTTCGTTCCGTTATCTTGTGATAATCCTTAGTAATTATTCATATATCTGTCTTCAAAATGTAGCATGTTTTCGACCACAGATTAAAATATTTATTATTCCGAATCTTGGTTTCTGTCCTTGTTTAGTTCTGGAGCTAATTTTGGACTGATTTAACTGGCTGAATCTAGTCAGAGGTCTGGTTAAGTCTGGCTCCATGGCTTCTAGTATGGTTGGGTCTGGTTCTAGGTCTAACTTGTTCTTTCCCTATACTAAAATGCCTTTGTTCCATGTTTATATACGACTGGTCCTCGTCTCAGCTTACTATTCATACAGGCCTAGCAGAATCTAATTCTAGGCGTGGATGGCTATATTCCCTTTGTCCGCGTGTTTGATTCCAATCCTAGCAATGAATCAAGGCTTTTCGGATTCACTGTCGTTTGCATCCATTGGAAAGGAGGTTTGAACAATGGATCCAAATAGACACACACCTCAGTTTTCCTGTCACGCAAATGAAATAATTTCTATCATTGGTGAGAAACTCCTGTAATATTTATGTCTCTCTTATCACTAGAAAACATGAAAGTCCGTAAAACGCTCAGAATTAGTTATTGCAGACATTGTTAAGTCTTAAATAAAATTACTCAACCTATTCCTTACTTATGTTTGCTTACATAAAATTCTATGTTAGTCCTTCGCCTTTGCTTCCTTCGAAGCCTATTGTCTTTCGTTTAAAAGTATATTTTGTCCGGATTTTTACAAGTCTGTCTCCCTTTTCCCCCTTTCTTTAAAACAAATGTGCACGTATGGAATATATTTTCAGATTTTTCTACTGGAAGGAAGACGATGACACTCCCTTGTCCATTACTGTGACTCCCTGCGCCTCCCTGGTGACTTGGACAGTATTCAGACGAGATATCCCCACTCACGTGACGAGAGATAGCTACAGTATGTATGCGTATATATATATATATATATATATATATATATATATATATATATATATATATAATAATAATAATAATAATAATTAAAAAAAACATTTTCTATTCGAATAATGTAGTGCAGAATATGATATGCCATTGACCTAACCTAAAAAAATCTCTCTTGAAAATGCTGACCTAAATATCACTCCTTGAAGGTTACGTCAAGATTTATATTTATATCGCCCCTTTTATGCCACCTTATGGTATGCGTCATGGTGATATAATGTCACGCAACACCCCACCCCCACCTCTATCCTGCCCCCGAGAGAAATAAGAGCCACTGTGTATATACTCTTTCGATATTATATAAAACTTGTACGTTCATCCAGCTGCCCAGGTTGTTTAAAGAGTGTTCTGCCCTTGAATGCCGTTTGTTTTCTTGAGTAACAGACTTACGTCACTCCAATATTGGAGGAAATATTTGCATGCAGTTGTAAATATCTAGAAATCTATTAAATATGTTACGCCTAACAGGAACAGTCACTTGTAACAGTAACAGTCACTTGTAATAGTAACAGTCACTTGTAATAGTAAGAGTCACTTGTAATAGTAACAGTCACTTGTAATAGTAACAGTCACTTGTAATAGTAACAGTCACTTGTAAGATTGTTCTGTATGAGAAAGCTTGATTCAGATGGACAATCTAAATAACATGCTGAAAATAAACTTCATTTTACCTTAATCGGCGGCAGACGTATACTGCATTTTTATCAAAATGGAATACCTGATATGGTAAATTCTCTAATATACTCTTGTCCACAGACTGCTATGATGTATTTTATGACATATTTATCAAGTGCCCGTGTACGCTGAAGTCCAGAATGCAGAATCGGCCAAGCTCTCTTCTGACACTTTAGTTGCTGCATGATTTGAATAGACAACATTCTCAGCACGAATGGTCTGTTAGGTGTATAGATTTCTCAGATTCCTCCTTTATGTGTTTTTCAGTCAAGGTACATTCGCATGCAGTTAAAAAAATTAAGACGTCAGTGTAGAACAAATATATACTTAGCGACACTTGTCAAAGACTCACCTTTTCTTACCTCTTATTAATACTCTTAAAATTAAACTTACTATGTTTTGAGAATGAAAAGACATAATGTATCTCTTTGCTTTCATTCAGGTAATTTATTGCAACATACTTCATTCTGTGTTTTAAGTGAAGTGACTTTATTTTATAAATGGACGAGTCAGGGGAATTAAATCTCGCCAACTTTGAAGAAACACTTGTGTGAGATAAAATAAATTCACCATGTATTCCGCTTTACTGAAACTCTTTTAGGATTTTTACATTTATGTTTATAGTTTCTAAGGTAAGTGGTTAGATAGATAGATGGATATAATGACATGAAGTGACAGACTTCTATGTTAGACCAATACCTGTTTGTTGTGGTTTTCTTTTCTTTTTTGTTGTTGCTTCTTTTTTTTTTTTCGGGGGAGGGGGCGACGTCTCTTTACAGTATTATCTAAAATGACCGGGGGGGGGGGGGAATATTAAATGATGATGGAAAAGGCGGAATGAAACTTCGGGCTTAATAGACGGGAATATTAACTACATGTGTTATCTTCCCTTTGCAGAGCCTGGCGATAATTTTGAGAATTACTTCTTTGGTCAGCCTATGGTAGGTGATAAAGAGGAGCTATACACATATCAAGGCGAAGACGCAGAAACACTCAACATTGAAGAAGCGAAATCCGGAATATACACACTAGAAGTGCAACCTACCAAAAGTGATTCTTTGCTGAAGATTTACATTACTTCTAGTCCAGGTTTGGACCACGCTTATCCTGCAGTACATAATGACAATGTCATCAGTGTATTGGGGTTAACCATAAATAGCATATCGTTGGCATGGAAACCAAGCCCTGACGAGAGGAATTTCGGAAATGATATCGAATACTGTGTTGCAATTAACAGAAAAAGGAATTATAACACACACTGTTCTTTACTTTCTCACCTGTACGGCGATGCCAAACCAACACTTCCGCCTGACCATGGTTTTGGATTTTCTTGGGAGAAAAATCAAGCCAAAGCATTGCGACAGAAAGCGCAGCCGATAAAGGCCGAAAAGGAAGGATCAATATTCTATTCGTGCATTGGAGGGAAAAATAGGTTTACCTACGATAAGGCGAAGAAGGGAAGACACTATTATATTGATATATATGTCAGAAACAAAAGAACTCAAACTTCGAGTAGATACAAAGGTGTGTATGTTGTGACTAAAGGAAATAAAAATGTGTCAAAATTGAAGGATGGTAAATTCAAAAAATTTGTGTTGAAAAAGAGGAAGCAAGTTCGATCATTCCAGTATACACTAACAAATGCGGCTAGAGAAGTGCTCCTTGCCATACAGCCGTGCTCTAGTAGTGTTAGTATTGAATTTTCAGAACAAAATAATTCTTTACTTGAATCAACTGTGAAAAATTTTAGAACTTTTTCTTTAAAGAACGTACCATCTGGCGACTATGTCGTCACTGTAACTGGACAGGGAAGAGGGAGAAAGTCAGTTAGTGTTCTTGCAACAAGTGAAGTTTCAAAGTTCCGCTATCCTCAATTGCCAGAGGACACTTCTGTGAAAGTCTTTGATAATTTGACCAACTGTAATAGTATCACTATTGCCTGGATGGGCACAGACAAAAAACAAGAATATTGTTTGTATAAAACAGAACTTCTTGGAAATAGTAGTCGGAGAAAAGTTCCGAGTAAGTTAAACCAGTGTGATGCCATCAATAGGCGAAAAGATTCTCAAGAAATTTTGTGTCGGAAGTATAAAAATCGGAATAGGGAACGGGCAGTTATGGCCGTGACGGTGACTGGACTCCAACCCGGAATGTCATATATCTTCGATGTGTTTGTTAGGAGAAATAAACAATTAGAGATCCCATACAACAGCGTCAAGACGCAAACTAAATCGAGATGTTGAAACAATACATTGTCATCAACTGTTTGAGCGTAAAAACGGGAGCATTTTAAGGTCTCTTACCTTTTTGTGTGAAAAAGGGATGAGGCAATGGTCCGAAGTAACAAAGGGCAGGATGCATCTGAGACCAATAGTTGCTATCAGAATAAAGAACGGTTCAACTAGTGTGGAGACGTTGCAACGTTTATTTATGGTCAAATAACGGTCAAGTCGACGCATCGATGCATCGATTGCTGTTACAGCATCAGCTTAAGTATGGCCATGACTCCAAAACGCTTTGATCACTATAAATGCTTGTGTACTGAAACGAACAATTCAACAAGAATGGAATCAGCTTTGTATGTGATATTTGTATCATACATACAATTATGCTGTGTCGGTGCAATGAATTCAAATGTATAAATGTCACTATACTATGTAAAGATCATAACACATAAAGTTACATGCCTAATTTAACTACTACGGATGTAACGTATATGTACTGGACACTTTCATCTGTACAAAATTTGTGTATACAAGTTTATCCATGGATGTCAGAAACGCTTGGAATACATCAAAATACGATTCTATGATAGTTTCATAGAGGAAAACAATTTTCAACTAATTTAATTTATTTACGAAGAGACATTATGGATTGATATGGTTTTCTCATCAGTGACCGGTGGATAAATAAGAAGTGCTAACACGAAGTCATTTATCCGTCATAAACCAACAACTCATAGTTATCGTCAATCATCCGTGTAGTAATGTAACGCCCACCTGACTGTTTTTAATGCTTAGCTATTTTATGAGTGAGCTTGTGAATGGATGTCTTGAATTTCTAGAGTGAAGAGTCAGGTTAACATCAAAAGGGGGTTTGACTTATAATTTGGCTTGTGGTCAAGTAACTGAAAAAACTAAGTCAGTTTATCATCAAAAATAAAAGCATTTTTTAAATTAAGCTTATAATGTTGTGCAAATAAAGTATGTCAAAATACAATATTGGCTTGGTCAGGATGGCGTTACAGTTACATAATTAGCTAACACTAATATAAAGTAACTTCAGCACCATTCATAACCCTTCTCACATTGCTAGAGATAATACTCCGATATAAAATAAATATAAACCAAGAAAATACGTCCTTTATGAGCCTCGCTTTCCGAATCAAAGCCCAAATTCATTTATTTAAGTCCTCATATACACATTCTATTGCAGACGATAGGAAACCATTAAACATCGTAAAATTGGAATACTTTAATACTGTGTAAACCATGAATGATTTGGACAGAAATACATGAAATTATCAAACCTCATCAGAAAGATAATGTAGTACTATTCTTATATTGTTTACATAAATACGCATAATTGTGGAATGCTGTTGCTGTGTCTTATTCGTTGACATTTTTTTTAAAGAATGAAAAACCGAAAACAATGGATTTCTGGCAATGGCGGCCAATTTTATACAAGTATTTTTGGCCAACATATGAACTGTAGCAGTTTGTCTACATGTTTTATAATAATGTCGCAACTAGTGTACCAAACCTCCGTTCACCGTTGATTGTGCGTATCTATTGTAGAATTTTTTTGTGCTTTGATATTTAGATCTATCGCAATTTTTGACAGTTAAGGATATTTTTATTTAAACTGATCTCCCTCAAATGCTGTGGCAAGTTTAACAAAGAGGAAAGTCACAGGTTGTTCTCACTAGGCTGTCATATGTTCTCTGAAATGTGGAAATATTATTCAACACTTCGCAAGTTAATGTACTGTTTTCTGTTTTTTTCTATGGTACCTTATGTGTTGCAATTTCACACAAATCATTGAATGTTAACGAAAAACAAAACCAATACGATAACTTGATATTGAAAAAAAAGAAATTCTTTTTAAAGAAAGAAAGAAAGTTTCGAAAATGTGTATTTCTTGGCAACCTTTGTCCACAATTTGTTCGAAAATGCCGAAAAAATTTTAATATTTGTTTGAGTGCCATTTCGTTACAGATAATTATATTCCCAAAAATGGTCTTTAATAGAGAATAAATAAAGAATCGTACGACTGTAAGAAATTGTTCTTCTGTAATCACTAACCATTACTTTCGGTTCACATCTTGATTATGCACTCCTGTAGAGAGCCATTTTGATGGCAGTTCTTTTTTTCTTTGAATATAAAATCATTCCTGGAGAGTATGCATTAACTTCTAATTCAACGCTATATTCAACTGATACTTTTTAAATAAAATAAAAATATTCGTTCGTGTAGATATGTAGTAAATTGAATTGAAAATATTTCATTTAATAGTTCAAGGTTGAGTTGAGATCAGTCAATAGACTCAAAAGTGATTTGTTTCCATTCTGGTCTCGAAGTCCGAATAGATGAATTAAGACACCGGTCTTTGACCCGATTTATATTATTTATGATGGGTAAACAAAGGCATAAATTTAGTTGCTATTAAAGGATTAAGGTGGTGATTTTGGATGTACATTTCAGTGAACCGATTGATGATTTTTTTTGCTACTATAAATATATGTATATATGTATATTAACCAACTGTTTTGCGGGTATATATATAGATATGTTCGTACAGAATGGATATTTCAAAGAAGTATATTAACACGTGAACTATTGATGTAAATATGGAGCTGCAAATGTTTTAGTTTGAGTATGGTTAGTTACGGTGCCAAGTTGTCAAACACTACTGCCTGCACAGGCTTTACACTCTAGGGTCGTATTCAGTTGTCAAAAGTATGCATTTTGCCATCAGCGTTTTATGGAGAGGTGGGGAAGGGGTGGATGGGGCATTACCATCGAAAGGTTTAAATATGTTGAATCAAGTGGCAAAATTTTGATACTTCTTTGTAAAGGCCAGGAAAAATACGATAAAAACAAGAATAGATCGTTTTGCCAAAACAGTGTCTGTACCAGCAACGGTATTAAGTGCGAAGCGAGAGTTCCACAGTTGGAGCTGTTTTCTTCACTGTACCTAATAGCCATGTTAAAATTCGCATTGAAATATTAAGAGTCTATACTTTTGCATTTTGGAATGGAAATGAACCACGTGTGCAAAAAGTATCCACTTCCTTAATCTTTTGTAAAGTGAAGTCGAATGGTTAGATATAAAGATGGGGACTTCTGTCTAGATGGCAGATTATAAGCCAGTGTTTTTCTTATTTGCCAGGAAGAAATAACTCGCATATTTATTTATGAATATCAAATCTGTGATTATGTGCATGAAATGTATTACTCAGCCACAAAAGATGGCGAGGTCATATATGATACGGAAGAGTATATATTGTACTTTTTGGTGTGCATATAATGCGCCATTTTGTCGAATCATGTACCACGTGATGTGTTTTCAACATGTGTTTTCCATGATAGTAGGAAACAATGATGGATTTTACAACAGTAAAGGTATATACACAACACATGGATCAAATAATGATCTTAACCAAGCAATATAAAAATCACAATTTAAAATGTTTAATTTACTTTTTACATTTTGTATAAAAAAAATCTTTAGTTTCCAAATGTTTAACGTAATAATATTCATTGATAGAATATGTAATCACTTGAAAAGGTTAACTCCTTGTCCACAGAATCTTGAAACGCTGCTCTGAATTGAATACACTTTCTGATTGGTCTAAACAGTTGTTTGTTACTTTGAATTCTGATAAAAAAAGAGATTGTGTTATTTGCAACCCAATTCTTTGAAACTTACCTGAACATTGTTTTGAAAGTAAGCAACTTATCTGCCGTAACCAAGATACATACATTGGTGTTACCCTTAGCTCGGATGTACAATGACCTCAGCGTATAGATATCATTGCAATCAGATGTACGAAGATGCACTAAGATGTTAGGAATACTGCGTAACCTTCAGTCACTTGTCTCTAGAAGATGTTAGGAATACTGCGTAACCTTCAGTCACTTGTCTCAAGAAGATGTTAGGAATACTGCGTAACCTCCAGTCACTTGTCTCTAGAGAATGTTAGGAATACTGCGTAACCTTCAGTCACTTGTCTCTAGAAGATGTTAGGAATACTGGGAATATTGCGTAACCTTCAGTCACTTATCTCTAGAAAATGTTAGGAATACTGCGTAACCTTCAGTCACTTGTCTCTAGAAGATGTTTAAATAATAGGTACATACCTTTTATTACACGAAATCAAGAATATGCTGATGTTATTTGGGCTGGGCGAAATGATATATATATATATATATATATATATATATATATATATATATATATATATATATATATATATATATATATATATATATATATATATAGACTGCAAATGAAGCGGACAAAATTGACGCTGGATTACCTAGAAGCGTGAAATTATATCAAGAAGCTGAGTGAGTCCCATTGTCGCAGCGGTGCAATGAACATACATTGATTGCTCTTTCAAGATAGTTCATGCTTTTCACGGGACTATTTGATCGAGCTATTGCCTTCAATACTTAGCCACAATTTCCAGCATAATTTATTAAATAACCATGACTTTATTCAACCGTTATGTAGATTAGAAGTGAAACATATGCTATCAAGGCAGTCACTGGTGGTACAGCATTCAAATGTATAAAAGGAAATTAGCCAGTTATAAACTAGAGTAGCTAGTCACCAGCACACAAAACATACAATTTTTAGGTGGAAATAGTTGGTTCTTTATTGTTTCCCTGGAAGAAATAAATCTCGCTTTCCTTTGTAGATAGGCCGTTATTTGTCGGTGACGGCCCTGGATATTCAACGCCAGAAATTTTGTGCTTCCCCTCAGCGTGAAAACATTCCAACAGATATAAATTCTCTTTTGTCGTGCAAAGTAATCAAATATAAAACTGGTCCAGGATAGTTTGAAAATTTATAAAGGATTCCAGACGATTCAACTGACAATAAAAGCCAACAAAAACATCCAGAACTAACCATCACATCTAAATTATAATCTCTCTCTCTCTCTCTCTCTCTCTCTCTCTCTCTCTCTCTCTCTCTCTCTCTCTCTCTCTGTGACAGAATCAGATACAGTTGATTAGAAATCATCCTGAATACATCTCTTCGCTTGAGTGGTCGTTTATCTGAAGGATGTCGCGTAATTAAAGCTCTCTTGCCCGAGCCGTGGATCAACTATTAGTCTGTAATAAGGCCACACATATTTCTATCATCGAACAATAAAATAAAAATGCTATGATATTGCAATCTTTTCTGTACACTTTTTATTTAAATATTGAAATGCAAGAAACGGATATACCAGTAGTGGTTTATATGTAACACAAAAGCCACGATAAACAAACCAAATTTGAATGTGACAGGTTAAAGAAGTAGTTAACAATAGAAAGGTGTTTTCCACTGGATTCGATCTTGAGACCTCTGTTACACTATCCAATTACTCATGCCACTGAGCTAACCATAACATGTGGTGTATGTAGTAAATGCCTATACCAACATTCTAAGTTTGAAACCACATTTCTAATTTTGTTTGAAAAGTAACTTTGTCGTGTAGAGCACACCCATGTACCTCAGTAATGTTTCGTTTTACTGAGAGATTCTTTGCAGGTACTTCCGTGCGTTCTGAGGTAAACCATGTCTTAATGTAGGGAAAACCTATACAAATAAAAAATTCAACAAAAGAACTTTTTGGATGTTTCACTTAAGATATAATCAAAACTAAAATTTCACTTTTTGGTGCATTTTTAAAAAACATTCAGATATAATTGATGCAAACTACACCAAAAGAATTTGTCTTTGGTCTATCCTATTTTTGGGTTATAAAACCCACCTCTTTAGGGAGGAATGCGAATTAAAAGCGGCCTTGTCCTTTGCCGCCATGTTTTAGTGTTCTGTGTATCATAAATGTAAGGCAACGGAAAACACTAGTTTGGGAGATCATGTTGCTTAACACTTTTGTCATTTTGTATTAATATAATATGTTTAAAGTAACTAAGCTGCTGTGAGTTGGCACAAAGAGTACATGAATCATACGAGATTTTGCCAAGTTAAAACATTAACCGGAATTTTAGGAAACTGTTTGAAACTGACGCTTTTCGTTTCAAAGTCTTTACCAAATGTTTCAGCAAACGATTGAATCATAGCAAACCTTGTATAATACATTATTCTAGCATAATTAATTATCCCCTTATCAGCAATTTTATATACAAACGGCCAATTAATCTTGTTTTATTTGATTATGTAAGAATCTAAAATTATCTATACTACGTCAATGCCTATTTAGCTTTTGAAAAAGTATTGCCTGTATCTTCGAAAACGCGTATGGATTTGTTTTCGAGTTAGAGGCAACTTTAATACCCGAAGAAAGTCTTTAACCTTTCATGAGCGTCCACTATCTTTTGCAGATTAAATAATCTGACTTTGCGATCATAAAACATTTAAGCTTGGGTTTGCACTTGAAATTAAATGTCAACCAATTGAGAAAGGAGCTTTCATTTGAAAAGTCACTTTTGATTGGATAAATATGGAAACTCACACTCAGAGTTTCATTATCTCGAAACCAGAAGAAGAATACTGAGAATCAGACATCTGAAGGTCTGTTGCAGTGCTGTTAATTGTACTCTTTATGACATTTGCATTTTTATGGATGAAAATTAATATGTATGACTAAATACATCATTCATTTTATGTATCATCAATTTCATGTCATATTCTGGTCGTTGTCGTAACTCATATTTAAATGGGACATTTTATTCATTCCTTTTAAATAGAGAAGTCATGGAAATAATCAAATAAGTATGCGCCATTGTGTGATAAAAGAGCTTGTGGTACTCCATAATTATTTTCTTTGTATTTGTTTCCTCTCATTAATGTTACAGACAAAACATTCGATGTTGTGTTATTGTTTAAGAAACGCTCATGACAGTGAAGAATATTAATGCGTTAGGTATTCGATATTGATATAATGGAAGGATGGAGATTTGTTCACGATCACTTACAAACTCTGTTTCTCACTAACGCCTCAATTCTGTTGTAATCCGATTACAAGGGGCAACAACTGCTGTTTTCAGTATCTAATCGAAGCTTCCTCTGCCTTTTTCTGTGAAAAAATCTCGGATGTATCGTACAGGCAGCCATTTTAAATGTCATTCGTGAGACGTGGTCACGTGACGAAATACAACGTCACTGTGTATATGAATACTAAAGTATTGATTCATTGTTTTAAAAAGGATTCAAATGAAACTTGCAGTTAACTGTATATTTCTTAGCTTGTATATGTTTAACTGGTCTGTTATTTAATCCATATACGTTCACGAAACAAACCGCAGGTTGCATACTACTCTGTTGCGTCCAGTTTTGTGACGATTGGTTGTTTGTTTTTTTTCCACAAAATGGGGAAATCAATCTGCCTTACACATCCGAGGTTTTTTAAATCTTTTTCTGGCTTGACAGAAAAGGACGAGGTTACTCCGATTGGTTCAGTATCGTCTGCACAGTATGAGATATCGTCCGTTTGAGCTGTTATGAATAAAGAATATGAATTTCAAACATTTGTCTCATTCTCCTTTCATTTATTTATTTATTTATTTTTTTTGCTAAGTGTTGAAATGTCTCCACAACTTCTTCAATAATGCTGAAATGTGTTATTTTCGTCTATGCTTGTGCAGGAAGGAGAGGAAAAGGGTAATATCACACATTTAGGCCAATTTACCGTTCCATTCAATTCATGCCCGATACGATTATTTAGGTCAATTGAAAACAAGGCAATATCAACTTTTGAGTAAACATAGCGTAGTAGCGGTTACATACACGGTAGAAATCACTTTGTAAAGAATAATTCTGATTCCATCTTCTAATCTTAAGAAATGTTATAGAATCCGATTTCTACAAGTATGTCTAGTTGAATATATTACGATGTGAGGGTCCGTCAAGCTCAATATAGCAGACGACTCTGCACTAGGCTAATTGGTTTGTTTACTCACATCTCAAGATGGCACCTGACATATGCAATACTGAACGTAAATTGTTGTATTTTATACAAGAGAAAAATCTTTACTGGAGAAAAGAGGTTTACATGAACCTCCTTTGCGAAAATTTAAGTCGAGAAAGGATCAATAATCATTTGTCTGAATGTAATTTAATTCGAGGAATAGACTTTTATAAATTCGACGTTTTTGTTTCTATTTGGGTTTTTTTCAAATAAATGTCTCTAAGTAACTCAATTCATCTTTATTCACACACATTGCAAATTCTCGCACTGTTTTTCTGTTTTTATCATTGAACCGTATACAAACTTTTTTTAAAGATAGAAAAAAAAAAAATAAGAGCGTATTCAAACAAAATGTCGCAATTTTTTATTTATTTATTTTTTTAGCCGATTTTCACGAATCACCTTTTTTAAAATTGTCAAGTGGCACAACCTGCATATTAGGACCTTTGTGAGTGAAAAACATTAATGTTAGCTTCAGACGCTAAATTTAATTTAAGGAAGGAAAAAGGCCTATCAGTCAATCGGTTGATCCCATTAGTCATTACTCATTCTTGGCTTTGTTGTGCCTATAACAGAGTATAGACTTGCGTTCAAGAAACAAGTTTCGACGCTAGTTTTAGTACCGCTGACGTTTTCAAAGCTTTAGAGTTCGTAATCTCTCTCTCTCTCTCTCTCTCTCTCTCTCTCTCTCTCTCTCTCTCTCGTGAAAGATACACACAGTAAATGGCTTAATATCAACCGACAAAGTAGAATATTCTTCTTCGCTCCACTCTCTCTCTCTCGTGAAAGATACACACAGTAAATGGTTTATTATCAACCGACAAAGTAGAATATTCTTCTTCTCTCCACTCTCTCTCTCTCTCTCTCTCTCTCTCTCTCTCTCTCTCTCTCTCTCTCTCTCTCTCTCTCTCTGGTTCTTTGGTCCTATTATCTCATAATCTACTTTTCTGTCGCTGTCCTCATATATCTATTGATAATATTTCTATCATTTCATGTGTTTTAAACAAGTTTGCTAATCTTTGGCACTCTGAGAGGACAGTGTAGAGCTCTGCCACCTACATGTGGACCTAGAATGATGGAATTTATTTTTCTTGTTTTCGGTCTCTATCTGGATATTTGTCGATATAGATGATCTTACATAAGTCTTCCTTTGATAGGTAGTTGAATAATGTTATATGTCACGAGCTGTTCTCAATGGTGTATTTGTATTATTCAACGAGTTTCATAAATTTCGTGTCAAAATGAGCACGAGTTTGAGATACTATTCATCATATAACGCTATGGTCTTTGTATTTATTCCCTAAATGACAGTGCTTTGTGGATTAGCTAAGTGTTATGAACAAAAGTGTATGTAACGTGTTACATATTCTTCAATCATTAGATATGTATTGCCCGTCATATATATGTCATAATCTTCCTTATACCTAGTAGATCTGGAGATAGTTCAGATCAATTTATAGTTGAGGGGGGGGGGGGGGTCTAATAATTTGTTTTGAAATCTGGATCTTGAAACCTGTTGTACATGTATCGAACATTCATCAGACATGCGTGTAGATTTAGACCAGTGCTGTACCATCATACCCAAAGAGCTGAGATGCAAATTAAAGGTCGACGATTTGGTACATAAGAATACAATTATGACTGTTTCAAAACTCGTCAAGATTGTACTGGTTGGCCAAGCAAATATTTTGTTCAGAAACAGACGACTTAAAATCTGGATTAGGCGGTCAAGGTCATAGTGTATATGGAAAATTATTTCTGATGGTGCCAGGAAAATTCAGTACAGTATAATATTTTATGGAGAAAAAAAAATAATTGTTCGTGTTATAATTTAAAAAGTAATCATTTTGCGACCAAAGTGTCGTTTTAAACTTTTTATAAAGTATTTGCGTTTCTTGCCAATACATAAACGGGCGCTGCAGAAGACAGGAATGGGATTGCTAAGGTTCTGCGCACGCAGACCGGAAGCAGAAAAACAAGGTGGATAAATATGTTTCCAGCCATAAACGCAAGCCAAAGGTATTTTCAATATCTTAAATTTGGCAATCCAGGCCGTACCAGATGCCATCTGCTGGAGCTGCGTTTAGTAAAAACTATGATTGAAAATAGAAAGTACGAAAACTTCGAACCGAATTCAATTAAAATGTTTTACAGCACCTCATGGAACTCTCATCAGTTGATGATAAACAGTTTTGAAATGTGCCATTCAACTTTGGGCAATCACATCAGAAATACCGTTTCTATCACAAACGAGCGAACTCTGCCGGATAAAAATAAAAATAAGAAGGTGTGCACTCCTTGAACAGATTTAATTGGCATTTTGTGCTTCCTTCCGTCTTATTTTAAGTCTAAATATATATTTTACCTTAACTTAGTAGTATCTGAATACATAGCTTTTAACTATTCTCAACCACGCGAATTGTGTGGTAGATACGTATAGCAGTGTACCAATGTATGTCTGCAGACAATACGTGGGCGACAGTACTGCACCAAGAAACTCAGATATATATTATCTTCAGTGCAAGGTGAGGGCTATAATAAATTCTCTCTCTGTCTGTCTCTCTGTCACACACACATACACACACACATCACCACCACTTCGTCAACATCGTGTTATCAGAGTTGGATTCGAGACTTTTTGGGTCTATTTCATGCTGAGAACCATAACTAAGATATATATATATATATATATATATATATATATATATATATATATATATATATATATATATATAAATTACGAATCAAATGCATTAACTTTAAAATACCTTTCTTCTTTCACAAATATTTTTATTAAAAGATAATACGAACTGAACTCATTGACACTCTTAGATAAATACCTAACGCAAGAGATGTTTTCTTTATTTAGAAATCCAAATAAACAGTGAATTCAATGAAACCTACTTCCACACGTGTGCTGGGAATCACTCAACAAAAGTAGAAATAGATTGATCTATGTTAAATGTATTTAAATTACATTGAAACTGAGATTCCAGAATTTATTTTCTTTGAATAAAGATTAAGGAAATATGCGTTTGAAAACAAATCAAGTAGAAATTGTCAGTTTATCCTCAATGAAATTAGCCCCGTGTTGCAAAGGAGAAAGTATTGCCTTAATACGAAGATTAATTTTTTTAAAAATTAAAGAATTAAAAAATAACAATAAAAAAACGGGTTAAATTGATCATTATAATATGCCCGCTTTGTTTCATTGAACCGATCGCCTTTGAAAAAGTTGTTATTACCAAATGATCCAACATCATGCCAATGGATACAATAGCTATTATTAACAAGTGAACCAATACTATGCCAATGACTAGAATAGTTATTATTATAAAAGGGATTCAACACTATGCCAATAACTATAAAAGAGATCCAACACTATGCCAATGACTACAAAAGAGATCCAACCCTATGCCATTGACCACAGTAGCTATTATTACAAAGTAATCCAACTATATGCCATTGACCACAATAGTTATTATTACGCTCTCATGTTCAAGGTTTCAAATTTCAAGATTGAACGACTTCATTAATAAAATCTCGTTGCTTCATTAAAAAGTGTTTGAAATCTATGTGACACGCAAATGAATGCAGCGCAATAGAGATTTGTCACTCTTTTAACTTGTATTGTACTGAAAAAAAATAGTTGACTATAGTAAATTCACTGTTGGTAACTACCACCTTCACCTTAACCAAAACTGAAGAGACAGAGAGAGAGAGAGAGAGAGAGTTGCTGAATTCGTCTTGAACCAATGTCCATGTTGTTGTTTCTCGCTCTCCTGCCTGCGACTGTTGAAATCATTTTTTTAATATATATATATTTGTCAAATATGGTAAAGTTTGCAACCAGGGTTGTATGGACGGACATTAACTCCAGCAAGGTCCTAGGTCCAACACATTCATGTCGCCATTTTTAAATTTGGTTAAGAAAGAGTTTCTTACTATTGAAAGAAACGTATACAATGTTGGACTTATATGCATGTGTGCGTGCATTTGTTAATTTGTTATTAAAAGCATTCTCATTTAATGAGTTTTCATTTTTAATGAAACATCCATAAGGGGACTGGGGAGGGGTTATACTTTTGCTTTTAAAGAATTTTTTTTACATCGTAATTAAAGTGTCTCATGTTACCGAATGAAAAAGGCAATTGAGTATCGAAAGGGCGTGTATTGACGATGCTCATGTCCGTAATATTATCCGTGTACTAGCATTTGTATTCAACCAATCAGAGGTCGCTATGTTGTTACGACTCTATGGTCTAAGAAAAAATGTAACAGAAAGAAAGTGAAACCAACAAATCAAGTAAAAAATCAACAAGCAATTTATTACTAGATAACTAAAATGAAAAATCAAAAAGTCACTTAAAGTAATGTGTTTTGAAATCCTAATAATCCAATAAGAATGATTGTTCTAATCACAAGTCCTAAATATAGAATGTTCCGAATTCACGGCTGTGTCCTTGAATGTTATGATGTGTTAATGGTCTCCAAAGTCCTGATGTACTAGAAATCTTGATGTGCTGATGTCAAAATGAAGTATTCCAAAATATCTGAATAAGTTCACTTAAATTCCAAAATCATCAATTAAAAATCCAAAATCCAAAAGTTTATGAGCAGTGTTATAATCAATGAATATTTAAAATAATTCCTCTCTAAGAATTTGGAATGAATTTTCACAACTGTAATAGCTCTTTACAAGACTGATGGTAATGTCAAAACTGAATAAATGTCCACCAAACATGGTATATATAAAGATTGGTCACATGACAGAATGTTCTAGAATATGAGTCATCTTAATGGAATTCTACCTGTAAACAAAATTCAACCTTGACCTTCAAATTGAGAAAACATATTGATCAAAACAACCTAATTCAAGGACACTAGTTAAACATGTTTTTCCTGATAAACATTAAGATTTAAGCAAATATTAAAGTGAAGAAACATTTATAATTTCCTAAAATATTTATAACATTATATAAACATCATACATAACAATGTAAAGCCTCTTGATTATTTAAATATGCGAGTTACTTGTTGTGTATGCGTCTGGAGCCATTGACTTTGATAATAAATAGCATCCCTCAAAAGTGAGATTCTTGTGTCTGGACAGAAGAATAATATTCAATTTACATATATTAACACAGTTATAGCCTCAGATTTTATACGATTAACTTGTTAGAATTCTGATGATAGAATCTGAAAACTATTAGAATTGTTAGACAGGAACACAAGGACGAGGGCCGAGTGAACAGATTTATTTCCCACCGAACACTTGACTCTACCCGACATTTAAAAAGCATGGATTCCATCTTAGCACTAAAATGGTTGAACAAGATACTTGGATTAAACCACCTGCCCCCAAGATGGTTATTATATTAAGATAATGACCTTGTTTGAGATGCAGCATGCATCAGTCATTAGGTAGGTTTTCACCATCGAGAGGGTGTAAGTGAGCCTTCCCGGAGGTATAGGACCAATGTTTGAATTAACAGCTAAGGTGTTTCTTGTCTATTTGCAAGTGCTTCTACTCCGCTGCGGTCTGGAAAGAGTTCACAGCCACCTGCCCCTTTTCAAATACGGCTGAACTTTGGCTGGGGTGCTAAAAGGCCGAAGATGAAGAATGTATCGGTTGCATCCTCTGCGCTCCTAGGTTACCGAACATCCCTGCATTACTTCTCGTCTAATATAAACCATTACTTCTTATTTGCTGTGAAGTATCACGAAATATCAAGAGCACCAGATTTAAATTCAGATTTTAAATTCAGAAACCTTGATTTTCAATAACTTTACTCACAATTTGAGTATCGAATTAACCCTATTTTAGACTTAGCCTTATCTTGTTTGTCTCTCCATATCTCGCAATTTTACTGATCTCTATGTCCGATGTGTGAATTAAGTTTTTTTTCTCAGTTTTGTGACTACTTGCAATATTTTAATATATAACACACTTTTATGTAGAAATTAAAAATTGTACCACGATCATATAATTTTTCCTGCCTTGTCCGTAATTTATGCAAAATGTGGTTCAATGGTCAGTTGGCATCTTTACCATTGGATGTCAGAATTTGTGTATTGAGTCATCATTGAACGTTTATATCATGTGGAACTAAAAAAAAATAGTTTGATGTCGAGTTAGCTTAGACACTCTTGGGTTTCACACACTCACACACACACGCACGTCGAACCTGTACATATTAAAATGTCGAGTTGGCACATATATTCTAGGTGTTCATATAAATTCTTACACAGGAGAACAAAAGTACTCTGTGAGAAGCTCCGCAAGTCTTCATGCTCTGAGTCATGAAGGAAACACACACACACACACACACACAACAATGGAGGCGTTTGCAGTTAGTTGGTTATACCATCTGCAGACCGAGTTTCCTCTGTCTTGGAAATCGTTTTATTATTTGGCTATTACTGTCCGTTTCCAAGACAGAGCTTGATACACATAAATCATGTGCAGAGAAAAATAAAATTCGAAAGCGTTTTTGATTGCTGGTGCCTTCAAGAGCTTACCTCCGTTTAAGACGCAAAATATTAAATATCTGGTTAGCCCGATCATACATCTTCATTTCCAGACAAATATCGTTCCAATCAAGAGTGAAATTTTCGCCAATTCGTCTGCTTTTAGTCAGCTAACGTCTTCCGAGTTTTCAGACAGGTTTAAATCTCGTGCCTGTTCTCTTCACCCGAGATCTTGGGTCAAATTTCGCAACTTACGTCACGGTCGCTCAGTCCATATATGGCACTTCTACAACCGTATGTTTTTATCACATTGGCCTGGTTTCAAGATTATGCTCCAAGGATACTTCAAACTAATATATTCTTTTTTTTTAAACAGAGAAACAGAAAAGGTAAAATTCAAAGCAGATTCATGAATACAGCCATTAGCTTGCTTTATAAAACAATTGTCAGATTGGTGCTAAAACATTAGTAGCCTATGATACAAGAGGCGAAATGTTGGCATGAACTATAATTTTTTTAATATTTTTTTTTTCGAATAGGAATTGTAACTAATGGGAGGGTGAGGAGAATTTCGTATTGTGGAAATTTGTTGAAATCCAATGATAGTGCGGCACACGGTTGTACAAGTGCCACATATGGACTGTGTGCCTGTGACGTAAGTTGGCAATTTGGCCTAAGATCTCTGGTGTAGAGGACAGGCTCGAGATTTTAAAATGTCTGAAAACTTGGAAGACGGCTAGGGTAGCGATTTTTAACGAAATATTCTCGATTGGAACTATACTATCTGGTAGTGAAGACGGATGATGAGGCTACCTAAGTATTCAATATTTTGTTTCCTAAATGGAGGTAGGCCTAAAAATATCAGCCATAAAATAAATACAATAACGCTGGTAAATTTTGTTTTTCTCCGTACATACTTCATGTGCACCACGCCGCTGTGTCTTGTACAATGGTTATAACCAAATAATGAAACGATATGCAAGACAGAGAATACTCGGTCTACATCATCTGCTGATGTCAAAGGTTTCTCTCGCAACGAATTTTGTTTAAGATCGATTTTTTTAAATAAACTGAATTCGATATCGAATTTCACTAATTTGTTTCTCGTCTTCTCGCAAATGTTTCTATTTAAATGAGATCTGGAGAGAGTTTACAACCGCCTGCCCCTTTTCAAAGCCAGCTGAAGTTTGTTTGCGGTTCTTTTAGGTCAATGGCACCGGCTGCATTCTCAGCGATCTTAAGTTGCCGAACCTTTCTGCATATCAGGTCTTCTGCAACCATGACCTTGTATAATTTGTTTCGGTGCCAGATATTTTCGTGCTGCATTTCCTCACAAGTTAAATTTTCTAAAAGTAGTACACAATAGTGTTTTAGAAATTTTATTTTACACCTCGCCAACGCTAATTTGCATAACAATACCTTTTTTTATTGTATCAATAGTTATGAAATTTCATAGATTCACTACCACCGCCAAAGCAACCCCCCCCCCCCCCCCCCCTAAAAAACAAACAAACATAAACAAACAAAACAACATTTACAATTTTGGAACAATCAAAGTAGAATTATTTAAGCTCAAAGTTATTATATATTTTATTCATTTTAGGCCACTTTTCGGGCGACCATTTCCCAGAAAGTGACCTACATTACGCAACATGATGTAACTACTCACACCAGATCTAAGCTGGTAGCCGTCTTGCAGGCTATCGGTAATTAGATAAGGAGCTGCTACCCATGAGTAGGGTTGACTGACATGACGGAGAGAGTCGGATAGGCCTATAATTCCATGGCTCAGTCTATGAAATATTTTCGTAAAGACTTTACAGATGTATTCATCACGAAGGTTGACTTCTACCTTGACATTTAACATGATAATATGATGCAGACATACATTGATCTGACTACTACCCAGAGACGGCTACACCATGTACAAAACTGATTGATACAAGTGAATGGTGAGCAGAACGAACATCTAGTGCAAGTGATTGTGTGCGTTCCCTAAAAGTATAATTCTGATATAATGACCTTGGTTTCTGTCAGCTTTTTTGCTTCCAGACTTACAATACACCTTTTCATCGGAAGGTTTCTGAAACCTGACAAGTACACGTTCTCCAAAATAAACAGTTCAGGGGAAGATTGGGGAAGATTGCATGCGGTTGCTAAGGGAGGAACCTGGGACTAGGGAACAGCATCTGGGGCATCATTAGTCAACAGTGACACATTGGCCCAGTTTCACTGGCTGTATAGTGCCTGAATTTAGTGAACTGGTGAGTTTGATTGAGGGCAAGCATTAACATGTGGCTTTCTACATAAATTAATCTTTGTGCATTTACAATGGCATCACCGAATAGTCAATCAGAAAATTTCCAACGAAGGGGTATATTATTACTCTCTCTCTCTCTCTCTCTCTCTCTCTCTCTCTCTCTCTCTCTCTCTCTCTCTCTCCACACACACACAAAGAGTTCCGCGATTATACTCAAAGAACGGTAGTGGTAAAAATATGACAGCCATTGCGGTTTGAAGCTACCGTACAATAAAGAGACAACAGATTTGTCGTTCACTAAAAAAGGGACTATACCATTAAATCTGGGTGGATTTGGAAGGTAAGACTTCCACAAATGCTGTTTAGAAACGAAAACGCGCAGCCATAATTTCATTTAAATATCTGTTTCCAAAGGGATTGCAGTTTAACGGTGTAACATAATTCCAATTGGCTCTCAAAAGTAACTTATTCAAATTGCAAGACTTGCAGGACTTATGTTGCATGTTTGCATTCCAGGCACTGACTTGATGTGCTTTTGTCTGACATTTCGTATAAAATCGTCATTTAATGTTTCTAGCTATGGACCAATAACTAACCATCACATCGAACTCGATTTAGCATGACATTCGACAGGTCATACGGAAGATATTTAACAATAAAGCTACAGAACTACACTGTCAGAATACTGACATATGCCCTATTTCCAACGATGGAAATCTGGCGCTGTAATATACAAAAAGACAAATAAGCAAAACCGAAAACTTCCGAAATGTAGTGCCCCACAAAGTGCAAAAGTGCACCTAAATTCTCCAACACTCTACTCGACCAGATCGGGTCGGTAATGCTTTTGACTGTTAATCGAAAGGTGAGCAGATCAGGGTCACCGTGGACACCGCTGCAGTGCCCCTGAGCAAAGGACCGCATCAAACTTGTTTCAGCCGCCAAATCTGGAGATAGGTACTAGCCTAGGGTCGGGGATTCGAGTTAGACTGGTCATTCGGACCACCTCGGCTATTTCTGCGAGACAAAATATGCTTCAGATTTATGTCGGCGCAGTACTTTACAGAAAAATCATACATTTTGTTCGCCGGAAATTTCTTCGCAAAAAGAAACCGCAATCTATTTGAACCACCTCGGCTATTTTTACGATTGGGTTGGCCGTAGGATTGACAGAGATGTTGCGAATGAAAAATAAGTTCGATGCATTCGCAACTTCTCGGTCAATCCTTGCTTCGTAAACAGCCAAGGTGGTCCGAATGGCAGCTATCGGCATACATTCATGTATGATCTGTAAGACTGACCTCGAAGTTGCGAATGTTAGACTGGCGTCACAAATAGTATCTGCACGCCAGGGAAACCGGCAGAAACTTCAGTCGTAATATTCTTGGTAAATGTTAGAGACCATCTTATTTTCATACTGCGTTTGCGAGTTTAATACAAGGAACGTCAAAACACCCTGCCTATTATCTCTGAAAAAGTATGGGGTCAGATTGTCATTCTTCGTCTAGTCCTACTTTTAGCTAGTTTTGACTTTGGCGATAAACGATAAAATAAATGACAAGTACAAAGGAGCGATTCAGCGATGGAGGACACGCGAATATTGGTCCGTAATTTGCACATGATGACATAAAACCCCCAGAATTAAGTTCTAACCTTTTCTTTTTATCAAGGAAACAGCATTCAATACTGCATACACAAATTTAACATCTAGCACAATGATGGAGTGGTGCCATTATTTCAGCCTTAGCGGCACGGCAGACTTGTACAGAATCGTATCTTTTATAATCGAACGACTGAGGGATAATTCTCAACACATGTCGATACATTTCCAAATTGATGTTTATAACATACATGACGAATCAACCCCCTATAATCTTCTGACCTTTTTGTGAATCGACTATGTTCTTCCCAATTATATTTTACATTCATCATTTTAATTTTGCATGATAGAATGTCTAGAGCTGTAACAACATACACCTGTTTCTCGGCATCAAATGAACGAGAATTAGAATGCATCATAGACAGTTGACTTTACGTTGTTAGTACCAGAATTAGTCATAACTTCTTCGATTCAATATGAATAAAGCGCTTACCTATTACTTGGAATTATTCCACACTCCCACCCAAACCCCAAAACCCGGAATACTTTAGAAATATTCCACACTCCCACCTAAACCCCAACAACCCGGAATACTTTACAGGCAACCCTGGTTTCGTTTTCAAGAACATCAGTCTGTCACATGAATTATATTACTCAAATTTTCGATGTAAACCATTCGCGGTGCATTAATCTACCGTTGGAGCAAAATAAGGAAAAGAAACAGCAAGGTCTGTTACAAATGGCATTCTGATTTGCGATGTTCATGGGTATGTTCAAAAAGTTGCACGAGTCCTGATGAAAGAGTTCGGAGTTGTCCAGTTCGCTGCTTATGTTCTCAAGCCTAAAACTTCAGCTTTGATAATATGCAAATGCGCATGCCAATCCGGATGCTCAATATAATTTTTGATAATATGCAAATGCGCATGTAAAATCCGCATGCTCAATATAATTTTTGATAATATGCCAATCCACAAGCTTAATTTAATTTTTGCCCGTCGAAAGTATATCTCTTTCTTACTGTTGTTTTCAACTCAAGGCCGGGCTCATCGCGTGTGAGTTATCACATTATGAAGATGGTCGTCTTTTCGGACTGGACATAGGACAACACAGTCAATCAAGAATCAAGGAAGCGAAACTAGATACATGATGTCAAAATGATAATTCACATGTTACTACCCACACGGAATACGCTAGGTTTCCCCCTGCCACTCAATAAACAGCATCAAGTGTGTGTGTGTGTGTGTGTGTCTGTGTGTGTAAATATATATATATATATATATATATATATATATATATATATATATATATATATATATATATATATATATATATATATATATAGAGAGAGAGAGAGAGAGAGAGAGAGAGAGAGAGAGAGAGAGAGAGAGAGAGAGAGAGATGGTTTAAGGGTAGATCAGAGATCAGCACAATCCTGGTCACAACAGTGCCAAATATTTTAGGTATCCATTAAAGGCATACAAAATAAAGATAAAGGCATAAAAGGGTAAAATCCTCGAAATACATAGTCAAATTTTATAAATCGTACTCTCAATATCCAAGACGTTCTCATTTGGAACATCATCAGGGGGCGTAACCGTAGGCAAAAAGGTCGCTCCCTACGACATGCAGCAGGGTGCATTGGGCCTATTCTAAATCCCTTAGCCCTTTCTTGAGGTGTGGGTGGAGTGGGGTCTTAGTTAGCCCTTTCTTGAGGTGGGGGTTGAGTGGGGTCTTTGGAGGCAATCTTCTGGGCTCTGTCAGAGGCAAAATATATCAACAATTACAACCAATCCTTAGCAGGAACTTTTTATTTTTTATATTTTATTTGTTTGGTTGATCGTTTGTTCTTTATCTTTTGGGGATATTTTCCGTATTCCTCATGATGTCCATTATAGACAATCATTCTTCTGAATATGATTCTCTGTTGTCTTCGTATTCATTACAAAATGTACTCAGTATCGTCTGCAGTGAAGGATCGCATAGGGGTTGCAGCCCATACCACACTAGAAGCTCTCTCTCTCTCTCTCTCTCTCTCTCTCGTGCACACACATTCATACATACACACTGGCATTTATTGCCAATGTCGCTCAAACTGGATTCTCTTCCAATCAAACACATACACATGCACGTACAGTTTGCTGCTTTTGCCTGCAAATATAACAAGCAATAGTTATCAATCCATTCCATTGGTAATTTGTTGTAGTAATTGAGTGAGTAATGGGTAGATTCCACTAGGAAAACATCTGAGGCAAGAAATATGATGATCTTAATGGAACTGAGCAGAGGTTTGTTCCAGCGTGATTAGCAGCTTTCTTAATGGTCCGGGAAACCACATACAAGCATCAAACTAGTTCAAGTCAATTTACATGAGCTCTCTTTCTGTGTACTGGAATCTGATTTCATTGGAACTATAGATCCAAGTTAGAGATTGCTCACTGTCAAATAACATTGAAAAGGAAAAATAGTATGCCCCCCCCCCCCCCTTCTCTCATAGCAGCCGTTCATGCTCAGTGGTTAGTGTGCTGTGCTCGCAAGGTGCTAGTTCGAATCCTACCATCGGATCAGCCTGGGTCTGCTACACTAGTGTGTCCCTGGGCAAGGCACTTTACTGCAGTTGCCTCGGCACTGAATAGCCGTAACAAACTGTTTACTTACTAGTCTGACGTTCCTGATGCCGAAACGAAAACAGGAACCGAAGCGTTTCATTTTCGGCCCAGATAAAGCATGATATATCTGTTTTCGAGTGATAGTTCCAGCGATCACAGCATCGTCTTTATACCCTTACTCGGGTCGGAAATGGCCATAAACTTAGGTTCTCGTTTGCAATCTGAAATCACAGTTGAATTAAAAGCAAACATAACTTGAGGTTTAGTGTGGTTAAATCTGTGATTTATACAAATATTTCACTCCAACAATATTCTTAGCTGTAGTGAATATAGCACTTCAGTGAACATAAACTGACCTCTTGACGCAACGAACCATTCGGAAATCCTCTGATGATTTCTTATCATTCATACATTTTGCTTCTTCAATATGGCAGTGCCGAACACACGTCAGAGGCGTTAAATTTTCACAGTTTTCAACTAAAATATTTCCATAAGTATAATAATATTTCCATAATTATAAGTTTTTCCGAACTTCATTTACATTTTCCATATTTATGGAGTTAGTATCTGTCAAATAATAGAGAATGAAAATTTTCATGGACTCTCCCTGTACTTCTTGGTATATTGTCATTGGTAACATACCCGGATGCGTATGAATAATCTCCAATATTTTAACAGTGGAGAAATTATAATTTGTGTAAGGTTTGACATCTTATATAAAATTATTTAAATTTCGTGAACAAATAAAATAATAAAAATAAAAAATACTAGCATTTGTAATGGGAAGCCTTGGACTGCGCCCTAGGTTATTTGAAGATGTCTCCAGCATGTTGTGCAGTATCCAGCATATCCTATTTCCGGCATTATACTTCTGGACTTATATCATATATGAACATTATTTTGTACTTATTGGGATTCATTCTGCAACCAGGGATAGGTTTTTGGTTGATATCATGATTGATGAATGACCTTAGGTGCGCCTGCTTCTATTTTAATCTTTCAAAGAATCCATTTGTTTGAAGGTAGGCTTGATTATTTCAAGTGAACATGGGGCAGGATATAAGTTTGATAGTACATGTATGCAATCGCCCCCCCCCCCCCCTTTTTTATCACATTCGAAACCTGACGCTGAGCATATGGCCCGGTAGCCGAGGCTGCCTGGAGCTTTTGGCAATGCTAGCTTTCGACGCGCACTTGCAGGCACACAGACTCGGACATCAAAATCTCGAGTGTTCCGGCCATATGTTTTGTTTTGACCTATATTCTAATCGTATGACCATAAATTTAAACGAAAAAAAAAAAGAAAAAAAAAAAAAAAGCAGTAGCATTTTACTGTCCATTATCTCGTGACTTCACACGAGAATCGATGATTGTATGGTTCGGAACTCATCTCGAGTAATTTTTGTTGAAAGTTATAGTATTCTTGGAACAGTTTTGAGCGAAAGATCTTGTTGATTTTATCATTTTTTAAGTGATTGTTTAAATATATTTGTATGTGCCTTCTTTAGGGTCACTCCCTTCATAGTTTACTAAATAAAACCTGTAGCAATCATCTCAAATGCAAGCAGTAGGTGTATATCATAGATCATACATGCCTATCCCAATAAAGGGTAATAACAATGGCAGTTACCTGATCACAAATAGCCAGTTGTAATTGTCTCCTCGTGTTTCTTTATAATTGAAAAAGAAAACATCACGATTTGGTGATATCGATGGAAGTGAAATGTTATTTAATAATAATAATAATAATAATAATAATAATAATATCATCGTACTCACGCCTCAGAGTGAGTGTACCTTTTGCAGTCTCTATCAAGCTACGATCATTTAAATAATTCTGAAAAACAGATGTCTTCATTGTTTTGCATTTTATCATTTCCGCTTTAAATTTCTGAATAACACACACACACACAAACACAAGTTACACACACAAATACACAAACCCTGAATAATTCTAATTGGCGTTTTTTGTTTTTTTTTTTCGTTACATCTTGGCAAGTGTTATGGCTACATAAAACTGTTTGAAAATATTTTTTTAAAACTCAAACAACTATGGATATCCATACACTTTGTTCGTCGAGAATAAATATATTAATTCAACATGGAAAACAGAAACTAAGGCAAGTAGTTTGCTGTTAACCTGATGCTTCTTTGCCTCTTGACTTATGTTTCTGTCCTTCATTATTTTGTAAATAATAGGCGTGTGTGTGTGTGTGTGTGTGTGTGTGAGAGAGAGAGAGAGAGAGAGAGAGAGAGAGAGAGAGAGAGAGAGAGAGAGAGAGAGAGAGAGAGAGAGAGGACCAGAAGTTTAAAGTTTAAAGTTGAAATTGTATTTACTGCACTTCCATTTTTACCATTTCTCACAGTTTGTACAATGTGGTCTCGGTGGATCAGATGTTGGCGCACGATGGTCTCCGAGGCAGAGGAAATCTGACTACGACGATTAACCCTTTGGGGCATCACCACAATAATTGATTTCCTTCATTTTTTTTAACCTATTTTGTACACATTTAATTCAGTGCTTTAGTTCTAAGTACACCTAAACTTAGACTATCTTATGTATGTTAATCACTATCTTAGAAACAACAAAGAAAAAGCATTGGTTATGGTTCATTGTTATTTAAATAGATGCATTTGTATGAAATGAAATGACGTGAATTTTCAGTGCAAGTGACCTTTCTGGAACTGACCGAATCACACCTGTTCAGTTTGCAATACTACACAAAAACCAAGAGACTGAACTGACCTCTCGGCTCTCCGCCCACGTGTCAAGCAAATATAACGAATTACTCAATCAAACAGTGGGATCAGTGATTGATAAAGCCAATTAACCTAACCTAGGGAGGACACTTGGAACATTTAAGTATTTTTTAAAAAAAATATATGGTAACTTTGCATTCAAATGGTCCAAACTTTATCAAATTTGGAAATTTAACTTAAAATGATGCAAGCTAAAACTCTGTTCATTTTCATTTTGAAACGCCTAAAAATACAAAAATGCGTATTCAAATTAGTGGTCAATTCATTTTTTCAGTTTAGGTTTAAATGCCGCTCTCTATTGAAGACAAACAACATTCTTCACTGGTCAGCAGGTCTCCAGGAAAAAATCAAAGGAAAAAAATATAAATGATTTTCTTAGGGACTACAGTAGGATGCAATAACAGCTGATTGATTCAATTAGTATTGCAATACCTTTGATGCAATGATGCCAAAATCGAACTCAGAACCACAGTGTTGCGAGGCGAATGTCTTGCGCTGACCTTTCCAGATTTGAAGATCAGGCTTATTTATAAGACAACAGCTGAAATTCAGATTCTTCTTTAGCTACAGTGACTTCGGATCCTGAACAATAATTTTAACCACTTCTTCAAGTACAGGTGTGAAATAGATTTAGCAGACTTTATTTTGGGATTTTAACTTCAGTCTGTCTATCAGTCTGAATTACGTATACACAATATGCAGTTTCATTCAGTAAGTTTGAATTTCTTGTCAGTGGTTCAACTTTTATCTAAACTCGAATACTCCATTCAGAATTGCAATTTCTTATCATCTGTTGAGAAAAAAAGACATTCCGAAAGTCTGATATATCCCATGATACAGATCACAAGGTACAACACCAGCCAATCAATTTTTGCATCTTATCAAGGCAGAATGTACGTCGGCAAAATGAGTCGAACCAGACGGTAGTTAGGTTTTACAAAAAATATTTAACGAAACCTTGGAAATGTTGATGCTTTTGAATTATCGACGTTAGATCAGCCGGTGGTAAAGATTTATTATAAAAGTTTACATTCATCGCTTGGTGGCTGGGGAAAATCGACTTGTATTAGCTCCAACGAAACTTCTGATTGTACCAGTCTATCTAGTTTGCACTTGGAATTTTCTGATTGTACCAGTCTATCAAGTTTGCACTTGGAATTTTGGCACTTATTTTCAGATTGCTTAAATCATTTGAGTGCAAGAGTACAACTTTATAATTATAAATTAGAAGCAATGTTAACATACTCACTCTTCGCTCCTGCAAACGTTGTTGTAAAATCTTTCTCATTTACTTTTTTACACGTATATGGTATTTAACACCACTGTTACCTGTTCCTTGTGTAGAGTTTAATTTTCGAACAGCACTGTCTTATTCATTTCTGGGTCGATAAAGTCTGAATTCAGACTTTTTTTTACCACTCTTGGCGTCTGGAGAGTTTTGCCAAATAATATTGTAATGAATTCACTTAGACACCTACGGCCAATAGGAACAAAAAAGTAAGGATTAATCGTTTGTTATTATGGCGTGTCAAATGTTGAAAAATTTAATATTAAAATGTTTCATATTGGATAATGAATCATTTAAATATATTTACTAATTCATATGTGATTTTTCTGATATGTAATGTATGCAACATATATGCTGCATTTAAGTGCTTAATAGGTAATATGTATTCAATTGTCAAACTTATTTACATATAATAATCGTTTCCATTTATTTGCGTAAGAAGTCATTTAAATTAAATGCTTGTTACTTATGAGGAATGAAATTTTATTTCATTGGTGTGCATCTTTTAATTCGTTGAATATAGTGCATCATTTATATTTAATATTTTTAAAATTCATTTGCAATAAACATCATTCAACTGCAATAACGCTAATACATTTGGAATAAATTTAATTCAGCTGGTATAAAAGATCATAGACATCGATTGGTATGCCAGATTTCTTTTTACTGGATAAATGGAATTATGTTATATTACAATTCACTGGCGTAACTAGCGCCATTTTGATACACTAGCAAAATTAGTTATAGAATTGTTATAGGATGTTACATGGAATTCGTGTATGCTGATACCGTGCAACAAGAAGAGACTTGGAAAGAATTTAAAATGTAATGTGCACTGGCGTTTAGAATGGTGTCATAGACGTTTGTCTTTTATAAGACATTTGTTTTGTTACTATATGTGAATATCATTCTAATAAACAAGAACGACGAAATTATCCACTCTTTATTCTGCTCTTTAAAACAGAAATTATTGAGCTCATATTAACCGGCATCTGAGCGTAAAAATTGTCAGGCCTTTCAAACATTCCTAAAATTTTCAAGATTAATGTTTGGTTTGATTTAAGTGTTTTACAACGCAGCAACGCTTTGAAGGTCATATCGCGCCGAGGGTTATAGTGATTTTAGTGTTTTACGACGCAGCAACGCTTTGAAGGTTATATCGCGCTTTGAAGGTTATATCGCGCCGAGGCAAACAGAGTAAAGTGTCTTGCCTAAGGACACTCCGCAGTAGCAGATACAGCCTGATCAGATGGTGAGATTCGAACCCAAAACCATCTGATTTCAAGACTCTGGCTTCTTTGTTCCTATCAACTTTTCGTGCATATTGTGAACGCTTTTGCTTGGGTTAAACTTTAATTGCTAACGATTGACTTTTGAGAAAAAGTTTGTGTTAATTAATGTAAACGTTTTAAGAATTCCAGGCCAGGAGATTATCAGATTTGTATGGGTTTCGAATTTGGGACTAATGATGAAGCTGGTCTGCTAAACTATTTCGGCGCTATTTTGTTTGCTTTTGTTTGTTTTGTTTTCATTGGAGGTGTTTTTTTTCTTTTTTTCTTTCTCCTAAATTCGGATATTTCAACACAATTCATCACAAGAGACTCTGAAGTTTTGTACTTAAGAGCCAAATGATATGACTTTCTTGCAAAAGAACAAAAAAGTATATAGCACTTTTTCTTAACTGCCAGCTACATCAGGACCAGTCGATGATAACGTATACCCGTACTTCCTGCAAGATATCAGAAGGACAATATGTGCCTTGCTTTTTCTGAAAGCATCAAAAGGAATCATAGTTAAGGCCGCGTGTAAATAGAGCTCTCTGTGTCTGAACAGTTAAACAAAGGGCTATTCCTAACGTTAACTTATGGATCTTTTCCCGTTTGTTGACTGTAAGATTTAATGAAACAGTTCATAAAACCCGTCTGATCTTAAAGGCAATCATGACTCAATATAGCAATTTGGGCATAGATCAGACATTATTTCGCATTAACAGCCAACTTTCGCCGACTCCTGTGAACGTAGGAATATTATTTTTTAACTTAGTCTGGGTTTTGATCTCTCCCTGACTTAACTGTCCTGCAAGGGCCCTTGTCCAGGCAAACACAACTGTATATTTCTCGATCTATTTGTCAGGAAATGTGCCCAAGATTGGCCCGCGTCAAGGAGTCAACGATCAGCAAATTAACGATTCGTTCCCAAGAGCGCTCTTTAAGGTCTGTGCGGCAGATTATCAATTTCACTTATTATCACAACTGGCCCAAGATGACCCATTGCTAAATGAAATAGTTGATTGATTAAGATGACTAACAGCTGTCATAATCCATATCGATATTTCGGTCCTGGCTTGGAAGCCGCCGGTACTTCTTTATAACATGGTAATACTTTGAAGATTTAGAGACTGCTTCTATATTTCTGCTTCATAGATCAGTAATGTTACGACCATAATTACATCCCTTTTCTTACTGGTACTTGGTCTATTCTGGTAAAATCCAGGAAGGAATAAACTATTTGACTAAGAAATCATGACTAACTTCTTCGATATTAAAAGTATCATGACGCGTGTGCAAACAGTTATTGTAGAGATGTTTTCTGGCTAATATAAATCACATTTCGTTGAATGCAACTAATTCAACATTCCTCAGTATACGGGGTGTTTTCATCCCGAGGCTTCTTGATCACTTTTTCGAGAGATTTACAAAGGGATTATGGGCTTGTTCAGTACAAAACGCAGATGGAAAATCGTCGTTTTCTAGTTGGTTATGAATCGACCGAATATTTCACATTCAAATATCGATTGTTGCTTAAACGCACATTTGTACACGAAAGGCTATTTAGGTGCCGCGGCAGTTGCACTACGATGCATTCCACATAGACACACAACAACAGCCAACCAGGGATTGTCTCAGCAGGATTCGAACCCACATCTCACTGATTGTGAGTCCAGCTTGCTAACATCTGAGCAACCACAGCTCGATTTTATTTTAAGTTTCGATGCACTTATTTACGACAGCATTTCTCGCATTTCATAATGTTGTGTCAAAATAATTATCTGCCCCGTTCTTTGAATTTATCTGTGTTAGTTAGTGCAACAAGTCTTTTCAACAGTGTATTTATAGACAGTGCTGGACTATAATGAAATCTACTACGACTGCACATCCTCTACTCGCAATAAATAAATGAATAAATAAATAAATAAATAAATAAATGAATACGTCGAGAAATTTTAATTCCAGCACTGTCGATTTATACACTACTCTAAATTACTTGATCAGTAAGACTAAGACATTTAGTAAAGCTGCTTTGAGTGGAGTGTACAGAACATCAAATATCGTCTGCTAGTATAGCAGGTAGTTTTACTGTATTAGTAACTGAGGCCGCTTGCTCTAGGCAGGGTTGATTTACATAACGAAAGATCTGCGGCTCGGGTGGGGGCTTAGTACAGAGACAACTTTTACGTACGTCGTCTACAAGTGTTCCGTTTACCTATTGTTGTTAAGTGTTATTGTATCGACAAATACGGTAAATAAACATTAACTTGTATTTGTTTTTTCCAGTACATAAGTAATTTGCAATCATATAGATTTGACATCACAACATATACAAAAATCAGAAATTGATCATCGGTAATACAAAACGAAACACATCCCCATGCAAGCGACCGGTGTGAACGTGTCGCTAAAACCGTTCCATATATGTTTCTTTTTTTTACATTGTAAAATATTCTGAACTTAATGTTATATGGTTAACTGAACAATCTACATACACATTACACAAGCAAGCTAGGAAAAGATTTCTTTATAGATGGTTTTATGTTAGTCACGTAAATGATCAGTTGCAGACAGACATATTTAACATAAAAGCATATGAAAAAGTCTGGCGTTCTAAAATAACATGGTAATATTCATATGTATATATATATATATATATATATATATATATATATATATATAGATATATATATATATATATATATATATATATATATATATTAGATGTTACACTTGTGCTGAAATTAAGATAATTAATCAAATGGAATATCGAAATACACACTACAAATGATGTAAAAACTGTGCAAATATAATGTAAAGTAACTGGTATTATAATGGAGGAAATGACAAAATCAGAAATTACAGCCAAACAACAACTACTTGTGAATGTAGAAAAACTGTAACAATCGGTTCCATGTTCAATCATAAAAAATAATTTCACACAATGTTTAAGAAGAGAAATAAAAAGAATTATTAATCAAAGTAAAATATAATTTTATCGCAAGAACGCTACAAGATTCATTCAATAGTTGTTTAAATGAATATAAATGTGAAGTTGGCGAAGAAACTAATCAGGATTTGTTTGACTTTTTGGAAGATGTTGAACCATATTTATGGAAAATAATTAGTAGACAAATTAGACATATGTTCTCAGTAAAAGTTAAGCTTGATTTCTCGATTAGACTAGCATGCAGAGAAGAGAAGATATTACGTTATGTAGATTGGTATCATAGAACAGCGCCTATAAACATAATAAAATAAACGAAATAGAGAGAATAATTGAAAATATATATGATATAGCATCCACAAAATTTAATCAGGAAATATCTACTAATACAAATTGGTTTTTTCTAACACTAAATTGTTTAACTCTTCATATTGACAGATTTAGACGAATAGGAGGATATTCATATATAGATTTACCAAACTGGTCTAAAATTTTTAAAAAAATCCTGACTTAATGTACAAAATACAGAAAATGGGGATTCGTCCGGGATATTTCTGTTATGACTCTATGGTCTAAGAAAAATGTAACAGAAAGAAAGTGAAAGCAACAAATCAAGTAAAAATCAACAAGCATCTTTGAGACAAAAAGCAACGAATGACTTTGAAAAAGATTTCTTTAAACTTATGAATAATCCTGTCTTCGGAAAACAAATGAACAATTTTAGATAGAGAACGAAGATTAAAATATGTACTGACGAAAAGAAATATTTTTAATTTCAAAAAGACTATTTTATTTGCAAGGAATACAATAATAGATAAAGATATGGTATTAGTTAGTTTAAAGAATCAGAAAGTAAAATTAACCAAGCAAATTTAAGGTGGCTTTATAGTGCCAGAAGCAAGTAAGTTGTTTATGTATGACTTCTACTATAATAAACTAAAAAAACAATACAGCGATGAAATACAGCTTTTAATGACTGACGCAGAATCGTTATATATTAATGTTTTTCCCATGATATGAAAGAAAAAAATCGGTTTTACGACATAAATGACTATAAAAAGAAAATATTGTTGGTGTTCCTTTAATGAATTATAATATGTCAGGAATTTTTAAAAATGAATTTAATTTAATTCAATACCAGAATTTTGTGGACTGTTTTTTGATTTTAGGACTGCCATAGGTAAAAAAAAAACAGTATGCAAGGGTATCAACAAATCTTGAATAAAAAAGAATCTTAAAACAGGCATGTAAAAAGAATGTTTATTTAATAAAATTATAAATCACCAAGAGATGACTTTAATTACCATTCTACAAACACGAGATATACAATATTAAGATAAATATGGTTGCTCTTTCACCATATGATGATACACGTTGTTTAGTGGACAATATTAATACTATGCCTTATGGTTATGTTCGATCTTAGGTGATTTATCCTTCTACCACCTTCTAACCAAATGAATATTCCAGTCTTTTTAAATGTTTATCTTTTACATTTTAATGTTTCAAATATTTCATCTCTCATTAGCACAGTTACTACATTATTTTCCTGAAACATATTTTCCATAGACTTTTTATTTTTAGAATTAAAGACCACTACAAATCTAACACTTTGATGACATTTTTCATGACTGAATTACACTATGTTACAATCACCCATGTAGATATTCAATAATGCTTATCACTGAATTTTAACTTTCTTATGTCGTTGCCTTCTTTTTTTACGTAATCTAAATTAGTATTAGTTTTCTGGTATATACTAATAAGTAATTCTAGTCACTTATCTAACGTATCACCAGGATCTATTACAATTATATTGTCGTCTATAAGAAGCCATTTTCTGTTGTTAGTCTTATTATGCATAAGTGTTTGGCAGATAATTACAATAAAATCAAAAACGTTTTTATATTCCATTTTGACTAATCAAATGCAAACTTTGTCTTGCCGCAATTTGTAACACCACATATAATCGTATTCTAAGGTTCACTACATTTATCTAGTGAGATAAGCATAGATGGCTTAATGATAACCCTTCTCTAAGTAGGACGTCAAGACTCTTATTCAGCCTTTGCGGTCACTGAAACATCATAGATTTTATTTGGTTGTTCTGAATATTTACCTGAGCATCAGAAACTAAATAAATATACATTTTGTATGCATCCCTGTCTGTTTCTCTGCAGATTATTCCTTGTTGAACATTACCTAATATATGTAACGTTCCATGCGATCTATTATAATGTGTGCTTCTCAAATCAAGCCATAAACAATGGTGATCTGTATAAAAGTTATTAACACTAATACTGTTGATTTCCCTGTGTTTTTGTTCCTCCTAAAAGAATTATTTTGTTGCTTGTGTAAAAAGTTGATTTAATTTGTATCTCTGTAAATAAAACATGTTTGGGAATCTTCCAAAGCAGTCATTATTTTTTTCTATTGCTGAATTGAAATACTTTTCAGTATCAGTTTATCGGTTTTTTTCTCACATTATCAAGATTCCTTTTAAACTCATTCTCTGTTAATCAAGTATAACATTTTTTAAAGGTTGCATTATCGTTTATATCAAATATTCTCTCTATTGTGATATAATCATACAAGAAAGCAATTTAATCTATATGCTCTTCGCTTACAGAATCAGCCATTTGATCGAAAGTGGTTGTATCGTACTGAAGATAAATATTCTATAGATCATAATCTTGGTTTGCATCTTCTATCACTTCATATTCTTTTTCTAGTGTAATTGTAAATCTTAAATCCTCACGAAGAACAAAATGATTCAACGGACAATGATCTGTAAGTATCTGGAGATCAAGTGGTATTCAAAATTACTTTCCGGATACAATGAACTGAACAGCTTCTGTATCATTGTTTTCTGCATTAGCCGCTCCTGATCTTAACTTTCTCAATTTTTCATCACTTATATCTTGCTCTATTTTGTTTCTTCTCACAGATTCAGGTAGCCATACATCTTTAAACGCCATGAAAATGTTGTAATCATCCAGCTTAAAATTACAATCACAACTATATGAATTGGTTAAGTCTCTAATAAGTACTTTCCCCATATTGTTAACAACTGAATTATTTGCATCGCCTGTAACCTTTACATCATACGATATAAACAAACTACCAGGTATAATCAATAGATTAGGCCCCAACCTAGGTATTACCACTTGTAAATATTGTTCAGGTTTTATTTGAAGTATGTATAATACAATGATGTGTTGGACTGAGATGTTTAACACCCTATAGTGGGATTTTTTTCTTCCTGTCTCTGAGGAATTATGTATTTTCCACATGTTGCCATCTCTATTTGTTAGTTGTAAATTTTGGAACTTTTCACTTCTCTCATGTAAGGTGGCTTTGCCGTCCCTGTTCTCAAAGGTATTTGCAGCGAAATCTTAACGAAATTTACAACCCATTACAATTTCGATATATAAATTACTCATAAATTATCAGAAAGTTGGCAAAAACCTATTAGTTTAAGTTGTCTATGTTTATCTAAAACAACATCAGGATGAGTTGAAGAATGAAAGGAAAAGCCTCATTTTAATTTAATTCCATACTGAGTAACTTTGCCTTGTTTTCTTAATCATTCATTTAAGTAATCGAGTATTTTGCTCTGTTTTCTTTAAAGGCATTATGTTTCTCTGCATTTTTTTTTCTATACATTTATCATGTCTTACCCTTTCATCATTTCCACCATTTGGATCACATACTTAAAACATAAAATCACTGGTAATTTTACGCTGTTTAATGGTAATACATTTTTAAACTGTCTCCAATAGCAAAAGTTAACGGTAACAAATCATCATCGTTAACTCTTCATCTGTAAAAAATAAAATAGTGTTTCCTTCTAAATAATATGTTTTCAGCAAAATGTGATGGAGCATGGTCAAATCCGTAAGTAGTAGCTACTATTTGTGGTGTAATCTTATCATTACACTTACCCAACAATGTTCTACTCAATCTATTTTGTTTATGTTTTCGTCTATTATTATGGTCATTTCTGTTATGTCATTTTTTTAATATTTTATTTTTATTTTTTGCAAATGTGATCAAATAGCATTAGTGTTAACAGTTAACAGTTTACTTTCTTCTAATTACTTCATTAACTAACTTTTTAATTTACTGATCCTTTTGCAGTACTTCATTATTCTGGTCCTTGTTTAATAGATTTAACTCTGATTGTAATGTACTATAGCCTTCTAGTGATTTCTTTACTGTTTCCATGTCAGCCTCTAATGCTTATATCTTAGACTTTATCCTGTGTGCAACTGGCTGCAATATTGCTGAATATCACTTCTCTGTCTCACAGATTTCAATGTTTGAAAATGGTACTAAGTCTCTGTTTAAACACGTCGTATGCATCTAACACCTTTTTCTCGTTATCATCAATCTGTTTTCGTAACTCTTCAATTTTGGTAGCTCTTTCTGATATAGTATGGTTCATAAATGTTAATTTATTATAAGCTGTTATTCTCCATGATTTTATATCTTAAATTATTATCCTCTAAAGTCTTATGTGTTTGAACGTCAGCACGTTTTTGAACGAAACGTCCATGAGCTGCAACATAATTTTTTTATGGGATCTGCCAAATTTTAAACACGATTGTTGTTCAAGTTTAAGTCATTATTTAGTGATTTGCCTAGTTTGGTTTATATAAGATTTAAAACTAAAACCACGAAGAGCTCTAAAATATATTTTTATCATTTATTTAGTATACATTAACAAGCTATTATCTTCCTTTCTTCATTTTCAGTGCTTAGATTTAATCTGCTTATAGGGCCTATAGGCAATTGTGTATATGGGCTAATAAATTGCATGAAATGAAATCACCGTGAAATACATTTTAACAGGTAATGTCCCTAAAAGATAAGTCTTTGAAGTTTAAAAAATACACAAACTGTACCTGATTCAGTATATGTCTGTATAGATCTCTGACTATTAAATCCTAAGAATTTAGCACTATAGTTGGTTATGTAGAATGTGTAATTATAGCTCAAAGTTACTACAACTTTAGAGTTATGTTCTGGCATTCAGTATGCTTTCTTCATTGTCGTTATTTGAGGGCATTCCTTTTTGACTCTGTTCATAAACATTTCTAAATTGTAAAAGGATTAGGTGTTAATAGGATCTTGGTTTTCATTCCTATCGTGAATGTAATAGAATCTATTGTTTTTCTGATCATTCAAAATATTGTAATAACCATTTACAACATGTTTTTTCTGTAATAACATATATAATTTACCAACTTTGTTATCAACTGGATTTTAAAAAATATAAATTTCTCTATCAAACTGTCCGCTCACTTTAATTTAAGAAGGTTTCGCCGTAATATATGCTTCCATTTAAATAGCTAGAATTAAAACGACTTGTTTAAGGGCCCTGACGTTATGGCGTCCTTTTTGTCGTAAGTTTCTCTCAAATTTCTTTCTTCTTTGCTTTTAGACTTTGCTCCTCTTACTTCCTGTTATTTTTTTTTCTTCAACTCTTTAATATTTTGGCCTTCTTTGTTACCAATGTTTTCCTGATTTCATTATTTAACTCCTTGATATGTTGAACTCTGTAACTATTATATTAAATTCCTAATGGCTTATTTCATAATCGCTTATTGTTTTATTCACCATATCATCAATACTGTTTAATTTACTTATAGCAGAGAGTATATAAAACTTTATTGTATGCTACTTTTTCTTCGAAAGTTTTTGCAACAACCCCTGTTAAAGTTGCTCCAAACCCGGTAAAAGCTTAAGGTATAATAAATCCTGTAGCTATTCCTGCAACTCCTAAACTAGCAGCTGCAACACCCATTCAACCGGAAATAGTTGCCATTCTATCATCCACGCAGTTAAAAAACTTATATGATATTTTATATTTTTCTTACATTTCTCTAATGTTCTATCTCTTTAACTGAATGCTGCTTAATTTCGGTAATTTTCATCAGCCTAAAACTAATTCCGTTGCGTGTAGGAGGTAATATTGTATGCAATCGTTGAGATACACATGGCATTTTTCCCTCCCATTTAGATGTATGAAGTAGATCTTAATCCTTGCTCCGCTTGTAAATTGTACTCTGTTTTGTTTCTAAATTATTTTGTTTGCTAGTATCCCTTGTGCTATTAGATAATCAAGCATAAACTGACTTAAAGAAATGTGAGTAACTAATTTTGCAACTTCTTCTACACCCATGTTAGTTGGCGAATCTATTTTAATATTACATAACCTCTTCTAAAGCATAATGCAAATTACTGCAAGAGTTTAATTTAATGTTGCGTGGCAAATAGTGTTAATTACGTTCTTCGCTCTATTTGTCATTTATTAATGTAAAATGTATGATTTCTTTATCTTACAACATATCTGGAAATGGATTTACTTTAACTGTTTCTTTAACTAATTTAACTGCTTTTTATGTGTTTTATTTTTATAAGTAGAGTGCATTGAATGTATAGCACATATTCCTACGACAACAACTACTCCACCTTTGAAGTAATACATTTTGTTTGAGTATTAATCAGTTCTCTCTGTCATAAATCCTTGCTTCGCTTGTAGTCTTTGATACGCTTGTTGCTTTTTTCAGCTTCTCTGCATTGGCTTTTAAATTTGAAAGTTGTTTAAATCCTTGTGAATTTAAAGGTTATTTCCAAGTCCAACTATGCGTGTCTCTTTTATCCTTTGTGAAGTTTAGGAACTTATTCGCTTCTCTCACTAACCTTATAATTTTCTACTCTTCTTTCTCGCCACCTTCCAATTTTTTTACAACGAAATTACAGTTTTCTTAACAGGTATTCAAATTTTGTGTCAAGTTTTGTTTCAAGTTATTCAAGTTTTCGTTTCAAGTAATGTTTAAACTAACGTTTTTAACGACCAAAAATATGTTGAACTATATCTGAAAATAACTAGTTATAGTAGTACAATTTTAATACAACAAAATGAATTGTAAATGAATAGTACAATAAAACATGGAAAAAAGCATGCTTCATTAGTAACAAACTTAAAGGTATAAATGTGTTCAACAAAAATGGTTATTGCAAAACTTGTCTGAAGTAATACATTAAAAGTGGAGAAATGAAACAGAATATGTTTAAACATATGCACGAAACAAAGGTACGACAAGAATGGAAATTTAAATTAATTCACCTGGCAGGAAATAAAATTGTACAATCTGTGAAACACAACATAAAGTCAGATACACGTTTTAAAATGCTTAGTGTTACATTAAGTTAATTTTAACGAAAAGATATTTAAATTTCAAAATTCATAACGGAAAAGTCAACTTACATGACGGTGCGGGAGATTCAGATATTGATCATTTTGTTCCATGTTCTTGTTTTGAACATTAGAAAAAAATACTTTTGCTTGTCAAACACTCGTTATATTTTAGTTAGTGAAAACAGATTTTTAAAAAAATGATAAAATGACATCAGAATAAAATTAGAACACAATAGAAAGTAAAGGTTTTTAAGACTATTAACTTTATTATTAACGAGATTTTAAATTATACTTTAGCATGTTTGATCTAAATTTATGCATTTTTATTCTTATCATTCTTGCTTTCTACGTTCTGATTTGTGTAGTTTTCATAGTTTCTTCCTTTTCAATTGATATTTCGAAATTAATGTGCTTAACATTATCAAGCTAGCACTTAATGCTGAAATTGGTAATTTCATGCTAAATGATAAAAAAGCCAGTAAAGTATCTAATTTCTTTTGCTGTTAAGAAATCTTCTTTCAGCTCTGTAATTCATCTAAATTATCAATTGGGAGACATTGACTCATCAAAGATGTTATTCCTAGTATTACTACATCTGATAATGACTTTGATATTTTAACTGATTAAGCATTTGCAAAAATTTCGCATATTTTCTTGATTTTTTTTATATCTTTTTTATCCAACACCTTGTTAGTTAAATGTTTACTAGATAATTCAGTGAATGTACTATTTGCTATGCTAATTTTTAACTCCTGTTTGCATTTATCATCATGTAAATAGGCTTTGCCGTCTTCTATAGTGTCTGCCGTATTCTGTGAAACCTAATTCTTAGTCAAGTTAATTTTAATCCATTTAAGTAGTGAGAAAGAAGACGTCAGAAGTTGGCTTTGGTCAAGAGTTTGATAATCCTATTTACATTGAGTGTGGCTTGCATGAATAGTATGATGATGAAATAATAAATTAAATCCTG